>OW804100.1:0-565325 GCA_942159475.1 Sthenelais limicola | reverse complement strand
ACCCTAACCCTAACCCTAACCCTAACCCTAACCCTAACCCTAACCCTAACCCTAACCCTAACCCTAACCCTAACCCTAACCCTAACCCTAACCCTAACCCTAACCCTAACCCTAACCCTAACCCTAACCCTAACCCTAACCCTAACCCTAACCCTAACCCTAACCCTAACCCTAACCCTAACCCTAACCCTAACCCTAACCCTAACCCTAACCCTAACCCTAACCCTAACCCTAACCCTAACCCTAACCCTAACCCTAACCCTAACCCTAACCCTAACCCTAACCCTAACCCTAACCCTAACCCTAACCCTAACCCTAACCCTAACCCTAACCCTAACCCTAACCCTAACCCTAACCCTAACCCTAACCCTAACCCTAACCCTAACCCTAACCCTAACCCTAACCCTAACCCTAACCCTAACCCTAACCCTAACCCTAACCCTAACCCTAACCCTAACCCTAACCCTAACCCTAACCCTAACCCTAACCCTAACCCTAACCCTAACCCTAACCCTAACCCTAACCCTAACCCTAACCCTAACCCTAACCCTAACCCTAACCCTAACCCTAACCCTAACCCTAACCCTAACCCCTAACCCTAACCCTAACCCTAACCCTAACCCTAACCCTAACCCTAACCCTAACCCTAACCCTAACCCTAACCCTAACCCTAACCCTAACCCTAACCCTAACCCTAACCCTAACCCTAACCCTAACCCTAACCCTAACCCTAACCCTAACCCTAACCCTAACCCTAACCCTAACCCTAACCCTAACCCTAACCCTAACCCTAACCCTAACCCTAACCCTAACCCTAACCCTAACCCTAACCCTAACCCTAACCCTAACCCTAACCCTAACCCTAACCCTAACCCTAACCCTAACCCTAACCCTAACCCTAACCCTAACCCTAACCCTAACCCTAACCCTAACCCTAACCCTAACCCTAACCCTAACCCTAACCCTAACCCTAACCCTAACCCTAACCCTAACCCTAACCCTAACCCTAACCCTAACCCTAACCCTAACCCTAACCCTAACCCTAACCCTAACCCTAACCCTAACCCTAACCCTAACCCTAACCCTAACCCTAACCCTAACCCTAACCCTAACCCTAACCCTAACCCTAACCCTAACCCTAACCCTAACCCTAACCCTAACCCTAACCCTAACCCTAACCCTAACCCTAACCCTAACCCTAACCCTAACCCTAACCCTAACCCTAACCCTAACCCTAACCCTAACCCTAACCCTAACCCTAACCCTAACCCTAACCCTAACCCTAACCCTAACCCTAACCCTAACCCTAACCCTAACCCTAACCCTAACCCTAACCCTAACCCTAACCCTAACCCTAACCCTAACCCTAACCCTAACCCTAACCCTAACCCTAACCCTAACCCTAACCCTAACCCTAACCCTAACCCTAACCCTAACCCTAACCCTAACCCTAACCCTAACCCTAACCCTAACCCTAACCCTAACCCTAACCCTAACCCTAACCCTAACCCTAACCCTAACCCTAACCCTAACCCTAACCCTAACCCTAACCCTAACCCTAACCCTAACCCTAACCCTAACCCTAACCCTAACCCTAACCCTAACCCTAACCCTAACCCTAACCCTAACCCTAACCCTAACCCTAACCCTAACCCTAACCCTAACCCTAACCCTAACCCTAACCCTAACCCTAACCCTAACCCTAACCCTAACCCTAACCCTAACCCTAACCCTAACCCTAACCCTAACCCTAACCCTAACCCTAACCCTAACCCTAACCCTAACCCTAACCCTAACCCTAACCCTAACCCTAACCCTAACCCTAACCCTAACCCTAACCCTAACCCTAACCCTAACCCTAACCCTAACCCTAACCCTAACCCTAACCCTAACCCTAACCCTAACCCTAACCCTAACCCTAACCCTAACCCTAACCCTAACCCTAACCCTAACCCTAACCCTAACCCTAACCCTAACCCTAACCCTAACCCTAACCCTAACCCTAACCCTAACCCTAACCCTAACCCTAACCCTAACCCTAACCCTAACCCTAACCCTAACCCTAACCCTAACCCTAACCCTAACCCTAACCCTAACCCTAACCCTAACCCTAACCCTAACCCTAACCCTAACCCTAACCCTAACCCTAACCCTAACCCTAACCCTAACCCTAACCCTAACCCTAACCCTAACCCTAACCCTAACCCTAACCCTAACCCTAACCCTAACCCTAACCCTAACCCTAACCCTAACCCTAACCCTAACCCTAACCCTAACCCTAACCCTAACCCTAACCCTAACCCTAACCCTAACCCTAACCCTAACCCTAACCCTAACCCTAACCCTAACCCTAACCCTAACCCTAACCCTAACCCTAACCCTAACCCTAACCCTAACCCTAACCCTAACCCTAACCCTAACCCTAACCCTAACCCTAACCCTAACCCTAACCCTAACCCTAACCCTAACCCTAACCCTAACCCTAACCCTAACCCTAACCCTAACCCTAACCCTAACCCTAACCCTAACCCTAACCCTAACCCTAACCCTAACCCTAACCCTAACCCTAACCCTAACCCTAACCCTAACCCTAACCCTAACCCTAACCCTAACCCTAACCCTAACCCTAACCCTAACCCTAACCCTAACCCTAACCCTAACCCTAACCCTAACCCTAACCCTAACCCTAACCCTAACCCTAACCCTAACCCTAACCCTAACCCTAACCCTAACCCTAACCCTAACCCTAACCCTAACCCTAACCCTAACCCTAACCCTAACCCTAACCCTAACCCTAACCCTAACCCTAACCCTAACCCTAACCCTAACCCTAACCCTAACCCTAACCCTAACCCTAACCCTAACCCTAACCCTAACCCTAACCCTAACCCTAACCCTAACCCTAACCCTAACCCTAACCCTAACCCTAACCCTAACCCTAACCCTAACCCTAACCCTAACCCTAACCCTAACCCTAACCCTAACCCTAACCCTAACCCTAACCCTAACCCTAACCCTAACCCTAACCCTAACCCTAACCCTAACCCTAACCCTAACCCTAACCCTAACCCTAACCCTAACCCTAACCCTAACCCTAACCCTAACCCTAACCCTAACCCTAACCCTAACCCTAACCCTAACCCTAACCCTAACCCTAACCCTAACCCTAACCCTAACCCTAACCCTAACCCTAACCCTAACCCTAACCCTAACCCTAACCCTAACCCTAACCCTAACCCTAACCCTAACCCTAACCCTAACCCTAACCCTAACCCTAACCCTAACCCTAACCCTAACCCTAACCCTAACCCTAACCCTAACCCTAACCCTAACCCTAACCCTAACCCTAACCCTAACCCTAACCCTAACCCTAACCCTAACCCTAACCCTAACCCTAACCCTAACCCTAACCCTAACCCTAACCCTAACCCTAACCCTAACCCTAACCCTAACCCTAACCCTAACCCTAACCCTAACCCTAACCCTAACCCTAACCCTAACCCTAACCCTAACCCTAACCCTAACCCTAACCCTAACCCTAACCCTAACCCTAACCCTAACCCTAACCCTAACCCTAACCCTAACCCTAACCCTAACCCTAACCCTAACCCTAACCCTAACCCTAACCCTAACCCTAACCCTAACCCTAACCCTAACCCTAACCCTAACCCTAACCCTAACCCTAACCCTAACCCTAACCCTAACCCTAACCCTAACCCTAACCCTAACCCTAACCCTAACCCTAACCCTAACCCTAACCCTAACCCTAACCCTAACCCTAACCCTAACCCTAACCCTAACCCTAACCCTAACCCTAACCCTAACCCTAACCCTAACCCTAACCCTAACCCTAACCCTAACCCTAACCCTAACCCTAACCCTAACCCTAACCCTAACCCTAACCCTAACCCTAACCCTAACCCTAACCCTAACCCTAACCCTAACCCTAACCCTAACCCTAACCCTAACCCTAACCCTAACCCTAACCCTAACCCTAACCCTAACCCTAACCCTAACCCTAACCCTAACCCTAACCCTAACCCTAACCCTAACCCTAACCCTAACCCTAACCCTAACCCTAACCCTAACCCTAACCCTAACCCTAACCCTAACCCTAACCCTAACCCTAACCCTAACCCTAACCCTAACCCTAACCCTAACCCTAACCCTAACCCTAACCCTAACCCTAACCCTAACCCTAACCCTAACCCTAACCCTAACCCTAACCCTAACCCTAACCCTAACCCTAACCCTAACCCTAACCCTAACCCTAACCCTAACCCTAACCCTAACCCTAACCCTAACCCTAACCCTAACCCTAACCCTAACCCTAACCCTAACCCTAACCCTAACCCTAACCCTAACCCTAACCCTAACCCTAACCCTAACCCTAACCCTAACCCTAACCCTAACCCTAACCCTAACCCTAACCCTAACCCTAACCCTAACCCTAACCCTAACCCTAACCCTAACCCTAACCCTAACCCTAACCCTAACCCTAACCCTAACCCTAACCCTAACCCTAACCCTAACCCTAACCCTAACCCTAACCCTAACCCTAACCCTAACCCTAACCCTAACCCTAACCCTAACCCTAACCCTAACCCTAACCCTAACCCTAACCCTAACCCTAACCCTAACCCTAACCCTAACCCTAACCCTAACCCTAACCCTAACCCTAACCCTAACCCTAACCCTAACCCTAACCCTAACCCTAACCCTAACCCTAACCCTAACCCTAACCCTAACCCTAACCCTAACCCTAACCCTAACCCTAACCCTAACCCTAACCCTAACCCTAACCCTAACCCTAACCCTAACCCTAACCCTAACCCTAACCCTAACCCTAACCCTAACCCTAACCCTAACCCTAACCCTAACCCTAACCCTAACCCTAACCCTAACCCTAACCCTAACCCTAACCCTAACCCTAACCCTAACCCTAACCCTAACCCTAACCCTAACCCTAACCCTAACCCTAACCCTAACCCTAACCCTAACCCTAACCCTAACCCTAACCCTAACCCTAACCCTAACCCTAACCCTAACCCTAACCCTAACCCTAACCCTAACCCTAACCCTAACCCTAACCCTAACCCTAACCCTAACCCTAACCCTAACCCTAACCCTAACCCTAACCCTAACCCTAACCCTAACCCTAACCCTAACCCTAACCCTAACCCTAACCCTAACCCTAACCCTAACCCTAACCCTAACCCTAACCCTAACCCTAACCCTAACCCTAACCCTAACCCTAACCCTAACCCTAACCCTAACCCTAACCCTAACCCTAACCCTAACCCTAACCCTAACCCTAACCCTAACCCTAACCCTAACCCTAACCCTAACCCTAACCCTAACCCTAACCCTAACCCTAACCCTAACCCTAACCCTAACCCTAACCCTAACCCTAACCCTAACCCTAACCCTAACCCTAACCCTAACCCTAACCCTAACCCTAACCCTAACCCTAACCCTAACCCTAACCCTAACCCTAACCCTAACCCTAACCCTAACCCTAACCCTAACCCTAACCCTAACCCTAACCCTAACCCTAACCCTAACCCTAACCCTAACCCTAACCCTAACCCTAACCCTAACCCTAACCCTAACCCTAACCCTAACCCTAACCCTAACCCTAACCCTAACCCTAACCCTAACCCTAACCCTAACCCTAACCCTAACCCTAACCCTAACCCTAACCCTAACCCTAACCCTAACCCTAACCCTAACCCTAACCCTAACCCTAACCCTAACCCTAACCCTAACCCTAACCCTAACCCTAACCCTAACCCTAACCCTAACCCTAACCCTAACCCTAACCCTAACCCTAACCCTAACCCTAACCCTAACCCTAACCCTAACCCTAACCCTAACCCTAACCCTAACCCTAACCCTAACCCTAACCCTAACCCTAACCCTAACCCTAACCCTAACCCTAACCCTAACCCTAACCCTAACCCTAACCCTAACCCTAACCCTAACCCTAACCCTAACCCTAACCCTAACCCTAACCCTAACCCTAACCCTAACCCTAACCCTAACCCTAACCCTAACCCTAACCCTAACCCTAACCCTAACCCTAACCCTAACCCTAACCCTAACCCTAACCCTAACCCTAACCCTAACCCTAACCCTAACCCTAACCCTAACCCTAACCCTAACCCTAACCCTAACCCTAACCCTAACCCTAACCCTAACCCTAACCCTAACCCTAACCCTAACCCTAACCCTAACCCTAACCCTAACCCTAACCCTAACCCTAACCCTAACCCTAACCCTAACCCTAACCCTAACCCTAACCCTAACCCTAACCCTAACCCTAACCCTAACCCTAACCCTAACCCTAACCCTAACCCTAACCCTAACCCTAACCCTAACCCTAACCCTAACCCTAACCCTAACCCTAACCCTAACCCTAACCCTAACCCTAACCCTAACCCTAACCCTAACCCTAACCCTAACCCTAACCCTAACCCTAACCCTAACCCTAACCCTAACCCTAACCCTAACCCTAACCCTAACCCTAACCCTAACCCTAACCCTAACCCTAACCCTAACCCTAACCCTAACCCTAACCCTAACCCTAACCCTAACCCTAACCCTAACCCTAACCCTAACCCTAACCCTAACCCTAACCCTAACCCTAACCCTAACCCTAACCCTAACCCTAACCCTAACCCTAACCCTAACCCTAACCCTAACCCTAACCCTAACCCTAACCCTAACCCTAACCCTAACCCTAACCCTAACCCTAACCCTAACCCTAACCCTAACCCTAACCCTAACCCTAACCCTAACCCTAACCCTAACCCTAACCCTAACCCTAACCCTAACCCTAACCCTAACCCTAACCCTAACCCTAACCCTAACCCTAACCCTAACCCTAACCCTAACCCTAACCCTAACCCTAACCCTAACCCTAACCCTAACCCTAACCCTAACCCTAACCCTAACCCTAACCCTAACCCTAACCCTAACCCTAACCCTAACCCTAACCCTAACCCTAACCCTAACCCTAACCCTAACCCTAACCCTAACCCTAACCCTAACCCTAACCCTAACCCTAACCCTAACCCTAACCCTAACCCTAACCCTAACCCTAACCCTAACCCTAACCCTAACCCTAACCCTAACCCTAACCCTAACCCTAACCCTAACCCTAACCCTAACCCTAACCCTAACCCTAACCCTAACCCTAACCCTAACCCTAACCCTAACCCTAACCCTAACCCTAACCCTAACCCTAACCCTAACCCTAACCCTAACCCTAACCCTAACCCTAACCCTAACCCTAACCCTAACCCTAACCCTAACCCTAACCCTAACCCTAACCCTAACCCTAACCCTAACCCTAACCCTAACCCTAACCCTAACCCTAACCCTAACCCTAACCCTAACCCTAACCCTAACCCTAACCCTAACCCTAACCCTAACCCTAACCCTAACCCTAACCCTAACCCTAACCCTAACCCTAACCCTAACCCTAACCCTAACCCTAACCCTAACCCTAACCCTAACCCTAACCCTAACCCTAACCCTAACCCTAACCCTAACCCTAACCCTAACCCTAACCCTAACCCTAACCCTAACCCTAACCCTAACCCTAACCCTAACCCTAACCCTAACCCTAACCCTAACCCTAACCCTAACCCTAACCCTAACCCTAACCCTAACCCTAACCCTAACCCTAACCCTAACCCTAACCCTAACCCTAACCCTAACCCTAACCCTAACCCTAACCCTAACCCTAACCCTAACCCTAACCCTAACCCTAACCCTAACCCTAACCCTAACCCTAACCCTAACCCTAACCCTAACCCTAACCCTAACCCTAACCCTAACCCTAACCCTAACCCTAACCCTAACCCTAACCCTAACCCTAACCCTAACCCTAACCCTAACCCTAACCCTAACCCTAACCCTAACCCTAACCCTAACCCTAACCCTAACCCTAACCCTAACCCTAACCCTAACCCTAACCCTAACCCTAACCCTAACCCTAACCCTAACCCTAACCCTAACCCTAACCCTAACCCTAACCCTAACCCTAACCCTAACCCTAACCCTAACCCTAACCCTAACCCTAACCCTAACCCTAACCCTAACCCTAACCCTAACCCTAACCCTAACCCTAACCCTAACCCTAACCCTAACCCTAACCCTAACCCTAACCCTAACCCTAACCCTAACCCTAACCCTAACCCTAACCCTAACCCTAACCCTAACCCTAACCCTAACCCTAACCCTAACCCTAACCCTAACCCTAACCCTAACCCTAACCCTAACCCTAACCCTAACCCTAACCCTAACCCTAACCCTAACCCTAACCCTAACCCTAACCCTAACCCTAACCCTAACCCTAACCCTAACCCTAACCCTAACCCTAACCCTAACCCTAACCCTAACCCTAACCCTAACCCTAACCCTAACCCTAACCCTAACCCTAACCCTAACCCTAACCCTAACCCTAACCCTAACCCTAACCCTAACCCTAACCCTAACCCTAACCCTAACCCTAACCCTAACCCTAACCCTAACCCTAACCCTAACCCTAACCCTAACCCTAACCCTAACCCTAACCCTAACCCTAACCCTAACCCTAACCCTAACCCTAACCCTAACCCTAACCCTAACCCTAACCCTAACCCTAACCCTAACCCTAACCCTAACCCTAACCCTAACCCTAACCCTAACCCTAACCCTAACCCTAACCCTAACCCTAACCCTAACCCTAACCCTAACCCTAACCCTAACCCTAACCCTAACCCTAACCCTAACCCTAACCCTAACCCTAACCCTAACCCTAACCCTAACCCTAACCCTAACCCTAACCCTAACCCTAACCCTAACCCTAACCCTAACCCTAACCCTAACCCTAACCCTAACCCTAACCCTAACCCTAACCCTAACCCTAACCCTAACCCTAACCCTAACCCTAACCCTAACCCTAACCCTAACCCTAACCCTAACCCTAACCCTAACCCTAACCCTAACCCTAACCCTAACCCTAACCCTAACCCTAACCCTAACCCTAACCCTAACCCTAACCCTAACCCTAACCCTAACCCTAACCCTAACCCTAACCCTAACCCTAACCCTAACCCTAACCCTAACCCTAACCCTAACCCTAACCCTAACCCTAACCCTAACCCTAACCCTAACCCTAACCCTAACCCTAACCCTAACCCTAACCCTAACCCTAACCCTAACCCTAACCCTAACCCTAACCCTAACCCTAACCCTAACCCTAACCCTAACCCTAACCCTAACCCTAACCCTAACCCTAACCCTAACCCTAACCCTAACCCTAACCCTAACCCTAACCCTAACCCTAACCCTAACCCTAACCCTAACCCTAACCCTAACCCTAACCCTAACCCTAACCCTAACCCTAACCCTAACCCTAACCCTAACCCTAACACTAACCCTAACCCTAACACTAACCCTAACCCTAACCCTAACACTAACCCTAACCCTAACACTAACCCTAACCCTAACCCTAACCCTAACCCTAACCCTAACCCTAACACTAACACTTACACTAACACTAACACTAACACTTACACTAACACTAACACTTACACTAACACTAACACTAACACTTACACTAACACTAACACTAACACTTACACTAACACTAACACTTACACTAACACTAACACTAACACTAACACTAACACTTACACTAACACTTACACTTACACATAAAATTAAGCTCTATACATCATTGGTAAGCTTTCCTGGTGCATACCCATCCAATAGCTAGCCCAACATTGATTTTGCCGACATGGGACTCTTTTGGATAAAGCGAGACACATGTGTTTGTTCCATTTGCAGGTATGATGAAATGGTTGATCACTATGTAATCTTCACATCGCCCAATTCCAATGGCTGGTGTCATATTGTCAAAAATGACCCTGTCATAAATTGCTGCAAAACCAATCTAGAGTGACTTCTAATGGACAAGCATACATTTTGTTATAAAAGGATAAGAGAATGAGAGAACCATCCATCTTCTGATTTCTCCTTATGTTGCACTCCTACACTGGTTATGTTGCACTCCTACACTATATATATAATATGAAATAATTATCAAATGAAAATAGAAGATATTCTGCTTGAGTTTATGTTTGTGTTTTAGATATTATGTGGGGAAAACGGATTATGTCATTTTCATATTTTTCAGGTCATGACACTTGGTATTTTAATTACTTATAGTAGAGGGGATAAGTATATGGCTGGGGTTGATGGCTTGTACAACTTGGTGGGTGAAATCTCCATTATTCAAAAATGGAGCCATTTAATTCTAACCAAATTCATGTATATATTCTCATAGGTCTTGGTTTGGGCATTTATTTATATGTAGAACATCAATCACCTATCCTAGGAAATCATTTGGTGTTTTTAACTACTTATACTAAGGAATATGTGAAGATTCCACTGTCACTATTTATATTTAAAACCTTTGTCACATATAACAGTCTCTACAGGGTGAACCTCTCTGGCTTTAAGCTGTATGACTTTTCACCACTGACCAGGAGCAGGACAATATATTTTCTAAACAAGAATAACCCTCTACCAGGCGGTTCCAGAATACAAGGTTTCCGGAAACTTGAATACTATCGTTCATATCTTCAAGAGGAATTTAAGGGCACCCAATATGCTTATAACCTCAATTACAGGAGAAGTAATGCTACACAATCACAACGTGTGGGATGGTGCAGTCCATCTGCATATGGGTTTAGATATGTATTCAACATATCTCACCTATTTCTGAAAGGTAAAGTGAGCATAAATGTCATAGAATCCTCCTTAGATAGTAACATCCTACACCAGATTCCAACATACATATACGGCAAGGTCACATCCACCAATATTAGAGCCACATGTGAGACATGGATCCTGGCCGGGGAGTGGACAGACAAGAGACAGTACCACATGGAGTGTCCCTACCTTCACCCACACCAGCACATACACATCATGGCTACATACAGACAACCATCTATCTATGCCTACACATGCCCTAACACTGACCTCACCACACTAAAAATCTTTACTCTACAGGATGACACAATTGTTGAACCAGCCAAACAGTCTGATCTTAAGAAATGTTCCACCAACTACCTAGATCATGTTCCTGGTTATTGGGTTAGAGTCCAGGGTCTGTGGCACTGGGCAACCAAGCACTGCTACTTCCCTTATCATGTGTCTGAGAAATCACAGAAATGTCTGTCTCAAAATATTAACCAAATCTACCTCTTAGGGGACTCCCACATTTCAAATCAGATGAAAGCATTAAAAAAATATTACAAATTCAAACTCAAATACATACAAGTGAGAGTTGCAGAACATATGGCATCTATTTTGGGACAATTAACCACATCAATACTCTATAAAACCAAAATTGTTATAAATTCAGGAGCTTGGGACCTTGCATATCTTGACATTAGTTCCTACATAACAGGCATGACTGATGTCTTTAGCATCATTAAGCGTCTGAAGACTGAGAAACCATTCATTTCATTTCTTTGGTTTGAGACAAATGCTATTCGCTTTATGAGAAGAACCTCACGATTTACAACCAACCCAGTGATAGAAGCCATGAATTCCTGGGTTAACCATCACTTGGAGGCGGTGGGGGTTAAGGTCATCCATACATATGATATCTCCCTACCAATGGAGGATAGGTCCAAAGACGGCTCCCACTATTATTACTTCTTGGGGGAAGATGTGTATAAACCAGATAACAGGGAGAAGGTCAGTGTGGCCGGGGCCTTCTCTGCTGTACTGCTCAGGCACCTGTGTGTCTGACTGTTTACTATGTGAAACACTGTAACCCTACCATTGAGGAGAATGCACCATCTGGGACAATATATTCTATTTACATTTTGCTATTCTTCACAAATATTGTTTTTGATAAATACAAATCAATGGGTACTTTCATTACATGAATCTTTAATCACTGTTCTTCCCATTTTTGTTAGGACAAATGTCACTGTCGCTATATACTCATGTTTTGCTGAACCTGTGCACTGAGGTGTTTGTACCGTTTTGTACTAACCATATCTGAACCATATCTGAAAGTTGATTTCAGGTCTTTCAGAGGCTTCCTAACCAGTTGTGACTGATATAATAAATTTTGATTTACACTATTATACACGAAATGGATTTAAGGGTTATTTTGTGTGTTGGGAGTATTGTAAAAAATCTTCATGTTATGTTACAACTGATCTGATTTTATAGACCTTTTGAATTATCAATGCTTTGCTGTTTTTATACGGATTCTGAACCCCCGAACACAAGTGGTGAAAAAAAATGTTAGTGTCCACGGCCGAGTTTCGAACACAGGATCCCAGCCACTGAAAGCAAGTGCTCTGCCACTGAGCCATGTCCCACAGATGTGTTATTATGGGCCAGTGGACGTGTAGTAGAGGACGGTTGTAAGCTAAACAAGTTGCGGTGTGGCTTCCTCGCTGGTATGATGTCGTGCGCAGACGAGTTGCGCATCTAGGCGAAATACACACGGCACCCGTACAGTGGCTAAACGAAATGTCTGTGAATGTTGACATGCATTGGAATAACTTCAATAGAGGACTTCATTGTTAAGTTGGCCTGCATTGTTAAGTGAATTACCAAATGTATGCAAGACCCGTCTGTCTTAGATGCTAGAATACCATTGCTATGTGTTGCTGGACAAAATAATCGGGTTCACATGGCGTTTTTAGGCTGTACAAGATTATTTCGAGTTTGTGTCTCCTATGTAGGCAGTCTCGAATAGAGGCTTTAGAAAAGGGGCGTCGCAGCTAGTATTGGTTTTGCCTGGCGGCTTGTCAGCCTACAAGTTCGCCTCCTCGTCTAGGGGTAGTATATATAGGAATTTCATTCCAACAGGAGAAATGTCATTAATAAATATTAGGAACATGAGTGGCCCTAGGATTGATCCTTGTGGTACCCCTGATTTAATTAGTGCCTTATCTGAAAGGAGATTTTTAAGTATTGTTTTTTGGAAGCGGTCGGAGAGGTTTGATTTAATCCAGGAATGAAGGTCTCCTCTTATATTGAATTGAATTGAAAAATCTTTCATTTGCCAATAATATAGTAACAATTACATTAAAAAAGAATGACAAATTGGTCGACAGACTTCTGGGACAATCCCAGTTCTTCCAGTCTTTCCCATTTTTTTGGAAGATGAACTAAAGGTTTCCCCCCGCCGGAAACGAGGTGAAGAATGATCCCACAGACAGCACTAAGGTTAGTTCGAGATTTATTTGACCTCTTACAAACGATTTTAAACATATTAGATTGCTTTTAATTACGGTAACTTGATGTGACAGAAACACGGCAAGGAAGTGACATCGTTCCAGTGTCACCGAGTTTATGACGGCCGTCAAAACGTTGACGACGGCCGCCGCACTTTCAATGCTTAGCAGATGATGTGGCGTCATGGAATGACGTATTACCAAGACAAAGCTGTCCTACTTTTCCACTAACCAATGAAAACACAGAAGGATAAACTGGGTCATCTGTTTCTTCCCTAGGGACGAATGAAACATATTTCTTCCCGCTCACTCGTATATAACAAGCCTATACAAAGTCTATGGGCACTCCATTCCAGAGGTGAAATAAACTGGAGTACACACTAGGGAGAGCTATGACGAGTCGAGGGGGTGGTCGTCATCCATTTTGATATAGTTGCTTGTTTAGCTCCATATATGGATCCGATTTTCAGATTCATGTGTACATTTAGTTAATTCATGTATACATTTAGTTAATTCTCCTAAATTACGCTGCAATTTCGCCAATGTTAGGTAAATTCCAGTGTATTCGGCATTGCATTGATTCTATCAATCATTTTTGTTAGGTTGAACAGTATTTTGAACTTTATTTTCGTTTGAAATTTGGGTTATTGGAGAAGATGGTGAAGTTTTATTGTACATTTTCTGAAAAAAAGGTGGCTAAGAGGCAAAAATTGCGTATGAAAAATAATAGTGATGTGTTTTAGGAAAATGAGTCATAAGTCGCAAAATATGAATTTTTAGATATCACCATATTTGAAAAGAGGAGATCGAGCTGATTCCAATGATAGTAAACATGAAGGACATTTAAGAAGTATTTCTATATTTTAAGTTTGATATTTTTATTTTTGAAAAAAGAAGTTTGCAATGTTTCTGGATGGGTAATTATCAGTAAAGTAACTTAATATACTCAACACAAAGGCCTTCAAAATGCAAGAATATATTTAATACAATGTCCCAACATTTGTTATATGGATCTATATGACTATAAGTGCTAACTCCTCTAAATATCAGAACATTTCAATAAAGGCATTTTGTGAAAAAAACACTATGAAAAATATCAATTTTGCGACTTATGACTCATTTTCCTAAAACGGATCACAATTATGTGTTGTGTTTCAGGAAAATGAGTCATAAGTCGCAAAATTGATATTTTTCAAAGCGTTTTTTTCACAAGAACACATTATTGGAATGTTCTAATTCTTGGAGAGTGTGTCACTTATAGTTATCTCAATCGATGTATCAAATTTCAGGACAATCTATATAATATGTCCTTTCATTTTAAAGGTGCTCATATGGACTGCATTTAGTTACTTAACTGTTTATTGACACCCAGAAATATTGGAATTTTTTTTTCAAAAACGAAAATATTAAACTTAAAATCTAGAAATACTTATTAGACTATTAGACTGTTTACTATCATTGGAATCGGCTTGATCTCATCATTTCGAATATAATGATATCTCAAAATCTATTTTTTGCGACTTATGACTCATTTTCCTGAAACACATCACATATTTGGTACGAGTATGGTTAATAATCCATGTTAATTAAATACATAATTAAGTGTTAACAGGTAAACATATTATATTAATGCGACTACATGGTTTGCTATGTTAATCGTATAGTACAATGGTTTGCTATGTTAATCGTATAGTACAATACGAGTAATTACATAGTATGGCAACATAATAATATGATATAATACAACATCATATAATCGAGGTACATCTGTAGTGAATATGGGTATACCAATCAAGCGTTGATTGGGGCTTGAGTGTTTGTTTACCAACTGACAATATCTGGACCAGTACTGCTAGAATTGGCTGCATGAGCCTGTGCTGGTGAAAAAAGGCCTTTCGGATTCCCGCCAAAACTTACATGGGTCATATTCATTGATTCCTATATTACAGGTTACTCTTATCTAACTGTACTTTATACCACAATTAGTGTGTTGGTCTTTCCGGATGTTCCGACGAGA
Source organism: Sthenelais limicola (assembly GCA_942159475.1). Lineage (NCBI taxonomy): Eukaryota > Metazoa > Annelida > Polychaeta > Phyllodocida > Sigalionidae > Sthenelais > Sthenelais limicola. The sequence continues at coordinate 550,046 of OW804100.1, read as the reverse complement.
TTCCTTTTACGTACCATAACCTGTTATTACACTAGACCTTCTTTTACCTTCCTTTTACCTGAAACACCTTCATTGATTGTGTACCAAAGTTGCCTCCTTCCTGAATCTGCTGTACCTTGTTACTCTTGTCTTGAGTGATTGCTCACTCTTGCTGAGTCATTTGGACCTAAGCTGGGTCTGAGATTAACTGCCTGAATGGGTCTGTGTGGTGGAATAAAGCCTGACATACTAAAAGACTGTGTTACTGGTTTTACTTCCCCTTCATTGAGATTGATAAAAACTTGGTTAGTGAACTAGTATTACTAGGCGAAAATCACTACATAATTTATCGTTTCCAAATTATAATTTTTCATTCCCAATTTTATGTAACTTTTGAAGGAGGATTTGGTAAACAATTAGTCTCTTTCCTAAAAATCAATAAATGTAAGGAGGGTCGGGATTTTATTTTCTGAGGAGATGCCCATGTTTGTAAGGCGACAAATTGTGTTAATACTTGATTTTCTGCATAGTTAGTGTCAAGAATATTAATGATGGTTATGGATGTGTGGACAATGCCAAGTTGAGTTCAGTTTCTTTGTATCTGATTCTTTTTGTTTTCGCAGAGTTATGTTCATCGCCTTGCTTTTGTTGACATTTATTGAGATTTTATTAACCCTGCACCACCTCCCGACCTCATCCAAGTGTTGTGTGAGTTCGTTTTTTATGGTGCTCTTGTTGGAGCTCGAGTGGAACAACATGGTGTCATCTGCAAAAAGTTGTATTGGTGACCGCTTGATCACTAGGTGGAGATCATTTATGAGGAACAATAAGAGGATCATTAAGAGGAACAATAGAGGTCCCAGCACATTGTAACCTTCGGTTTCTATAGTTACATAGTGCTAGTTGAACTTAAGTTGACCGGTGTGATTCAGAAACAATTATTATATAAATGTTACACTGAATAAAATAAGTCAACTAGCGTCAGTGAGTGCCAGAAGAAGAAGCCCAGATTTTATTAAAATCATCATTCAATTCACATACATGATATCACATGGTATGGTTGATTATATATAAGAGAAGCAATCAAAAAATACTAATCATTTTTAAAGTCTTCTACATTAGGAAATCCTAAGTGTAGCCTTGAAAGGTCAACTCGATTTAGCATCAAATACTTAATACTATGCGTTTCCAACAAGCAATTTATATTTAAAGAGAATAATATATAGATTGATTAAATAGAAGTTAACATGACATGTTCCCTTAGTTTTATTCTACTTTTGAATCAACTCTAGGAGCAAACTAAAACAAAAGACATCACATTATTTATGACCATTTGCTAATTTGGAAGAAATAAACACTATTGAAACATCGCTTCATTTTATTACTATTGGGAATATATCATGTTCACTAATAAAATGATAAACCAAATTAATACTATCATTTTCAGCATAATATGCCATTTCCTAAAATGACAATGCCCTGGGTTCTATATTTCATTAATAACTGGTCCTCTCATGCTGAGCCCAGAGTCCGGCGCTGTCCCAGTTACGTCACTGAAAAGGTGGTTAACTCAAAACCATAGATGTAACAAACAAGCAGGAATGTCCCTTAAATCAACATGTCCTGCATGAACTCAAAATAGTGTATAGTTAAATAGAATTTAAACTAAACATTTGTCAGATAAGTGCAGAACAACATGTTATCTAAAATTCTTTCAGACTTACAAATATAATCTTGGAGTGCATGTCACCTTACCAGTTTCAAGCTATAAGCCAATATATGAATTTATAATAATTAGATTGAATATATATGGCAATATATATTTCGCAATCTAACATTCCTTCCCCTCTTTTTTAGTTTTTGAGTTACCCAACTCTAAACAAAACTATTCCAAGGTTGGCAACATCAAAGAAAGATTGTGAGACTTGACCTTGGTCTCATTTCCATCGTCCACAACCTCTTTGGGTACCTACAGCGATTTATAGTCAGCTTCAAAGAAAAATACACAAATACAGAAACAATCATGAGAAGTAGCAAAATAGTAAAACCCAAAATAACCCATTACAAAGACAACATGATGCCACTTGTCAGGTAAAGAATGCAATACATCATTACTAACTGCATCAATCTCTAGAAGCAAGTGAAACGTTAGAAGTACTAATATTAAAGTCAGGATCAACCTTCCAAAGTTCAGTGCTTGTAAGCAAAATAGTCTCATTATTTTCATAATCACACTGCACTGTTTAGTTTTATCACCATGAAGGAATTCAAGATTCATTGATTTGCCTTGTATTGAATCATCATCAAAATACTATCAATAGTATGCAATGCTAACATACAAAAATCTGAAGTTCACATCCAATGTTCTGTATCATTCCTATCATTCCAGCAATACACAATTTTGTGGTCTTGCTCTGACAGTCATGAAGAAAATATAGATTTCCTCAATTCATATCCACTGAGATGGGTGGTCTTGAAAACATTTTCTCTGAATTGAACACATCCTATGGTATCAAATGAGACTGCAGTTCCCATTCTTCCCACATGTCCAATTCTTGGCCCCAATGATCTAACACAAAGATCAGATGGGCCTGACTAAGTTCTTATTGAACTTAACCTCTTTCATAAGACCAGTCCCCTGGCATTATGATCCCTTTAATACTACTTAGAATCTGTCCTAGCTTTTCCATAATAAAAGCATTTTCTGTGAGTTGCAAAGTTCCAAAGCTCACTTGACTTTATAACAGATTACCTTTCTCTGGGGCTGTAATACCTTCTCTCACTGTGGCTTTACAGGTGATGAGGTCACAGCAGCAATGAATCAATATTACTGGGTAATTGTAATCAAACATGATCCACTATTTCCTCCTTAATTGCAAGGATAAATCTTGGAAGAACAATCCATGATATATTCCAGTTTATCTCTCCCCAATATCAAGATGAATTCAATCCTGAAAAGTTTCATGCCTACATGGCCTAGCTGGAAGCAGTTTTGTGTCTTGCCCAGGACACAAAGAATCCTAGAAGTTTTAACTGCTTACATTCCTGTAATAGGGAGCACCATGATGGCACTGCAGCAACCTATTATCTTCTTCTGTTGTGTTATATCGTCCCTTCGTGGTCGCCAAATGTAACCTTCGGTTTCTATAGTTACATAGTGCTAGTTGAACTTAAGTTGACCGGTGTGATTCAGAAACAATTATTATATAAATGTTACACTGAATAAAATAAGTCAACTAGCGTCAGTGAGTGCCAGAAGAAGAAGCCCAGATTTTATTAAAATCATCATTCAATTCACATACATGATATCACATGGTATGGTTGATTATATATAAGAGAAGCAATCAAAAAATACTAATCATTTTTAAAGTCTTCTACATTAGGAAATCCTAAGTGTAGCCTTGAAAGGTCAACTCGATTTAGCATCAAATACTTAATACTATGCGTTTCCAACAAGCAATTTATATTTAAAGAGAATAATATATAGATTGATTAAATAGAAGTTAACATGACATGTTCCCTTAGTTTTATTCTACTTTTGAATCAACTCTAGGAGCAAACTAAAACAAAAGACATCACATTATTTATGACCATTTGCTAATTTGGAAGAAATAAACACTATTGAAACATCGCTTCATTTTATTACTATTGGGAATATATCATGTTCACTAATAAAATGATAAACCAAATTAATACTATCATTTTCAGCATAATATGCCATTTCCTAAAATGACAATGCCCTGGGTTCTATATTTCATTAATAACTGGTCCTCTCATGCTGAGCCCAGAGTCCGGCGCTGTCCCAGTTACGTCACTGATAAGGTGGTTAACTCAAAACCATAGATGTAACAAACAAGCAGGAATGTCCCTTAAATCAACATGTCCTGCATGAACTCAAAATAGTGTATAGTTAAATAGAATTTAAACTAAACATTTGTCAGATAAGTGCAGAACAACATGTTATCTAAAATTCTTTCAGACTTACAAATATAATCTTGGAGTGCATGTCACCTTACCAGTTTCAAGCTATAAGCCAATATATGAATTTATAATAATTAGATTGAATATATATGGCAATATATATTTCGCAATCTAACAACATGTACACTGCAAAGGCACCCTTTACCACAACGTATTCAAGCTAAACGATGTTGAACATGTTTGCATCTTCAACCCCGTTTACAACACATTTGTGTAGTTGCTTTTGCTGTGTATACGATTTGGCAACCAAGCCCCGCACTCCCGTCAACTGTGCTAAACGTTTTCCTACATGTTTTTAACTGTTCAAGACAGTTCTCAATACATAGTATCTTCAATACTGTTAAGTCAAGTTTATCATTTCCCAATTAAAATTTTTCTTTCAACAAGGAAAATCAGGTTGTTTGTTTACCATCGAAATGATGAGCAGAAACATTGTGATAGATGATGTTTAGCAGTCTGAAGTTTGTATGAGAGCGGAGCAGAATTGTACATACTACAATTCCCACCTTTTAATGAATAACAATGATAAATAGGTTTGTCTCTCTTAACTGTATGACTTTACATCGGTATCTACCTAGTATACACTAGGAAACAAAATATTAGTTACTAGCATGTACTATTATGGGCCCAATCAATCAATATACTTTCCTTCCAAACACCCTTCATCTCTCCGTAACTATTATTGCTTAATTATTTCTTATTAACAATCTGTCTAAATAAGATTCACCTTGTAACAATCACCATCTTGTTACACATTATAACCTCTGTTTAAGAATTCACCTTAGCTTTCAAAAGTGTGAAAACGATGCCACACCCCAATGATTATGGGTGAGCGAAATGCAGCATTCACAAGTGTTAAATGTGAGACGTAGCTGTTATACTAGGATAGTGTATTCACAGAAGCCTGACTTTTTTGCTCATAAAAAATATTACAATGTTAAGATACAATCATGAAAATTAAGTCGCTACATGGGTTCAATCCGGTTTCATGTTATGATTATTTTGTACATAAAACAACAATTGTAAGCTATGAATTGGTTCTAAATACGACCTGTTCTAAGCAAACAACGAGTTAAATATAATTGTTCAGAAAACCTTGCAAGAAGAATTATTATAATATTTTTCGAACTTGACTTGGAAGTTAGAAATAATCTTGTACTATATCCAAATCAAAATAACATACTACAAACGTCAACAGGGAGGATAGCATAGTATATCGATTAAGCTCTATTAGGCCTTACAATTACATCATCTAATTTCAGGTAGTTGCAAACCATTGTGAAACCATTAAAATTCCGAATATTAACTGGCAAATTATTCCAAAGTTTAGCACTTACATATTATGGGCTACAGAGACTTCTTAGACCTAGGTCTTATAATATAACTGTTGTTGATATGTTTATTATCTCATCAAAAGAGGGAACACAATCAGTGAGTCTAACTCCCGATTTGGCAACGCACAAACATAATCATTGAATGGTTATGCGTCTTTTCTATATAACGTTAAATTGTAGCCAATAAAAACGTTGCGGCAACGGTGCAATGTTAGCAGGTAGCCTCTTGGCTTGAAATAAACATAAAAGCTAACACTTCCCCCGCCCCTATGTGCTAAAAAGTCGCGTAGCGCTTCACGGGAGCCAAAGCAGTGTCTCCGGTGCGGTAGAGGCCGACAGGACTGACCAGTAGGCCTAGCGTACTAAGCCTGTGTGTGCGGGCCATTGTTTTGAACAAACAATGCGGCGACCACCGCTCTTCTCCTTACTGCAAGTTGGATTTCACACAAAATACCACCAGGTAGGGAACATTTCATATACTGTAACGTTATTCATATTTTACATTAACAGGACAGGGATTGATTGGCTCATTTGTAAATACCACTGGTTTGTATTAAGGCTAGTTTTTCGTTTTTTATCTACGCAACATTACGCAATGTTCCAATATAAACAATGGCGGCCATACTAAAGCCATGACCAGCGAATGCCACATAACCCTTATGTCCGTCTCATTCTCAAATTGTGAGACAGATTTGTTTTTCGTTGGAAGTAAAATATTCGAAATGGAAGGTGGATTGTGAAAATATCTCTCTCTAGTGTTATATCACTAGTATTTCAATGTACTCTAGTGTTAGGCCTATATCATTAGTATTTCAATGTGCTACCCTCGTCGCACACTTTCTCTCCCTATAGGGAAGGACAAGGTGCGACAAACAATGTATGTTTTACTCGGGGTTTTACTTGAATATAACTTCTGGGTTAATATTAGACAAATTGACTTATACTAATCAGTCTCAATATGAACTAAAAATATTAGAACTGTATATGTCAATGGGAAAGTAACTTATATAAGTAAGTATTTGTCCTCTCATAACATTTCCTACCCAATAATAGAGAGAAATGATGTGAGATGCCAATTTCATTTATTAGTGAATGTCACACTAATAAGTTGGAAATTAGTTATAATGGCAACCTCTGGAACAATATTCAACAGTGACACATATATACCGGCATACGTCCATACATCTCTATTTAACTACTTTGAGTATATTACTAGTGGATTAAAATTTGCCTGTGTCTTGCATATTAGTTAATTTCAAACCATCCCTTCCCCCTGATTACAAACTTTTTTTAAAAAGTTCCGTTCCGTTTTCAAAAACCAAGATCCTTATTTTACATTCCAGTCTCACAAATTTCAGTGAGACGGATATAAGGGTTATGCCTAATCGGCGAAATTATGAATTTTTGAAATTTTGATAACATTCAAATTTTCCACATTCCAAACACTGATTGCATGACTGAATGAAAACTCTTCCTTACATTTATCTATATACATTCAATAATCAAATAATTATGCGTTTGAATCTATTATTTTGCAGAGCGAGTACACCATCCAGTAGATCGAATACAAAAGGGAGTGGATCCAGCAGTACCACCAAAGAAACACTGAGTAAAAGGACTGTGTAGGGCGGCTGCCATGCTTCCTCACATGATAATGGGGGACATCATGGCCAAGGAGAAAGAAAAGAAATAATAATTCATGCAATTTTCGTTAAGAAGTTTGTATTTTGCTCTTTATTTGGATCTCTGAACAGAATCCATTCTTCAAAGTATTGTTGATTAATCGACTTAAAATGAAGAGAAGTAAAATTGGGCTGTTACAATGATTATTGTTCACTGCATATGAAGTATTTTGTCTTTGGTTTGTGATTCAAGTATAGTCCTGGTTGGCCCTAAGATCTGATCCTCATTTTCCACTGTCAGGTTCAGCATTCTAATGTCATTCTATTAATTATAATTCCTAGTCAGATTTTCTAAAGGTTCACATTATTAGCATTTTCTCGATCATATCTTTGTCAATTATGATGATATCTCAAAATCCAAGTTTGAAGTAGATATGATGATGTATGATAATTAATGGTGTATGTTATGGGCTACATATTATTTTTATTTTGAAATTTCTAATTATTCATGCAATTAAATTTTGTGTCAATAAGTTTGTTAGAATTGGCCTTTTCAACTGGTTTTCTAAGCAGAATCCATTTTTAAAAATGTGGTTAATCTTCTTGAAATTGTATGAAGTGAAATAAGGTAATTTTAAAGTATTTTGTCTTTGTTGATGGCGTAAATATAGGCCATGCTGGCCATGGGATCTTAACCTTTAGTCATGTTTAAATTATTGAAATAATGGTTTCAAGTGGCTATGTGATATTGAATGGTGTATGTGTCCTCCATAATATTTTATTTTGAAATGAAGCAATAATTTATCTGGTTTCATTTTAACTGTTTGAATTGATTGCAATGATAACGAGTGTGGCCCATTTTTTTAGAAACATCACAAAAACAAGAAATTCTGTTCACCCCCTCTCATAACCTCACCTCATCTCACCCCTCTCCTCCTCCACTTCCCCCATCGCACCCCTTGACTCACCCCACTCATAACCTCACCCCATCGCACCCCTCTCCTCCTCCACTCTCCCCACTCATAACCTCACCCCATTGCACCCCTCTCCTCCTCGACTCACCCCACTCATAACCTCACCCCATTGCACCCCTCTCCTCCTCGACTCACCCCTCTCATAACCTCACCCCATCGCACCCCTCTCCTCCTCCACTCTCCCCACTCATAACCTCACCCCATTGCACCCCTCTCCTCCTCGACTCACCCCACTCATAACCTCACCCCATTGCACCCCTCTCCTCCTCGACTCACCCCACTTATAACCTCACCCCATCTCACCCCTCTCCTCCTCGACTCACCCCACTCATATCTTTATTATAGTTTGAATAGGGGAGTCACCTTCACCCCATCTCACCCATCACCTCCTCCATTCAACCCTCTTATAACCCCAACCCATCTCACGCCTCTCCTCCTCCACTCTCCCCTCTCATACCCCCACCCCTCTCCTCCTCCACTCACCCCCACTCATAACCTCACCCCATCTCACCCCTCTCCTCCACTCAACCCTCTCATAACCTCACCCCATCGCACCCCTCTCCTCCTCGACTCACCCCTCTCATAACCTCACCCCATCTCACCCCTCTCCTCCTCGACTCACCCCTCTCATAACCTCACCCCATCGCACCCCTCTCCTCCTCGACTCACCCCTCTCATAACCTCACCCCATCTCACCCCTCTCCTCCTCCACTCTCCCCACTCATAACCTCACCCCATTGCACCCCTCTCCTCCTCGACTCACCCCACTCATAACCTCACCCCATTGCACCCCTCTCCTCCTCGACTCACCCCTCTCATATCTTTATTATAGTTTGAATAGGGGAGTCACCTTCACCCCATCTCACCCATCACCTCCTCCATTCAACCCTCTTATAACCCCAACCCATCTCACGCCTCTCCTCCTCCACTCTCCCCTCTCATAACCTAACCTCACCCCATTGCACCCCTCTCCTCCTCGACTCACCCCTCTCATAACCTCACCCCATCGCACCCCTCTCCTCCTCCACTCTCCCCACTCATAACCTCACCCCATTGCACCCCTCTCCTCCTCGACTCACCCCACTCATAACCTCACCCCATCTCACCCCTCTCCTCCTCGACTCACCCCTCTCATATCTTTATTATAGTTTGAATAGGGGAGTCACCTTCACCCTATCTCACCCATCACCTCCTCCATTCAACCCTCTTATAACCCCAACCCATCTCACCCCTCTCCTCCTCCACTTACCCCTCTTATACCCCCACCCCTCTCCTCCTCCACTCACCCCCACTCATACCCTCACCCCATCTCACCCCTCTCCTCCACTCAACCCTCTCATAACCTCACCCCATCTCATCCCTCCCCTCATCCACTTAACCCTCTCATAATCTCACGCCTCTCCTCCTCCACTCTCCCCTCTCATAACCTAACCACATCTCACCCCTCTTCTCCACTCACCCCTCTCCTTCTCCACTCACCCCTCTCATACCCTCACCCTATCTCACCGCTCTCCTCCCCCACTCCCCCCCCCTCTTCTACTATCACCCAATCTCACCCCTCCCCTCCTCCACTCCCGTCACCCCACCTTGCCCCTCCCCCTCCTCTCATACCCTCACCCTCACCTCCTCCACGCACTCCCTCTCATACCCTCCCTTCATCTTGCACCTCCCTTCCTCCATTCATTCCCTTGCCTCTCCCCCTCCCCTCATAAGCTCACCCCATCTTGCCCCTCCCCTCCCCCACTTACCGACTCTCATACCCCCACCTCATTTTACCCCTCCTCTGCTCCACTTCCCTCACCCCACCTTACCCCTCCTTCTCCTCCTGTACCCTCACGCCATCTCGCCCCTTTCCTCAGTTAATAGCATTTATACATGGATTTGTGGTGTCAATATTTAACTTTCAGGAAATAGAATCTAGAGATTGATATGTTATCGTTTGTATTTTCATCTCTGGGATATAGAATAGTGAGTTTATATAATTGCAATGAGATTCGTGTGTGTACTTCAACTCTCAATATTTGACAGAGGAAACCCTTTCAATAATGTTGTCATTTCTTTGGTATTGAGGTATTTAGTATATTTCTGATATTCCTTTGATATTTCTGTGAAATGAATTGATACTTGTACTTAATGTAGTGACATCTCTCAAAAAGGAGTTAGTTTCTACCTGTCTGCATTTCTTGCTTTATGTAACATTTTTATGCAATAAAGAACTAGTTAAGAAATACTTAATTTGCATTTCTCCTCATTTGTTTGTAAATGAAGTGGCTCTGCTGATGACATGTATTTAGTAGTGAAATATTTGTGATTATTCAATATTGATTTCACCTTCCATGATGCATCCCTTAAACAATTCTCTAGACCAAAACAATCCTATAATTGAATTTTACCTATATTTTCGATTTCAATCAATTTTTAAGCAAATTTCAATCAATTTTTATTCTCCCTTATTTGATTTTGTTCCCGATTATCTAAACGTTTTCTGATACGCTATTGAAGACGGTTTTTAAGGCCTAGACGGTAATATAGAAGCTAAACGTTTTTGAACATGGTAATGGGAAAAAACCGTCTTCTAAAAGGGGACAAAAAAACCGTCTTCAAAAACGTTTAGTACGAAGATGGTTTCACTTGCAGTGTATGTGACCCCAGCCTTCCCCGATGTTACATTGTTTGTGCACACCTGTTGATACCTGCCTGACATGTAGTCTCTAAACCAGTCTATGACATGGTTTGAGATTTGAAATGTCTTAAGTTAATGGATGAGTATAATTCATAGATATATTCAAATAGTCTTTTGTGTGCCTGCTTCAAAGAGTGACCATAATCATATTTATTTGTGATTAGATTTTATGGAATGCTATTCCTATGCAAAATGTTGAATGCCATGTTGAATTTACTTAAGTCTTTTTTTACATTTATTGTACCTGAATCAAGCCAGACAATATAAGGATAGCTAGCAACATGTAATCAGAGCACATGGTTACACCATGTACATCAAAACATTGCAAACCTGTCAGCATCATGTCAAACTTAGAATGATCCAAAATGGTGAAGATCTCCCTAACTTGTGGCAGTTTTTCTGAAACTTTATTTATCATCTAATTGTGACTAAAAACGACCTCTCCCCACGTTTTGGGCTATAGATTCCTTCATATTCGAGCCCAAATATTATTGTGAGGAGAAAATACACTTTCAGGAATTGATACCCCCAATTTTATCCATTCAACATTTTCTTCCCTCATTTCCAACCCTTTCTAAGAATGGCCCTATGAGGATAGCTAGCAACATGCAATCAGTAATCAAGGGTTTCAACAGCTACAGAAATTGTCACCAAATATGCAATTTTCATACATTTTGGCAAATCTTCTCCCAGATACTACAACTGTGTATCATACAAAATGTTCCAAATAACAAACTTATAGAATGGCAAACGCTCATGCAACAGTCCAAGTAATCAGTTCTATGCTTAAGTCTGCAAATATCCACTGGTGTTAGTATACTTTACATCAACCTTTATATATGTAAACAAATGGCGCTTCTCTTTTATTACAACAGTGTAGTCAAGATCCTTTAGCCCGTCAATGTGGTGTCTCTGGTCCCAAGTCTTTATCTTCTTACCCCTGTAAATAAACAAAGTCAACCAAGGTGAACCAAGTCACTTGCAGTAAGACTAAATAAGCATCATAGTGATAAATAAAGGTAACTTGGTGTCTGGGGAGAGAAGAACTAGAGCGCCTAACATCAAGAAACAACAGTGTCAAGCCTTGCTGGAGTTTATATCTAAAGTGATAACGTATGAAAGTATAGAGAAACAAGCCCCAATTAGTGGGGCGCCTCCAGTGGTAAATAGCTGCACCAACCTGATGGGCACGCTACGCCCTGGGAAATGGCAGAACTATTTCATGTGTGTAGTATACAAGAAATACAGTGAGAAGAATTATCAAATGTTGGCATACCTGTCCGGAGCTGGAACAGCATGATCATGATCCAGACTATAATATCTTCCGACCCGCAGAGACCTTCTATGCAGTGGTTCAAGCCCATTGATTTTGCACCTAGAGAAATTAAAGTTGGACACAAAATGAGGGCAAATGCTACCAGTTGCTTCACTATTTTAACTATAGCTGAATTCATAGTACATTCAGGTAAAAACAAAATTCTGGGTTGCTACTTGTGTAGTGAACTTTAGTCTAATGTAACTGGCGGTAATTACTAGACAATCACTAACCCAGGTTCTACTTTGGCAGCTCAGGATCTCAATGAAGGCAAAGAAAGACACCAACATGGAACAGCTATTGTTGGGATTTATTGCCGCCCATGACCAGACTGCAAGCCTGAGCAAGACCAAACCAACAAACATTACAGTCAGGAGCAGGTTAAACCTGTCCTCTTAGGTTGTTGCACCAGGCGTACACATGTCATTAACAGTTGACATAATACATAAGAACAGGTCGTACAGGAATACAGTGAAAGGTTATACATAGTACACATTCTGCTGTGGATTACATTATAAGAATCGTGTAAATGGGTGATAATAGTAAAACATAGCTGTTTTTGAATAAGCACCGAAAGCTCAATTTGTGCTCAGTCAAGCGCTGACAAGGCACAGGAATATGAAGGACATCTGACCATATATAAACTATTGACGCAAGGGCTGTTTCACACCTCCAATGCACTAGTATAGGTACTGTAGAGAGTAGTGCATGTACTTCCACTTGGCCATGGTTCTCCACAGCCTACCTGAGCTTTTGAACACTGAGAACTATAGTTCCACTATTGGAACAACTCATATAAAGTGTCTATTTATTTGTAACATAATTTATTTCGATTCCAAGGTCACTCTGGAGGGGGCTGGCCTGGTTCTGTATGGTATGTGTCTGAATAAAGGTTGTTAGAAATAATAATCAGTTCCTCCCCCACCCTGGCCTGCGGCCGTTCCCTCCCCCCTCCCTCCCACATGATAACTTCAGTATCATACGTCATATTTGGCATGTTCTCTGTATACTTGTAACAACCTTATGTGTGTTGATTATGTACCAGGCCTCTGGGAACCTCTGGGTCCGGTTTTGATTTCCCGTTCTTGAGACGCTGTTGAAGATGTGAGAATCAAATCTCAGTCATAATTGACTGTAAATCACTACACATGTACAATAATGGTTATTGCACTTCTCATTCATTATAAGTATATAATAAAGTGTGCTTACCTGTTCAAGAAGTCATCATCCTCCGAGCCCCAACCCCAGTATATGTTGGAAAAGCCATTCACCAGTTTCATGTGCTCTGGGGTGAGCATGGTAATGCCTCCAAAGTTTCCGCTGTAAGGCACCCTGCAACATCAATAATCAATAAGCACTACTGAAACTTCAACACAAATAGATATAAACGTTATCTGCATTAAATCTGCACTCCCAGTTATCATTGGTTAACTGCAAGCTAACTGCAAGTGTAAGGCAGCGAAAGCTAACTTCATTAAATCGAATCTGGACCTACAATAAGTACAGGAAAAATAAAGACAAATAATATATAGAAAAAGAGGGACAGATGCTAGAAGGTTCTGCAATACCTGATGTTTAATGAATTCTTAATAATATTCTTAATATATAATATAAAACTCCTGTTCTTTACTACAACCCAGTTCACTTAGCATAGAATAAAAACCAAACAGTGTTTTCTCAACCTTTCTCTGTTTTATTCAGCTCAAGAGGCAAGTATTGTCCGAACAATGTAGATCCAAAGTTGGTTTTCGGACCAGTACACCAATCCAGGTACACAGTACCACATGGTGTCACAAAGTATGTACACGGAAATACAAAAACTTTTGGTAACCTACACAATAACACATTTTTGGTCAAACCGATAATACTGTATATAATAGACTGTAAAGATTGACAAGCACAGCTCAAGTATACAGAGCCAGATACACATTCATTAAAAATTGGGAGACAGTCACATATTCTAGAACTTTAATGTCAAGGAAATTGGAAAATACTGATAATAGAACAGTTAACATTTGCGGATTGGCCAAAGGGACAAAATTAATAGTCCCACACCCAAGCAATGACAACTTTCCTCACCTGGAAAGTGCACCGGTGCACATTCAATGCGCCAGTAAATAATGACAAAACTTTGCAGGATAAAAAAAGCTCCCTTTTTGTAGCACAATCATTGTTCTGAGGTTTAAGTCAGACACTTGTGGCAGACACCTTCCTTTCTAGGATACCCGAGCACAGGAGCAGATGTGAGCAGATCCTTGACTTTATTGAAAGCCTCTTCACATTCTGTAGCCCAAACGATTGGTCGAGTATATCGTTTGGCTTCCCCCATCATCAGTGACAACTTTCTGATGAAGTGCTATGAAAGAACCAAAATCTGGCAGAAACTCCTTGTAATAGGAAGCAAATCCAAGAAATTGTCTGACTTCTTTAGCATTTGCAGGAACAGGCCATTCACCGACTTTGTCCACCTTATTGGAGGCTGGACCAATTCCCTTACTTGACACTATCCTTCCCAAATACTCAAAGTCTGTCCGAAATAATTCACATTTCTTTGGTATTGATTTGAGGCCATACTCCTTAATTCCTTCTAGCACAATACATAGGTTTCCTAGGCACTGATCAAAGGTTTTGCCCAAAACCACAATGCCATCTATAGTGCTGCACCCCAAGTTAGGGACTTTGCTTATTACCCACTTTTTAAAAAAGAATCCTTGATAATTAAAATGTTTTCTTGGTTCATAAGACTTAAGATAGATACTATAAGTCAGAATCTTGTCTATGTTCCAAGTGATTATGATTTTTGTATCATTAAATTCGAATTTAGAACCTTAAAATGGAATATTTTCCTCCAAATGTTCATATTTTAATCTTGCCAAAGGCATTTTCCTGGTATTTTTTCAAGAATGAGAGACAATCATGCCTGCATATATGTCAAACTTTATTTAAAATAAGAGAATTAATTAAAATTTTGAATAGACTCCACATATTGTATTTCTAAGTAGATTCAAAGAAAACCAAATTTATTTCCACAATTAGATAGAAAATATAGTTCTTGTCATTCATAGCTTTTGACCATACATATTGAAATCATTCAAGAGTTTTATCGCATTTTAATAGCAGATCTTTGGATTCTGCTGGGGTTCTGGATACTTATAAATTACTGTTTGGACAGGAAGTCGTCAAACCGGAAAACGGATGCAGTAATTTATTTTTCGGATTCAGGGGTTTATTTTTCGGATGTAGAATTATTTTGCGGATGTAGTTAAAATAAACCCCAGCCGGCGTTTCCGTTCTATATTTAAAACTTACCTCATCAACTAGTTGTTTGTCGTCGATTCCGCGTTCATTTTTGAACGTGTATGAAGTCCTGGTCACATTAAAGTCATTTCTCCACTGTTTCCGATGGAAATATTAGCCATTTTTAAGTTTTTAGGGCATAGGGTTCGCCATAACGTGACGACGATAGACATCGTGCAAGCGATATTTCATGATACAATGGCTGCCTCCCCTCATGGGGCTTCTTCACTAGAGTTTTTTTGGTTGTTTGTCGTCGATTCTGCGTTCTGTTTGGAACGTGTATAAAGTCCTGGTCACATTAAAGTCATTCCTCCACTGTTTCCGATGGAAATATTAGCCATTTTAAAGTAATTACAGCCTAAATAGGGAATAATCCATTTAGACATCGTGCCGGACATCGTGCAAGCCTCAGTTTGTTGACGTGGGGGCACTTTCGAAGAAAATCCTCCGTGCGCTATATAGACTATGGTACACAATGCAACGCCAAGTGGACGGTGCACATGAGTGGCTATGCCGAAAGATCTCCACATCTCTTCCGGTCGCACGTATGGGTTCTGAAATCGTCATTCATTGAATACTTGATTTCCGTACACTAAATCTTCGCTATCGGGCTAAAACTATATTTAAAACGTTTCCACCGATTCAAATCTTTTATTTATTTCTTTTTTAAGTCCCTAGACACACGCAACACGGCATTCAAGAACCGGAAGTCTCCTCTGCTTTGGATAGCAAGCAGCGGATCCTGACAAAAACAGGCCGGCTCGCTGAACATAAACATAAGTGAATACGCCCCTCTGATTGGCTGTTGTAGCTGCAGCTTCATTCTGCCAGCCGTCGCGTTACCATGTAGGTTCCGACTTAAGCGTGCAAACTTGCGGGCGTGTAAACACATGGTTTCTGAACTCGCCATTCATTTATTACTTGATTTCCATAAAGGAAAACTTCGCTATCGGGCTAAAACAACATTTAAAACATTTCTACCGATTCAAATCTTTTATTTATTTCTTTTTTAAGTCCCTAGAGACACGGATACGGCATTCATAAACCGGAAGTCTGATGCTTGGTTGCATGCAAAAACTGGAAGCTTCGTTTGTTTCTGGAACAGAGAGTGCGGCTGACGTAAACGACATTGTGAAGTTATGATTATGTGTACATATGTGATATTGGTTAGAAATAGGTAAAATAATCTAAATATTAGAATGTGATGGGTTAAAATGTGTAAAACATCCTGATTTGGATGTTATAAAGGCTGCATTTGACTCGGTCCTTTCCATGTCAGATGTAAAATAGTAACCCATGTGTTCGAGTGGAGGAGCTAAATTATTGGAATTCATCATGCTGTAAGTACATCTACAACCTTTTTTATAGCCTAATATTTGTTAATATGTGTTTAAACAGTAGTATTGAATCCAAAAATCGGCTATTAAAGTGATTAATTCCCTTGATTTTGTGTCTTCGGCTTTTGCTTGAAAATAAACCCCTCGGCCCTCCGGGCCTCGGGGTTTATTTTCAAGCAAATGCCTCAGACACAAAATCTCGAGAAATTAATCACATAGTAATGTATGGTTAAATTGGGCCTAACTTTACCCTAAAATGTGTACTCCAGTTTACAGAAATGTAAATTATTTTGTGATACAGAAATTATAGTTGGTGACATAAGACAGCAAAGGCTTGTGCCCTTAAGTGAATCAATGAAAAATGGTATTTGAGTGAAAAATATGTGCCTCTGTGTGATTCTAAAAAGTCTCATGTTAATCCTTACAATCCCAGATTTTGCCTAAACGGCCATTTTCAGTGAAAATTGGTCAAATTTGGGACATTTCGGCTTTCAATTCTTCGCCCTGCCATTTCCACCATTTTGATAGTACAAAGTTGACATATGTGCCAAAAATTGGCAAACTTAATTTCGTATGTGCAATATGGCCCCCAATGCTGCAGAACCATTTACCTAAGAGAAATTGCCATGGATACAGTTGAAAGTCAAGATTTTCATGACATGTTACCATCGAAACAGCTGTTAATATGAAAAAGAATTCTTGCAATTGTGCATGTGACAGTTTCAAATCTTTTCTTTTATTTGACATATCATATATTATTGTATCATAAAAACTCATAAAGTTATCATGGATCATATGAAATAAGTCAAGGCAACTTTAAGTTTTAGTCCCTAACTTGGGGCACACCACTATAGGTATACAAGACAAGCCTTCCAACGCAACCCATCTGGCATCATATCCATCATATGTTGGAATGTTGCAGGGGTATTACACAATCCAAAGGCCATAACCTTGAACTGAAAAAGATCCACGCAGGACAAGAAAGCAATTTTAGCACGACTGCCCTTATCCATTGTGACTTGCTAGTATCTGCCAATCCACCCAATGCTTCTACACATTCGTCAATGCGAGGAAGTGGAAAACTGTCTTTCTCTGTCACTGTGTTCAGTTGGCGATAGTCCATGTATGAGGAACAGTCTTTCTTGGCAACTATCACAATGGGAGAACCACACAGACTGTTGCTGTGCTCTATCCATGCATCTTTAGTCCATTTTGGATCAGATTTTGGCTATATTCACCGTGCAATATGGGAGCATATACCACAGCGTCATCATGGTATATTGGGTGTTTCTGGCTGGAGATTGGTTATAATCCTGAGCCCCCCCTTTTGCCGTGGTATATTTGGGTTTTTTCGTTTCCCATTGGTCCACACTCAAACACCCCCACCCCCAACATGGCTGTCGTTACCGACTGGCAAAGGCGGCCATTTTTGTCTCTAAATGTGTGATTAAAATCGACATGAACGTGTGGTACAATTCGACATGAACAAATAATACATTCTTAGCCACCATATTTTACCCTAGATTAAGCGATTTTGCAGTTTAGACTAAGACCTTGACTCGATATTCCATTTGCTGCCCAGGTTAATATTGCAACAGGCAGACAAACCGAAGATCGAGGCTAGCCCCGTCCGTTCGTATAAACATGACTTACCTGTATAATTTTTTTTTTCTCGGCGCCTATCTTCCAGTAGTAGAATCTCCATGTTGTCTTTTTGGTCGTCAACGAATATTAATCCAATGACAAAGGTATAAAGGATGTATGAAGCCATTTTCCCCTTCGAGAATCGCCCATGTGTTGACATTCGAGCAAGCCGGTGGAAGCAGTGTGGCGACTTTAGGCATAGCCACTCTGTGCTAAGTTCAGTTGGCGTTGCATTGTGTACTGTAATGTATATAGCGCACGGACAATGTCATGCGAAAGTCCCCCAGCCGACCTTGAACTCTGAGTGGGCGCACGATCCGCAAAAAGCAAAACCTTATGAAAACACGCCGGCTGCCTGAACTTGACTTCAGCGATTACGGACCTCTGATTGGCTGTTGTATCTGTAGGTCATTCGGCCAGCCGTCGCATTAACATACGGTTTCCGACTGATGCGCGCACCTTTTGTCGACCTTGACCTTGATCTATTCGCCTAGTTTGGGGTCTCTAGCAATTTCAAAAAGAAATATATGAGCCTAGGTCGTACGAAAGCCGACATATTTTGCTCTGCTTCATAATTATGCATCTACCATTCTGCGTTTTTATTTGCAATCTGTTTTAACTCGAACGTGGGCATTATATATGGAGAAACACGCCTGCTGGCAAGTGTTTTTGTTGCTTTCGTTGATAATCTATCGCCATGCCATCTGACGGCAAGTGTGTGCGCAATGTTAAATGCGTGTGGCCAGACTAACGTCGCCACCTAGCAGGAATGCGACGAGTTCATGAACTGTGTGCTGGAGAACCATGTTCCCTTTCGATTCAGCGCGTTTGAGGCGATTCTAAAGTTGACAGTAGCATAAGCATCATGATATAATTATCTCCGGTTGATCATATTATATAGGGAAAGCTAGACGTGGTTCTTTATTCGGCGTGGTGCGCGTTAGGCGCTGACTAAATAAGTGTATGGTCAATCTCTATAGCTAACTTTATATCGCATTTTAGGAAAATCTCAGTAATTAGTCTGTAAGATTAATTAATAAATAATTTCTAATTACAGTTAATCAAAATCAAACTTTGGACTGCTATGCGTCTTTTCTGATAGGAAAGTTTACCATTTATCACGTTTCTGTGCTTATATATATTTTCCCTAAAATAAATAAAAGTGAAGGATAAAATTGCTGGATCTGGACATTTATTTTATTCTTCATCTGGTCGTGGTCAGTTTGTTTCTCAGCCCTACGGAACAAGTGTAGGATTAAAAAAATCAGGCTATAAATGAGTATTATATTCCAAATAATTAGCCGTCTGTGGAAAACTGCTTAACTACAAATAGGATTTTTCAAACAATCTGAAATCATTTCACCAGATATACTTATTTGAACACTACTGTCACATTACATTCGTTAAATGTTGATTTTGAGAAAAGTTCATCTACCACTCGCAAATCAGGCTATAAATGAGTATTATATTCCAAATAATTAGCCGTCTGTGGAGAACTGCTTAACTACCAATAGGATTTTTCAAACAATCTGAAATCATTTCACCATATATAGTTATTTGAACACTACTGTCACATTACATTCGTTAAATGTTGATTTTGAGAAAAGTTCATCTACCACTCGCAAATCAGGCTATAAATGAGTATTATATTCCAAATAATTAGCCGTCTGTGGAGAACTGCTTAACTACAAATAGGATTTTGCAAACAATCTGAAATCATTTCACCATATATAGTTATTTGAACACTACTGTCACATTACATTCGTTAAATGTTGATTTTGAGAAAAGTTCATCTACCACTCGCACACGTTTTCCAACAGATTTTGACTTGATCAACTGTGATTTCGCCTCGGGACTTTTCTCAACCTTTGAACATGTCTTTTCCTTTATTTCATCACTTTTTTGGGCCTCCTGTTGAATGGACTTTGCTAACCTCCTCACATTTGCCAGGTCTTCGTACATCCTATTTTCCTCTTCCTCAATTTCTTCCTCAGTTGGTGGTGGAGGACTTGGCTGGGAATGGCGTTGGGTCAGGTCTATATCATCCTCGTCTGATTCTTGTGAGGCAGTCACCTGAAAAATATAATTTTTGTTCTTCTGAGTGATATTGCCTCTTTCAATAATTTACCATGATTTCTCTGTAATTTAATGTTTTTGTTTGGCTGGCGAGAGATATTAGACATTGATGTATTATTATAAATAGCAGAAATATTACTGTGTTCTGGTCATTCCCAAATTATTTTTCTGTCAATAATGTAGTTATATTAAAAATTCACCGTATGAGAAAACAGTTTAATTTTTTCGATAATTTTGTTACATTGTTAAATAAAATTACCTGAGATAACATAAGGTTCAAATCCGATGATGGTGAAGCTGGACGCGTTGATTCCTCTAGAGTCTTTGGAAGAGAAGGATTTGTTTCAACTACCTCGATAGAAGTCTGTTCCCCCTCACTATTGAATTCGACTCTCATCTCCATAGTTTGAAGAGTACCTGATGGGTCGTATGAGATGCTTGGCTTTGGTTTTGGAGGGAGAGGAACTCGGAATAGGCTTCTCTCTGGTAGATCATCGCATTTTTCAGCATTAGAAGAATTGTCATTTGCTTTTTTTGGGGACACATCTACTGCCACTTCTGGCATGATATTTCCCACCTGAGGTGACGAAGGAAGTGTGTGGCTGGTGTTAGATGTTGTTGCAGGCACTGTTGGCGATGACATATCCTCCACTGAATATCCCATGAAGGCCGAAATAGTATGGGACATGGACATCCTTGTGTTGTCTGTTGTGGAAGAATAATTAGTAATCGATTGAGTACAAGAGTGTCCTGTAGTGGTGATTATATCGTTGGCCTCATAGCTGGCCCCCCTTAATAAAGTCACCATAGTCGACCTGATACAGTGGTTGGTATACCTGTGATCGATTCCAGCTTCCTCCGAAATATACCCCATGTATCCCCCAATGGTGTTTTCCCCAACACCCATATTACAATACCAGATCTCGTCTTCACTTGTATGGTTCTGTCTAGGTCTCTGATAGAACCTGTCACATTTGGGATGGAGTTTAGACATGTATTTCTTCAGGTTTGTAAGGACACAGTGTGTTCCCCCAGTACCATACATGCGCTGGTCATGATATTTCCTCCGTTTCTTTGATGTCGGCTGGTGGTTCTTCTCAAGTGGTTTGTGGTCCAAGGTCGCATATTCTTTTCCACCATCGTCTAACTTAAAAAGAATTTGGTTTTTCTTCATTTTATGAAGTCCTTCTCTTCCTCGTCTGCCAAAATGGACCACAGTCTCCAAGAAGACACGCAATTGAAGCCCAGTAGCATTGGTTGGATCCAATACTCCAGATTCATAAATTTGCTTCAAATGTCGAGAAGAGATGGGCTTGTGTGACAGATCAACATCAAGGCCATTTTCGGAAAGTGCTCTCATCCTACCATTTAACACTTTATTGGCACAAATAAAGCTTTCATTTGTCGTGAGGTTAATATTTCGGTTGTATGGGGGATCATTCAGGTGCCTCTGAATAGCCGCTCTTATCGAATTTAGTGAGGAAACACTATATTCCTCTCCCGTAGATTTACAGATTTCGCCATAAAAATGCTGTAAATATTCTGCCAGCTGTCCATCCGTAATAGTACCAAAGTCTACTGTGTGGCCGTGATGCTTCAACCAGTCTAAAATTCAAGAAAAGAAATGATTACTTATTTAAATTGGAAAGTTAAATATTAATATTATGTGTGTAATATTTTAACGTCAATTAAAAATCATATATTATATTGCACGTTTGTTTTATGGTTAAAAGTCGACAGATTTTTAATTGAACGCGATAATGTATGGCCTATACATCATTGGTATTTTCATTATACATATTTGTATTGTTACTACAATTTATTTTCTTTTTTTTTAAACCAGGGAATCTAAGTATTTCTGCACTTTCATTTATATATTAAATATTTTTACTAACCTGTGAACACCTTTAGACCCCAAGTTGTCGATTTAATGGTTCGAGCTGAAGTAGACTTAACCATCAAGGCCTCAATATCTTTCTGTGATTTGGTAAGAAATATTCTTGGCGATGCAACTTTCCTCACTTTTGCAGGAGTGGGTGCAGGCTGAAACTCGTCGGCAGAATTAATACCCTAGAAATAAAATATGACCAATAATGAAATGTGTGAATAAATATTCAAGTCAAATATAGTAATGATAAATGAATGTCTACGTCGACGAAGACATCAATATTCCATGAATGAATCTCTTATTATAACCAACACCCACACTGTGGTAATCGAATAATATCTATGGCGACGAATCTATAATTATTAAATGATTAAATATTGAATTCTTGGGTTAATTTATGTTGCTATTATAAAAGCATACCCCTCATTGCATATAAATAAATGTGTTTATTTATTTTTTTAAATCATCTACTCACCTGGATGAGGTCAATGGTCTGATTTCGCTGATCCTTCTGCAAGGTAGTCTCCATTGTTGAAGAAGCCCTTTTTTTCTTTTTCTGGAGATGAGTCTGGTTAGTACGATCCGTAAGAGGTTCCTATCATTCAGAAATAATAATTTAAAAATGAATTATTCTCTTGTTTTTCATGTTTCAATTATATGCTTCCTCGTGGTTGTGTTGAACCAAAATAATTCAACATGGCGTCCAAGAAGCATGCTTACACCGGCCTGAATTAATTTTTAGAATCGTTATATCAGCAAATATTATTCGTTTAAAAAATAGACATAGTTGTACGACTTGCTCCGAGTCGAGAAACAAATATGTTTCTTTATTTTTCAAATAATGTACTCACATGTATAATCTCGATGGGGTTATTTTGCTGAGCCTTCTGCAAAGTACCGGTAGTGGCCATTGGTAAAGTAGCTCTTTTTTGGTTTTTCTGCCCATTTCTCTGATTATTCGCGTCCGTAAGAGGTTCCTAGCATTGTGAAAAAATAAATTAGTATATTGTTTTCCATGTTTAAATTATATACTTCCTCGTGGTTTCGCTGAATGAAAATAATTCAAAATGGCGTCAAACAAACATGTTTCTAACCGACTCGATTATTTCCTATAATCCATATATCCTCAAATATTTTATTTTTTTTACAATTAAACACACTTGTACGCCTTCCTCAGAGTCTATCCTTATTTTTAATTCGGTAATTTAATGAAATTACCGACACAAGGGAAAGCGAGCATTTTATTATTAAAGTGGGCGTGGCAGTATACCGGCAATACAGTACCCTACGGCATTATACGAACAAAATGAGCCGGTAGCCTAATAATAAATATTAATAATAATGTAATAAATTTATTACCTACCGTGAGGATATGTGTTGCTTGCTGTGAAGAAGCGGCCATTGATTCCTCATCTTCGTCAATGCACAAAGCCTCCAACACTTCCTGACTTAATTCGTAATCCTGCTGTGAGACCGGGTCCTGGTTTGACGGGTTTGACCGCCGGCGTAAACTATAAGCAAACGACCAAACACTGTCCGAGCCGTCACTAGGCTTAAATTCGTAAATAATATGGTCGCAGGTAGGGATGTGTAATCCTATAATACCCTGACAATATTTCCCATTGGAAAAACGTTCGACTAAATCACCACACTTAAAGGCTTGACTGTCCGCCATGGTGATATCGGTGTGAACAAGCCGGATGTTCCGAAGCGGAAATCCCGTAAAGATGGGAAGATTGAATAAGAAACGGAACGGAGTATTTTGACCCATTATCGTCTTCCATTTGAAATCGAATGGATTATCGATTCATTATAATATAGTATTATAGTTAGAATATGTGAAATATCAGTTTGATATGGATAATCGTATTCAAAAACGTGTGTAACGTGTGTACGCCGGGTTTGTTTATTCGATAATGTGTGCATATTTCCGTTCCCTACCCTATGTTGTTTCCAGAAAAAGACGGATCGCGATACTGCGAACGTGTACGTCAACCATATAAACATGGAAAATGGAATAATATGTAAAATATCTAAAAGGTTAGTAAAATATTGCGTTTTTGTTGTTGATCTGATCCATCAAGGACTAAAGTTATTATACCACTCTGGTTATGGCTTTCGATTGGTGTTCGCTTCCATATACCCCACTCGGCCTCCGGCCTCGTGTGGTATATGGAAGCGCACACCAATCTCATGCCATAACCATCGTGGTATAATCCCTAAATCTATCTATGCATCTTCCAAATCTCTTCCTCAGCTTTCGCACATTGAGCAACAGGTAAATGCCGATATGCCTGTTTGATGGGCACTGCATCACCTGTGTCAACCACATGTTTCACTACATGTGTGCAGCTTATCCCCAGGAAGGGAAAAGCAGCATCAGAATTCTTTGAGAACATTCAAAGCACCTTCGCTATCTTTAGGTTCCAAAAGTATGCAGTTCTCAACTTATTCAGGTACACTTGGTGGCACAGGAGCTCTACAGACATATCAAAACATCATCAGCTGTGGGGGTCAGTTGTGTCTTGGCGGCCTGCCTCTTTTCTTTATATCATAAACTACTTTCCTGCCCAGCATAAGCTTAGGGTGACCGGAGACATCAAAAACCAGCTTTGATAAATTTCTGAGAATACCTTCAGACGTTTGGAGCTCATTGATCCCTGCACATGTCTGACCGCTGAAAAGGGACCATCCCATTTTGGCTGATGCTTTTTCTGTGCCAGAGGCATGGTATACTGCCATATCAGATCACCTTTCCACCTTAAACCTTGTAACTGCTTCTACAGGAGCTTTCACAGGAGACACAAACTTCCCCAACCCCCACCGCGTTGGCAATGTCCCTACACATTGGGGGCCAGATAACTTTCTGCCTTGAACAGTTTGTTACCATGCAAAGTATGGAATAGTTCCCTTCTTAGCTGAAGCAGTACTGCTGCCCTGTAATAAATTACACCATTACCATTCTCCATACACAACAAATCAATCAATTATCAGGACAAGGAACTATAATCCAACTATTTCCAACATTTTCCTTACTAAGACAAATGAAGCACATCACCTTAATTTTGATACAGATCACTAGAATCCTCACAATCCTCACAAAAAATGGTTAGTGCCATCTTTCTTACCAACCAACTATTCCTGTTCCCCGATTCCCTTGTTGATCATATCCTGGATTTGTACTAGGGCAACCGCGCAGGGGGCAAATGCCTATATGACACTTAATCAGTGCAGAATCCCCCGTATCAACCAAATGCTTAATCATATTCTAATGTACCAAGGTTTTCCTTTGGAGCTGGAAACAATTCTTATATTACACAACAAAGCATACAGCTTACTATGTTTGGTCTTGGATCTGTGATCAGAATAACATACTATCTTGTCTCATCTATCTTGTCTCATCTATCTTGTCTCATCTATCTTGTCTCATCTATCTTGTCTCATCTATCTTGTCTCATCTATATTGTCTCATCTATCTTGTCTCATCTATCTTGTCTCATCTATCTTGTCTCATCTATCTTGTCTCATCTATCTTGTCTCATCTATCTTGTCTCATCTATCTTGTCTCATCTATCTTGTCTCATCTATCTTGTCTCATCTATCTTGTCTCATCTATCTTGTCTCATCTATCTTGTCTCATCTATCTTGTCTCATCTATCTTGTCTCATCTATCTTGTCTCATCTATCTTGTCTCATCTATCTTGTCTCATCTATCTTGTCTCATCTATCTTGTCTCATCTATCTTGTCTCATCTATCTTGTCTCATCTATATTGTCTCATCTATATTGTCTCATCTATCTTGTCTCATCTATCGTGTCTCATCTATCTTGTCTCATCTATCTTGTCTCATCTATCTTGTCTCATCTATCTTGTCTCATCTATCTTGTCTCATCTATCTTGTCTCATCTATCTTGTCTCATCTATCTTGTCTCATCTATCTTGTCTCATCTATCTTGTCTCATCTATCTTGTCTCATCTATATTGTCTCGTAATTTCTCTTGTGGAGGCAGTGGTACATCTGGTTGCTACAAATCCATATCCACCATAGGAGAGCTTCCACATTCGGCAAGGTGTATCACCCTGGCCCGGCTGGTAACGAAGATACCCCAGGATTGTGTAGAAACAACATCATATATTGCCTGTCGCCAGTGACCAACCAACTGTCAACTACACAACGTCCAGATTCACCTGATTCAAAGAATAAATCCTCACGGCTCTAAATGCACAAAAATACACTGGAGAAAGCATCTAGAAAGATTCCTTCATATCCATTGCAAGTGAGGGATCCACTTTGCAAATTCCGACACATAATGGTTTGCTCTCCTGCCTCAAGGGTGAATTGACTGGACCAATCGGAGTAACACCTGTGCATTAGGATAAAATCCATGCAAAGTATACCAGCTTCACCACATACCAAACCACTTACAATCATACAGGTGAGAGCATACCAAGCTCCACCTAATCCCAGAGCACAACCATGTGTCATGCCCTGTGCCAGCTTAACACGTTACCCAACACGGTATCAGATCCGCATATATTAGGTCTGCAATCACACGGCTACTTTGATCAGATGCTCTTTGTTATTTGTAATTTTTTATGTTTACCAGGAAAATGAGTCATAAGTCACAAAAATAATATTTTTCAAAATGTTTATTTTACAAGATTACTTCATTGGAATGTTCTATTTTTTTTAGAGCTTATTACTTATAGTTATATCAATCGGTGTATCAAATTTCAGGACAAGGTATATAATATATCCTTTAGCTTTAAAGGTCCTTATATGGACAATATATAGTTACTTGACTGTTTACTACCCCCAGAAATATTGCAATGGGTTTTTTTTCAAAATAAAAATATATAACCTAAAATCTAGAAATATTTATTGGATTATCAGACTGTTTACTATCATTGGAATCAGCTTGATCTCATCTTTTCAAATATAATGGAATCTCAAAATCTATTTTTTGCGACTTATGACTCATTTTCCTGAAACACATCACATTTATTTACATTATGCTATGTATATACCTACGCCATCAGTTCTCTTGCAGGTCCCATTATACATCACCCATCCATTATTATCCCAACATAATACTATGTATTGTATTGAGATAAACAAAAATCAAAAACCAAACTGCATAATCACTTACCCACTAGAACAATAGGGCAAGCTAGTGCTTATTGTGCTAATTGTTCCTAACCTGTATTTTCATGGTCTAATTGACTGAGTTTAGTTATTTTCAACTTGTTCTAATTGATACACGGGGGACTTCTAGTAATCCTATGAATAATGTCAAAACCAGGGGGGCTACAAAGTGTAGTGTGGGTAAAGCAGCAATGCTTCACATGGGCGACCCAGCCATGCAATCCTAGATAGCACCGCCATAATTCTCCAAGGGGCAGGCCCAGATGGGACAAGATTGCAACTTTTGAATTTTACCAAGCACTAAAGTTATATTTACTGGACAATATTCTCCTAAACGTTGGTAAAATTACTCCTGGATGTATTTTAATCTATAGCTTTTTACCCTGAGTAACTGAGAGCCAAGTGCTAATACAGAATTGCTTCAATACTCACTTGTATTTATGTTTTCTAAGAGCGACTGCCAGATGTAGGGGCTTCTCCTCACAAATGTACAAGTTTTCATCATTCACAGGAATACCGTCCACGTCATGCAGAACAACACACGTCCAGTTCTTATCCTTTAGAGCTTCAACAAATGCTATGTTCAACAGTTTCCCTCTGTTGAAAGGATGTGTCCCTGCCTGAAAAAACAAAGCTAATGTGCATAGAGATAATGGTGCTTAGAGGTAAATAAAATCTTTGCCTGAAAAATGTGTTTAGAGGTGATGAATAGGGTTTGAACAGAGCAATTAACTTGAAGTAGTTCATCAAAGGGAAGAAAGAATACAAAGTTTACTAGTTCCTTTTCCTTAAACTGTCAGGGACTATTACTTACTACTGGAAGTAAATTAAAGAAACAAAAGATGTAAGTCACTAGTTTTATTCTTTTTTTTCATTGATCTTGTTTCTACTGGGTAATACACTTCCCATGGGAGTGGGATGTTCTAGTGACCCCAGTTTATGCTTTGAGAGAATACAAGTCAGTTGGTAGTTACAATAGGGTTTGCCAGAAAAAAGACAAAAGAACAAAAACAAAGACATATTGAACTACTAAGAATAGGCTGGAACACTATCTGGAGTGTGAGCCTGATATCAATTATAATCAGTAAGTTTCATGTACTAAATGGAATAGTTACTTGAAGGGTAATCACTTTCGGGGTGATATTTGGTATTTAGGGCAGCATAGTATCAACAGTTATAACGGTAGGGAGTGATCACTATCAAGGAGTGTGACCCTACAAAAGCAGTAAAGTTAGCAGGTGATACTATTCACAAATATACAGTTTTAGACTTGGATATGAAATACACATGACAAATGAAGAGTAAATACGGACAAACAGAAAACAGAAAACCAAAATAACTAAATTCTAATTAAGGGTGGATAACAGCCAAACATTCTGCATTGACTTATTCTGGGGCTTAACTCATTTTAAGTTTTGGCAATTTTTATTATAACAGATGTTGTACTAGTTTGGGTTCTACATCTATGGGTGGCTAGTATAGGAGCATTATTTGCTCTAGTATTTCTCTCTTTATTGTTGTTAAGATTTGTTGGTTTTGATCTTAGGTAACCAGTGATTAGTAGGTGGTAAATTAGATATAATAAGATAGAGTGAGTGAGTGAGATTGGTTGCTTTACGCCCTTATCAACACATATTAAGGTTCTATCAAGAGCGGGAGAGCTGAGAGTGAGTGAGTGAGTGAGATTGGTTGCTTTACGCCCTTATCAACACATATAAAGGTTCTATCAAGAGCTGGAGAGCTGAGAGGGAGGCAGCTTAGTATCTTACCCAAGAAATAGAGATAGCAAAGAAGGCAGAAGCAGAGACAGAGAAAAAGAGACAGAAAGGCAGTTTATGGCCTTACCCAGGACCGATGATAGAGGACATGTACAGATAATTCTCTCTGAATGGTTCGGTGGTGAACATTTATCTGTAAAATTGCTCTTAAACTTTTATTTTGGAGTTTTTGGAGTTTGTCATAATTGCTTTGATGGGTATTGTGATAAATAGTATCCCCATAGTAAAAGTGTGGAAGGATTTTGTTTTATTTTAGACTGGAGTTGCTGAGGGTTGTGAAAGAAGTATTCTAGGAAAAAAGGTACATTTTATGGGAGACTATACGGATGAAATCTTTCTATGATTCTCATAAGACAATTTATCATCAAGGATAAAGCCAAGGTATTTGTACTGGTAAACAAGTTAAAGTTTAGATCCATCAAGACTAATATTTATATCTGGATGTATTTTATTCTTGTTGATTAATAATAGCTTAGATTTAGTTTATAGTTTATCAGAAAATAATTTCTGGCACACCATGATGATAGATTGTTCACATCACATTGCATCTTATTAACTAAATTGGGTCCTCATTTTTCACTATTTCCTTTAGATAATCACCACAGAAAGGTATGTCACTGCACCTTTTTCCTATTTCTCCTATGGTATGTCCTATTTCCTATGGCTGGCTGCTCTGACATGTCAAGATTTGGTCATCTTTTCCATCAATGTACTCCCTGGTACACTCCTCTTCTACCCATACAAAAGGAGACATGAGTAGGCAAGTGAGTGTTAGTAGCATAACACACCCAAGTCAGTCACTGGTGCACCTGCACTAATGACTGCTGCCCACCAGCTGCATGCATGAGTTATCACACTGACCAGTCTGGTCACCATAGCAACACAGATGGTTTGAGGTACACCCTATTGTTTCAATGAAGATGGCATAGGAATACATCATAGTACATTTGGGTGAAAAGGAGTGGATATTTGGAAAAGGAGTGGATATTCGGAAAAGGAAAAGGATATTCCAAAAAGAAAATCTATTTCAAAAAGGAAAAGATATTCCAAAAGGAAAAGTATAATCCTAAAAGGAAAATGATGATTTGAAAAGGAAAAGGATATTGGCAAATAGGGAAAAGAAAGTTGACAAAAAGGGTTGGATATTCCCAAAAGAAAAGTCTTGGATATTTCTTATTTTTCCTATTTCATGTTTATAGTGAAAACATACCATGAGGTATTCCTAGGCCAACATGTATATGAAACAATAGAGGGATGAGAGGGAGAGGGAGGTAGGGTGAGAGGGGAGAGGGAGGTAGGGTGAGAGGGAGAGGGAGGTAGGGTGAGAGGGAGGGAGAGCAGGAGAGGGAGGTTGAGTGGGAGGGAGAGGGAGGGGGAGAGGAAGAGTTAGAGGGGGAAGTAGGGTGAGCGGGAGAGGGAGGGGGAGAGGGAGAGGGAGGGTGAGTGGGAGAGGGAGGTTGAGTGGGAGGGGAGAGGGAGGGGGTGAGGGAGGGTGAACGGGAGGGGAGAGGGAGATGGATAGGAGCAGGAAGGGGAGAGGGAGGGAGGATGGGAGGGTAAGCGGGAGGGTGAGAGGAAAGGTGAAGGGAGAGGTAGGGCGGGAGGTTGAGCGGGAGGTTGAGCGGGAGGTTGAGAAAGAGAGGTAGGGGGAGTGAGAGAGGGAGGGACTGCGGGAGAGGAAGGGTGAGAAGGAGAGGTAGGGTGAGCAGGAGAGGGAGGGTGAGAGGGAGAGGGAGGTGGAGGGTGAGAAAGAGAAAGGAAGAGTAGACAGCATGGCAGGGAAAGAGACATGTGTGTGTGTTGCTATGGTGACCAGACTGGTCAGTGTGATGACTCATGCATGCAGCTGATGGGGGGTGGTCATTGTTTATAAAGCAGCTAAATGGTTGTTTATTGTCAGAAATGAGCGGCACTTGCCTATTCACTTTTTAGAACTTCAACCTTTAATGCCACACAGTATGTGAGAAAGGACTGATTCCTGGTGGTTGGAAAATAAACAAAAGAAGATCCTCAAGTAGACTAGCTCCAAGCCCCTATAGTCTGCAGGACATATTATCCAAATTAATTACTTGTATATTCAATTTCTCTTGAAAAACTCATTTTTCCTTTGGTATGAGTAGAAAAGGACTGTACCAGGGATGACATGGATGGAAAAGATGACCCAATCTTGGCATAGGATTCGCAGCAGCTAGACATGGTTTTCATGTAAGAGAAATAGGAAAAAAGTGCAGTGATATACTTTTCTGTCGTGACTAGCTAAGGAAAATAGTGAAAAAAGAGGCTGACATGGAAAGATCACCACTGCAATGACACTTTTTGTTCTGGAAATAGTCAAATCTGCCCGGAAATAGGAATTTAAAGTTGTAGAAATAGGAAAATAAAGTTGTAGTATGTGAAATAGCTTTTACCACAGAGGAAAAGTCTGTACGGATGTCATCATGTGTACAAGTGTCTACTTGGGGACTTGGTACCGCTGGGAGGTTGACTACAGCAGAACACAGAAGTTCATATAGCAAAGCAAATATCCCCATTTTGAGTCACTATGTGGTACACTATAGGATACTGTGGTACAATTTTACCTCTTTTAGACTTGACTGAATACAATAATTGACCTATATCACAAGTGCACATGATTCCTCTATAATTGTTGTTTTTAGCGGGAGGACAATATACATTCAGG
Organism: Sthenelais limicola; assembly: GCA_942159475.1. Taxonomy (NCBI): domain Eukaryota; kingdom Metazoa; phylum Annelida; class Polychaeta; order Phyllodocida; family Sigalionidae; genus Sthenelais; species Sthenelais limicola. Next base: position 518,312 of record OW804100.1, on the reverse strand, counting down.
GACCACCTCTCTCAGCATATTAATGTCAATGCACATGGCCAAAACAGGTCAAAAGCAGCAGGTTCTAATGTCAATCTCTTGTACCATGTAGGCGTTCTATTTTGTGTTGGGCCAGATGTGCCTGATGTGGTTCCAATAATGTTACCTATTATATGACTCTAGGATTCAGCAAAAGATAAAATCGAGACTAATGTATGTGTACAGGGCTAAAGTGGTAGTTGTATTAGGCTCTACCTCCTTCTGTTCTCAGTAAATACGGCGTGTCAGTCTGTTGGGAGATGTATCATCTGCAGAGTGTTATTATCAGAATATATGAATATATGCAACGTACCTGCTCTACAATGTATATTCCATATTCCAGGTCCTGCCTCTGTAGGAAGGTGTGCATGTTGTGGATGAATACATGCAGGTGTTGTTCCCTGTCTCTGTAGGGCACCAAGATGGCCACATTGTTGTTTGTGCGACACTGTGTAGGTGACCACCTCCCTCCTGGTCCCAGTTCTGGTCTGGACCTTTCCTGGGTTGACCAGTCAATGACTTCTAGCACTGGTGTAAATCGCCCAACTGACACAAATAATAGGCAACCATTTTAGAATTTAATGAGTGGTGAGCTGCATTAGTCTTGGCATTTATTTGAAGGGGTACATGTTCTATGACAATTGATGCACCATTCAAAATTATCTCCCTATAAGGTATTTCTGAATACTATATTCTTAGCTAATATTTCTACCTTTTTCGTTCTATTTGTTTTTGATAAGAGGGTTTCAGTTATATGTATATTTCGAAAACATGCCAATTGGTTGATATCACTTTGTTGTATCTTTTTACCTTCATATTGTCTAAGCATTACAATGCTGAGAACATGTTCTTTGTTTACTCAAGGTGCAAATACAAGATCCCTGTCAATAAGTTAGGTCTACAGTAATTGACTAGAATTGACTAGTTTGATTAAACATTACACATAATAAAACCATTGACTCATTACAATTACAATTTGGACAACTGCTACAATCTTTGTGACGATCTTTGTTAGGTCAAACCATGTGTATTGTTCCACATGAATGTAGAGGAGATAAAGCTACAAACCTAATTTTGAACTGTTAAAATCACATAGCGCCTGTTCATTAAATGATGATTTCCTCATTATTTGGATATAGGAGTCCAGTACAAAGTTAATCCGATTGTGTGGTAAATAGTAAATGAACAGATATATGGCCGTTAGTGCAAAGAAGGAGAGGAACACACAATACTGGTGCTTCATTGTACTCTATTAATGCTGCTCACAGTAGGATCGCATAGAATCAACATCTAACTAAGAAATGCATGGTATAAGGCTTCTCAACACATTTGCCATCACATGAGGGTTGAAACAAATTAAAGAGCTGGAAAATATCTCCTGGCACTGGTAGATGTTTGTACACATATTATTGAAGCTGCACTCTCAGCTATTTATTCAAAATTGAAATTTTACCAAAGGCTGTCCTGATCTAAGGTATGAAAGTCATCAATATGCCTAACACACAGCCTCTATCTTTATCCTGTAACTTGAAGACGAATCAACTGGAGGAAATTGCTGTTGGATCATAACAGGTGAAATAAGGGCAGCAAATACATTTGGCAGTTTGCCTGGCAAAGTCAATGGAGTGAAACCTGGACATTGCATCCAGATTATTTAGCTTTTTAATCAACATCTCACAAAGGCCCTCTCCCAGGCCCCAGTAAATAAATCTGAGAATGCAATACTTAAACCAAAGAATTGGCAACTTAGAGGACAGATCTGACAGCTCAGACACAAATTGTTAACTGATTGTTGTGTGTTTGCGAGTAAATACCATTGCGCTCCGTTTCAGCCAATCATGCAGTTGTCAGGAGGGCTGTAATATGTATGTATATGTATATGATTCTTAGCGCAACAAAGACAGAACTAGGTTTTTAGGTTTTTAGCTTCTTGCAATGGTATCCCAGACACTCAATACAGCTACATTGGGTATGGAGTTACAGTCTATTCCACCAGGGGTTTGCAGTACAGTGCTCTATGTATACTCCTATATGGACCACCAGATGTCCTTTTTATGCACTGCAGCCTTATATTGCTATTTACCACTGTATTGCCTTATGTTATGTGTACCCTGTGTGACCTGTATGTATGCTATATGGTGTTGTGACCCTATTTGCCTTATGTGTAATGTATGGGCTAGTCATAGAGTGACTGGTCTTGGTTAGCCACACTACTTGATTGATTGATATCGTTTATTTCCAGAGCATGAACAGTTACATAAATATAAAGTATATAAAATTTGCCTGGAGATAGGTGCTCGCATCTATGCTAGCCATAGCTCTTCCAGAGAGTCCTGCTACACTATGCTATACATTTGTGAACATACTACATATTATAATACATAATTAGCCTTAGGGGTTATAATTGCAGACAATTTTTGGCAGTGGTTGAGTTCTACGCCAGGTTTTTAATCTGGTGTAGGGTGAGAAATTAGACTTTTGTTAGACATATAATCTAGACGGTTATTATACCCTAATTATTAACATTTTCTAGATTCACCTAGATGTACTTGGTTATAAAAGTGTATATTTGTCCAAATTGGACTTGGCTATGTTTATAGCATATTCATCTATGGTCCTTGGGTGAGTCGGTTGCATTCTCACAGACACTAGTGGAGTCTCTCAAGGATTTAGATTGATTACTATTCTGGCCTAGTGCTACTGCCTAGATTCATACTTGCACTCGTTTCCAGTGTTGACACACGCCCAGGTGATGGATGGTCCTTGCATTCTAATGGACATTCTGGCCGCCGCGTGGGTGGGTGTCTCCTTGCAGGCCGGGTCGGTAGCATTCTGGCTAACACTGGTTGAGCCAGCCTGCAATTTTACTGGGTGAAGGAGAGAGAGAGAGGGGAAGGTTTTCTGGTCATTCGTTTGACTCAGTTTTGGTTTGGTACTGGGCCCCTTTGTTCTGGGGAATAGGAAAAATATTCCTGGTCCATATAGGTCTTGAATTCTGTGATCGTAGGGCAATTCCGCCCTTTAGGTGGTAATTTATTATATATGGTGGGGGCCTGTATGTAAAAGGACCTTCTTGTTCTCTCTGTTTTGACCTGGGATCTTCAACAGTCTACCACTGGTCAGGTTTCTTAGATTAACAATATAAGTTGAAAGACATCACAACTAGTAGTCCAGAATTTTATTGGTATGTAGTTTTATTTTCATGAAGCAGTTACAGTTGGTGAAGTGAAGTTGGTGAAGTGAAGTTGGTGAAGTGAAGTTGGTGAAGTGCGCTGAAGATCCCAACGTTTCGGGCCTTGGTCGGCCCTTCATCAGGGGATGAAAATGTGGATGAATCTTGCTGGGTATATGAATATTGTGCAACTTGCAATAGATTAAGTTTCCTATCATCGAGGTATTTTGTATTGCAGCTCATTTCATGCGCTAGCTGTAGGAGGCGAGACTCTCTTCGCTCCTCGATAAATGGGAGTTTTAGGCACATATAGTGTTCTTTCACGCTATCTCTTTTACCTAGGTTAAAGGCTATTTTGATGAAAGAGTTCTGAATAGTCTGGAACTTTTCCAGTAGCCTTTTTTGTGCAGGTGCATAAAATATATCACAAAAGTCTACAACAGGTTGGACCATCATGGTGTATACCAGAATGGTGTTCTTTGCTGTAAATGCTTTTCGAATTTTGGATGTGGCTTTCAGCCTTTTGGTAACTTCAATCTTCCCCTGAACATGGCCGTTAAATGTTAGGGCTCGGTCTATTTTCAGGCCAAGGTAACAGTACTTGGGTACTTGTTCCAAGCTGGCTGACTTTAAGGTCAGAATATGCTGTGTGGTTTTGTTTTTGGTGGTTTTCAGACAAATGTCCATAACCTTGCTGTTTGACACGTTAATTGAAATTCGATTTTTCCTACACCATAGGCCTATCAGGTTTAGATCTTGCTGAAGTTCATCTTTGAGGGATGTTTCGTCTTTCTTCGAGTGGTATAAGACGGTGTCGTCCGCGAATAGCTGCACCTGCGATTCGCGGATGGCAATGTGCAGATCATTTACATACAGGAGGAAGAGTAAGGGACCCAGCACATGTTACCCTTTCCCTCCCCGACGTTTTTCCATTTACCCTTACCTGCTGAAATGTTCCGAAGAGATAGTGACCAACCCAGTTGATTATTGGCTTCGATAGATGGAATTTTGATAATTTGTCTAGAAGGATATTGTGATCGACCGTGTCGAACGCCTTTTTGAAGTCCAAATAAATGAGTGAAACTAGGTTACTTTTGCTTTTGTTCCCGTAGATATATTCAAACAATCTTTTACGGGCCTGCTCCAGGGAGCGGCCCTCTCTGAAACCATATTGGTACTGGTATAGGAGGTTATTTTCCTCTAGGTGTGGATATATCACGCCATGTATTACCCTTTCGAGAATTTTCGCCGGTAGCTTCACTAGGCTAATAGGCCTGTAATTCGAGGGATCGGAACGTGCACCGGATTTATAGATTGGTGTAATTATTGCTTCTTTGAATTTCTCGGGAACTCTTGAGGTCCGTGTCAACACGTTACAAAGATGGGTAAACTGGTGTGAAACGGCTAGGAGTACCGGTTTGAGCACTTTTGTAGGAAGTAGCGGTATACCTGAGGATTTTGAGATTTGTGCCTTTCTTATCATGTTAAAGACTGTTTGATGGGATATCACTGGGAACCTGAGTTTTGGGGTCTCTCGGGTGATTCTTTCGGTCACGGGGTCTATGATCTCTGTACAGGAGAACATGTCCTTTTCTTTGTCTGCCACCTTGCAGGTGCTCGTTGAAGGTCAATCTCTCATCTATAACTAGGCCTAGGTACTGTTGTATTTGAGCCAAGGTCTCATCTCCTAGAACCAAGTTTTTTGTAGCTGTTGGTTTTGATTTTTGGCGCCCAATATTGAATTTTATATATTGGGTCTTGCTAACATATATAGAAATTTTGTTTACCTTACACCAAGAGTGGATGAGGTTCAGGTTTTGTTGTAGTTGATCTATTAATTTGCCCTGATCCTTGCTGCTATGCAGGAGGACTGTATCATCAGCATAGTGCTGAATGATAGAATTTTCGACTATTTCATTTAGATCATTTATGTAAATTGAAAAGAGGATAGGTCCTAGGATTGTTCCTTGAGGAACACCAAAAGATATTGTTTCTTGGGATGAGATAAGACCATTGACCCTGACAGATTGTTTTGTTAGGTAATTCCGAAACCACATGTTGGAATGACCTCTGATAGCATATTTCTCTAGTTTTAACAGTAATTTCTCATGGTGGATGGTATCGAAAGCCTCCTTAAAGTCTAAGAAGACTGCCACACATGATTTTGTATCATTGATGCACTCATAGACTTCCTGTAGAAGATCTATGTGAGCTTGGGTTACTGACCAACCCTTTCTGAAACCATACTGCTTATCGTAGTAAAGTTTATTATTTTCAAAGTGAAGCGAAAGTTGTTTCTGGATTAATTTCTCAAGAATTTTAGCAGGCATTGAGATCCCAGAAATGGGTCGGTAGTTATTTGCAGATTTTCTTGAGCCATTCTTAAACAGAGGTGTGACCACTGCTGTCTTGAATAGCTCAGGAACAGATGCTGAAACGGTCAATCTATTAACCACAATCATGGGTTATTTGAAAGATGAGTGCTCTGAGACAATTCTTTAGTATTTTCCCTGAAAGATTAGCAATACTTTATGCTAAGCTTTTATGCGGGTCAATACAGTTCAATACGTCCATGACCTACTTGGGGGATATCTGTTTTAGATTCAAATTTTCAATGTTTTTTTGTTTTTTTTCCCTACACCGGGTCTTTATTCCACCATAAACATGACATTTTAAATTTTCATTGGGAATGACCTCTAAACAAAAGTCTGCTTATTACAGCATATTACAGCTCATGGGTTTAAATCCACTATGACAGCTTTAATCATTTATAGCGAATTGAATCTCTCTTCTGTGCAAGATATTTAAAAGGGAGCTATCGTATAGGCTAGGCTTTTTTTGTTTTATCCAATCAAGCAAACATCATCTTCTTTTTGTTAAAACAAATCGATTCTCAGAACTGCTATATTCATCATTTTCACATGACTGGTCTCTAATCATATTCAAAATATATCATACCAATTGATCTGTTATCAAATTCAACGAACTACATTATTCAATATATTCAAGTCCATGTCATTGACATTTGATAAACAATCTAGTATACACAAATATTTCAGCTCAAATCATCAAATTAAAATAGCAATAAACATTAGCATCTGCCATCCTCGAAAGTCCTGGTTCATCCCATCTCGTCCCCTCAAATTTTCAATGTTATTTATTTCATTGTTATTGTTACCTTGCCTTCTTGATACTCTCGATAAATCGTCAGACTCCGCGAGAGTGGGCTCAGCGATCTTTTCGGCAAGAGAGGGTCCGACATCAGTGAAGAACTTGTTAAACTCGTCGGGAATGTTTTCTTGGGAGATTTGACGTCCATCTTTATCTGAGAGATAAATATGGTTACTCTTTTTAGTTTTCTCAGGACATAGTACCGACTGTATTGACCCCCACAGAGCCCTAGGGTCATTCCCACCTACATCCAGTTTGTCAGACAGTATTTTGTTTTTTCTATTTCTACACATATTGTTTACCTTATTTCTAAGTTGTTTAGCTTTGATTAATAGATCTCGATCATTTTTCGTCTTGGCTAATCTGAATTTCTTATCTCTCTCATTCATTAAGGAGGTGATGTCTTTGGTTAACCATTCTGGCTTTTCTCTAATGTTTGAGAAATACTTCATTGGACACATTCTGTCCAAGTACAGGTTTATTTGTGTCAATATTATGTCCCAACATCCCGAGTCGCACACCCAGAAGTGCAATGTGCGTTGAAACCATCACTCACTGCATCATCTCTGCGGTCCCCTTTCTCCGCGCATTTGCCGCTCTTATAATGCTCTGCCTGTGTGGGGGTCACTGCATTATAACCAGGAATCCGAGTGGTTCACTGACTGCACTATAGGAGTGCAGTCAGGGAACCACACGGCTTCCTGGTTATACTGCAGTCATTGAAAAGTTCTTTCATCATAATTTACATGATTTATTTTGTAATCAGAATGAACCAATCTTGTGTGTCAATACCATGATTAACCATGATTAACCTGGTATATCAAATCCATGGTCCCTGTTAACAACATTGGAACATAATTACCATGTACATGATAAGTTAATACATCGATTCTTAGGCTATTTCATTACTTCCTAGAAATTTCTCTAGGCTTACTATGATTCTTTCTTTCTCTTCATGGTTCAGAATTTACATAAATGCCCTGCCCCCACCCCTCTGCCACCCCACTCCTTCCAATTAATACGATCAGTTATCCAACCTGGGAAGTCCCCCCTACTCCTTAAGGCCTGAACAAACAAACCATACAGCTAGGGTATGGCGGAAATAGAAGCAACAGCCATCCACTTATACAAGGCCTATAGAAACAAAGGATTCGTGGATTTGGGCGGGAATTATCGGCGTGGGTACATCAGATGCCATCTTGCAGTCACAGAGGGTAGGTGTCTATATGCTGCATGTTATTGTAATGTATTGTATATTATAACTAAAATATCACTTTCATTGTCACACGATTTCATTGCTTCATAATACATAATCATTATTCATATCATAGGTCAGTATATATCAACCAAACCAGACTCCCTGAGCTAGTGGGAAGAGACAGACATTGAGGGAAATGTGTCATAGAAGTTGACAAACACACAAGGGTATGGACGGAAATAGAGGCAACAACCAGACACTCTAATTATCACTGGAAACAAAGGATTCTTGGTTCTGGCGGGAACCATTGGCATAGTAAGTTAAGTCAGTGTAAATATCCACCATGTTCATGTTAATCAATGTGCTATCATGACATTTACCTGCATCACACTTATAAATAAAATAATTTTCCTTCACATATTGTTAAAATCAAATACATGTTGTTACTTAACATTTTCAATTTCATATTCTTCTACAGGAGAGGAAGGAAGTACCCTACATTAGGCTAGGCCACACGCTGGAGTTTGACTGAAGTAGTGCCACGCTCACCTGATGCGTTAATTTGAACGGCAATTTCCCTCAGAGCTGAATGTTTTACTTAAGATCTAAATGAACAGGATGAATTATATGTATCACAGGTGGTCTTTAGTAGCCTAGCCTATAGGATTAATATTATATATGGTTAATACAAATCGTCTCTTTGGTTAAAATTAATTATAAATAAGAACTGAAATGGCTTGTCCCTAAACTTCCCACAAATAAAACCTCTATTTCTCCCGGAATTCTAATTCTAACTAATATCTAAAACATGATTTACCACCTGTAACCGCCATAAAATTATTGTGTATACCCTGCAGTGACTATTGCTATATTTATTGCTTTACAGACGCTGGTATGAAGAAGTATTGCAACAAGAAAATGATATATATGAAGAAGTAGGCTACTGCAACAGGAAAATGAGGAACCAAAATGATCAAATGATGACTTTCTAAAGATAAATAAAAAAAATAAGAATTAATAATTTCCATGCCCATAGATTGAATTTGTCCATCAACGATTGCAGTTCTTGACCTTGGCTTTTGTTGTCAAGTAGATCTATATTGAAATCTCCAGCAATAATCAATTGATGTTTACGATTAAGAACCGATAATTTCAACTCCAACTTCTCTGTGAAAGGTGCAATCATTTCCCCTGGCGGTCTATAGACCAGGGCTACAATATAAGGGGTAGTATGCTTTATTTTTACCTCGACAATTAATAGTTCTACATCCCTATCGCTTATTGAGTGATCTGAATATTTGTCAGCGTCAATTTCATACTTTTCATTTATGTCCATTGTTATGTAACATTACGTAACATTGTGTAACCTCATTATATTTATATTATTATTAATTATCACCTATTATCACATTACTTTAAATCGCTAATTATACTTAACTAGCTAGGACTGTGCAAGTCTACTTATACATGCTAGGCCATGGATATTACGTAAGGGCTCCGCCCACTCATTATTATGCATGTACCCTCCTGGAGGAGCCTGTATCTTAGTTACCATTAAATCAGTTGCTTAGCTCTTCTCACGAAGACCACACGTTCGTTAGACTTCTTCCATTAGACCATTACACTGGCGGACAACCCGCTCGATCTTGGACATAGAGATTTTTTTTCTCACAAAAAGCGAGTTCATTTGCAATTTGAAGCATGTTTTTGAGCGATGGAAGAGGCTGCGAATACGCCTGAGTTGGCTCTGTTCGACAAGATTAAACGTTCCGTTGAGCGTTTGGCAGCGTTACCGCAAGCAATAGTAACGAGAGGACAGAGACGGGAGAATAGAGGCAAAATCTTGAACCAGCAGCCGAGGCAATTGGACTTTGTTGAAGACCCATACGAGGTGCCTCAGGACATGGAAAATGTCCCAAATGTGAATGCAAGATTAAACCCAGGAGCAATTCCATTACCTCCACCACCAGTTCGTCAAAATCAACAGGAGGAGGTAGTGAACAACGATATTAATGTGGACTTAATTGACGAAATTATTAACAGAAACGTACAGCAGTTGGCTGGAAACAATATTGGGCACGAGGAACACATAGAGGACGTGTCAGACGAGGAGGAGCAGCTCGTTGGAGATGAGCAAGACCAGCACGAAGGAGTTGACCTTAACTTAGAGGGAGAGCAGGAGCCTGAACCAGCTGTGGAAGCAGCTAATCCAGTGGAAAATCAACAGGAGGAGTTGCAGGAAAATCAGCCTCAGGTCGGTTTGAATGTTGATAATAATATTGAAAGAAATGTTGTGGAAGGAAACCAGGTTGATGAAAGGGACATAAATAATCACAGAGAGAGAGTGTTAACTCCTAGGGTGCCAACACCTCCTTCTCCGAGGATTAACCCAGCTAATCAGATAAACCAAGCAGATCAAGCTAATCGAGGGCCTTATTACCCATTCAAGACCCCTGGTTTAAACGACAACTTTCAAACCCCTTTACAGACCCCTGCAAAACCAACTTTGAATCAGCTTATGCAACAGACACAGAGGCCTATTCTGAAGAATTTCCCACAGGCCCCAGTGTTTAACGTGAATGGTCCAAGACCCCCTGTGATAACCCCCCATCACGTACAGCAACAAATCCCACTTAGACCTGATCCATATCAAAACTGGTGGGATATGGCGAATAGACAGGGAGGTTTGCCTTCTCCCAGGCACGTGCAGGATGATGGAAATGCTGGTATACATGAACAGTTCTATACCCCCTACCAGTATGTTCCACCACAAGGACAATATCATCAATATGGTGAAAATGTGGCACAACAAGGACAAAACTTTGTGCAACAACAAGCACAAAATGCAGTGCCACAACAGCCTCAAAATATCGTGAATCAGCCACAGCAAAACCAAGTCCCAGATCCCAACGTTAATGTGGATCAAGCTCCCCAGCCAAGAAACATTGATCAGGGGATCCAAAGAGGACGACAAAGACAGGGAAGGGGTAGGAATACACCCCCTCACAGACAGGTGCCTAGGCAGAATTATCCTAGGAACCAGACCCCTAACAGACAGCAACAAAATTTTCAATTGCCAAACGTACAACAAGGGATGTACAGACCACCACCCCCACCCTATGGTCAACATCTCTACGATTTGGTGGATGAAATAAAGCAGATGAGATTAGATCAGACTGCTTTTCTGGATGTGTCCCTAAGAAGGCAAGCAGAGGCTACTGGCCTCACTTCGACAGCAGCATTGTCCAAGCAATACAGAAAGCCCCCCTTGGTTTTTGACAAGCCCACAGCTATGAGACCTGTGAATGAATTCTTCGATGAATTTGAGGCATTTACAGTGCCTATTCGCGAAGATAACCAGCTTATGGTTACCACTCTGGTCCAATACTTGTCGGGGAGGGCTAAAACCTTCTATAATCAAATAGTTGGTGTATATGGCGACACATTGCCATATAATCGCATTAAAACTGATTTTATTGCTAAATTCAGTGAGCTTCCTTTAGCTGAGGTGTTGAGGGATTATTCCCATAGAAAGCAGGGCAGGCACGAGAAGGTGATAGATTATGACAACGATATGTTAACCTTACTCTCTAAGGCAAATGTTCCCTTACATGTACAGATCAGATTCTATGTTACAAATCTGAGACCAGAATTGGCTGGAAGAGTGGCTTCTGAATTTCCAACCACTTTAGATCAAGCCTCAAAAATAGCAGCCAAACATGAGGGGATGATAGCCTCCGACAGAGCCCCTAGCCACATGCCTATGGAGGAAGCAATACACATGATGTATTCGAAGAAAGAAAAGAATTATACAAAGAAATACAGCGAGGATAGTGATCGTAAAAGAGAGCAATATCACAGATCTCGAGCTGATAAGTATAGAGAGGCTAGGAAAGCTCAGGAAAAGAAAGGAGAAAAGCCTCAGAAATACAGATCAAAGCACAAGAATTATGATAGCTCTGACTACTACGATAGCAGCAGAGAGAGGTCATCCAGTCGCCACAGCAATTTTAGCAACAGAAGCTCCAGCAGGGAGAAAAGTGGTGATGAGAAAAAGTATTATAAAAAGGACAAAAAGCATTTTAGAAGCAATAGCAAAGATAAATCGGTTTCCTTCAACAAGGACAAGAAACATAGATCTAAATCGCCAAAGGGAGGTGAAAACAAATGGAGAGATGTCACCCCCCACAGATCATCCTCCAAAGAGAGTGATGATTTAAACGAATAGGCTGTGTCTGGGAGGGCGACCGACACAGCATAAATGAAATTGTTGACGAAATAGGCAAGCCAATGGACATTCCCAAGGAACAAGAGTGTGTTTCTCCTAGTAAATCGGTAGCAGAAAAAGACAGAATATCCAGAATTAGAATAGGCAAGTTTGCTGGTACAAAGAAAAACATTATTTCTTCCACCAACACAGACAAGGACGACGACAATTGCCAAGCAGTGCTGAAGCTGAGGAAAGCCAGACATAAAGGTGAGAAAGTTTCGGTCACTGCTCCAATTGATAAAGGTTGCATAGAAATCGAGGTAAAAGATTTGAATATGCCAGTTCTTGTTGATACAGGTGCCACTATTTCTTGTGTTAGTTCTGCATTTTTCAGGAAAATCCGAAGTAAAATACCCAATGGGAAGGTTTTACGCTGTAATATTAAAATATTTGTTGCAGATGGAGGAGCACATCATTGTTATAAGAAAATCGAGTTAAATTTCATGATAGAAGGCCAACAATTCACTCATAGATTTATCGTTCTTCCTGCGTTAACCAGAAGCATGATACTGGGAGTTGATTTTTTACGAAAGTTTAGAGCAAAGATTAGCTTCAAATCAGGACAAAAACAACAGGTGTTCCCTATCAGAGCTGCACGTAGGTTTGTGATAGCTCCGGGGACTGAATACACCACTGTCGCGGCAATCACTTCTTATGAAGATATGTTAAATTCAATAGGAGTGACTGAGAATTTGCAGCGACAGAGGCCAGTTTCTTTCCTTGTTAAACATGCGTTAGTTAAGCCATTTGGAGAAAATAAAGTGTCTATAACCATTTTTAATGCCTCCAAGGCAGCCACAACTATTGAGAGAGGAACAATTCTGGGTATATATACGTTGGCTCACGAGGACGAGTTTTATTCCCCCAAAGAGGTGGAAAATTTGAATGAATTGGTCGCACAATCGAGTGAAAACAATGATAAGGTAGTTGATTTTCAGATCGGCGAGGATTTGAATCCTGAACAGAAAAAGGAGCTACTAAGTCTATTGCATGATCATGAAAATTCTTTTGTCGGTAAGGATAAAAAACTAGGGTTGACTACAGAGTATGAACATGGCATTGATTTAAAACCAGATTTTAGTCCCACAATGAGACAGCCATACCGAATGAACCCAGTCTTGACCAAGGTTATGGCTGGAATTCTGAAGGACCAGGTAAAGCAAAATTTAATCGAGAAATGTGTGGATCCTGTAGAATTTAGTTCACCTTGTTTTTTGGTACAAAAACCAATGACAACAGACGGTAAAAGAGCCTGGCGTCTTGTGATTGACTATAGGCAAATAAATCGCTCTGTAAAGGACGAAATAAGACCTTTTCCACGCGCCGACGACACTATCGAAGCTGTGGGGCAAACACAAGGTCGATTTTTCTCTCGCTTGGATGCATTTGCTGGTTTCCATCAGGTGGGTTTAAGGGAAGAAAATCGATTTATTACAGCATTTAATACGCCTCTAGGAGTATATAGATATAAAGTTATGCCGATGGGACTTAAAACTTCTCCAAAAGCATTTCATTCTCTAATAGAACATGTATTGAGAGCAGTCCCAAATGCATTCTATTACGTAGATGATGTGGTGATCGCATCACCTACATGGGATTCTCACGTGCAGGATATCAAGAATGTATTCACAGCTTTTGATAAGGCAAATATCAAATTTAAAAAGGAAAAGTGTTCCTTTGGTCTCAGTAGAGTCCCCTTTTTAGGGTTCATCGTCGACAAGGATGGGATACATCCTGACCCAGCAAAACTAGACGCTTTGCGATCGTTTCCAACCCCAAAATCAGTGAAACAAGTACGTTCGTTTGCTGGGCTGGCTAACTATTATAGGGTATTTATTCCTAATTTTAGTCAGATAATGAAGCCCCTATATATGCTGACCAAGGCAAAGGTTAAATTTGTATGGACGTCTGCGGCAGAGAGTGCTTTTAATAAAATTCGAAATGCAATTCTGGAGGATGCAGTTTTGGTATATCCAGATTATTCAAAAGAATTTATTTTAGCTTCAGATGCTTCTAACCAAAGTTTAGGGGCCTGCATTTCTCAAGCCGATATTAATGGGAATTTGAGACCAATTGCCTTTGCTGGGAGAGGGTTAACCCCAGCTGAGCAAAAATACAGTGCCACAGAAAAAGAATTGGCAGGCATCCGATTCGCCCTAGGAAAGTTTAGACATTATGTTATGTCTAAGCATTTCATGATTCTTACCGATCATGCAGCCCTTACTGCAATTAACACTAAAAAGGATCTAACTGGTAGAATGTTTAGATGGCTAGATTTCTTTGGACAGTTTGATTTTTCGGTCAAATACATCAAGGGAAAATTGAACATCATCCCAGACGTTTTATCGAGAAGAATATATGATCCAAATATACCAGCAGTCCCACATGTGGAGATGAAGAAATCAGTAACATTCAATCCCATCCAAGCCACTAAACACTATAAACAGGAGGATCCTTGCGAAAATAACCCCATCATGCTCTACAAGAGCAGAAAAATACTTAAGACATCAGGACAGGTGCAGGAATTAGATAATGAAGATTCACAAATTCCTGAGTTTCCAGACCTTCCAGGAAAATTGCATAACGATGAGCCAGCAATAAACACTGTAGAGGAAATCCTAATTGCTCCAGTGGAAACGAGAGCTCAAAATCGTGCAAAGCAATTAGGGAATGTTGATACAAGACCCTTGACTAGCAAGCCAGATGGGATTAGTAGGGATAAAGTGTCTACCCCAGCTTGTGTATCTAAGGGAAGCAACATTCAGAAGGCTAGGAAAACAAAGGCAAGACCTGTAATCAGACCAGGAAAATACGCTTCCAGGAACAGGATAAATACCCCAAATCCTGGAGATGGAATGGCGAATAAACATACGATTGAGTTGCCATTTGATAAGCTGAAATTACAGCTGGCGCAGGGGGATGATTTGTTTTGTAAACTAATGTCAGGTTACATTGAAGGAAAACAATTGCCCAAGAATCATGAGTTGACTAGGTTAATTCTGACCACACACGATATGTTTTTCATTCAGGATAACATACTCTGCAGATTACCTAAGAGGACTAAGATAGCTCAGATGGCAAATTCCTTTCAAGTGGTAATTCCACAGACATTACAGGCCCCCTTGATCAATTATGTACATGGTAATTCAATTAATGCACATGTTGGCTATGCAAAGACACTCTCTTTACTCCAGGCCCGATTCTTCTGGAATTCGATGGCTAGAGATACGAAAGACCATATTACATCATGTCATGAGTGTCTTCAATCTAAAAGTGTAAAGCATCCAAATAAGCTCCCCATGAAGATCAGAGAAACGACTTTCGCACCTTTTTCAACTTTGATGATAGATGCAATGGGCCCTCTACCTAGAACACAGAGGAATAATTGTTACATCCAGGTAGTGACTGATCATTTTTCAAAGTTTTGCTTTATATGGCCGACACCAGCTATTACAGCAGAAAGGGTAGCAGCTGAATTCCATAAATATGTAATAGCATACGTCGGTGTCCCTAAGATCTTGAGGAGCGATAATGGCAGCTGTTACATAGGAGAAACTTTTAGAGAAAAATGCAAAGCTTGGGGAATAAAACAAGTGCATGGTTCGCCATATTTAAGTCGATCACAGGGAGAAGTAGAACGCCAAAATCAGTCGATTATTGGTTGTTTAAGGACGATGGTGAATGAAAATCAGACGAATTGGGATTTATTTTTACCTAATATTCAATTTGCTCTGAACGCTTCAGATCATTACACCACTGGCATATCGCCCTATCTCCTTGCATTCGGCAAAAACCCGATCATTCCCTCAGAGGCTCAACTGCAAGATGACATAGCCCACACTCAGCCAGTAATAGATCAATTATTACAAATAATGAAAACAAAGGCTGAAGCGGCTGAAATTGCAAATAAAAGCAGAAGAGAGAGGGAAAGAAAAATGAAAGAGAAGCATGATACGAAGGCCAAGCCCCACACATTAGACGTTGGATCTATAGTCTATGCTAAAGTACATCGTTTGCTAAGGCAAAATACAGCAAAGAAATTGCAGCAACAATTTGCTGGACCATTCGTTGTGTGTGGGTTCCCATCCCCATATACTGTGAAGATCAGGAATTTGGAGACTGGGGTAGAGGTAAAAAGGCCAGTACATGTACAATTTATAAAGAAATCCAGTGCGATTGATAACAAGCTTATCAAAATACTAGAGACAGCAAATAAATAGGAAAATAATTCTGGTCGACAGGATATATCTTAGAGTAAATTACAAGGATCCGGGGTCCCTGTGGGTTGAACAGATGGTATCTATTTTGAGTCAGATAGGCGGCATTATTATGCAAGTCCAGTAGGATGGGACGATGCAATCGTATTATGTAAATGATGCTGAGTGATGGTGGCACGACAGCTCCTAGTATACGCCCCCCTTGCTATATATGGTGTGGAATGTCTTCCTCAGGAAGAGCAATTCCAGGGTCCTAAGCTGCTATTGGTCAAGATTATTCATGGCTTGAGGCGGACACTACTATATGACCAGCCGAATTCAAGTTCTTCCTTAGCAGTGGCCAAAACCATCGGGGAGAGTTGAGCTGCTCGTTTTATTTTTCACTGATAGTGAGCTGCTTCACAATAGGCACAACGATTTATCACCATGTTCCGTCTTGTAATCTGGTAAGTGTCGTTTTGAGACTTGATTTATGATTGCTCTGATGTTTATACTTATGTGGATACCCATCAATGCCAAGGATTTACTCATGGATTACACCGGAATATTTTTTTCTTTTATCGTATGTTGTTACTTATATGTGAGCATGATAGTGGAGATAAGTCATTTAGTGGCAAGAGGCCCCAACATATGGCCTTACTCTGGGAAATAGATTAAGCATAAACCCAGTCGGTAATATAGACGGGATATACTTTCTTGGGAAAATATCGCTTTAGTTTTGAATTCTGAACACAAAAGTTTACGAGAATTTTTCTTTTCTTTCTTACCTTCGTTTAGGCTTTTATTCCTCACCGTATGGGCAGATGCGGACTCTGTAGTGAAACACAACTACGGGGTTGCATTTGCTGGAACAAGGAAACCTATCTTGATGGACGTGGAAAAAACCTATGTCCAAATAGCAATACCAACAGTGATTTTGCCACCTAATGGAACAATCGTTAGGATGGAAAATCACTACAATACAACATCAGACATGAGACTTATTAGAGATAAGATCCAAGGCCTATTGCAGCTTGTTTATGGGACAGCACTTGAGTTATTTGATAAGATAGAGAATGTGGCAAACGACAGATACAATAGGTATAAGAGAAAAGCCTTTTTACAGCCTATAGGCGATACAGTTTCTGCAGCCCTAGGCTTAGCTACAGACCCCCATTTGGCTTTGGTGGAAAGCAAGCTTGATGCTTTAATAGATACTTTATCACTGGGAAAATTATCCGATGTGAACAGGGATAAAGTAGTTTTAGGTCTTACTAAACAATTGAAAAACTTGTTCAGGCACGCTTCTAAACACAATAGTGAGGTAGGGAAATTATTTATAAACTCTACCGACGAAATTAAGGATCTGACGAACCAGATCGATGCTTTTGTAGCTAACTTAACTTCAGAAATATCTAACACCATGGCTTTACATGCGATGCTGCATGAAGCAACTTTAAATTTGTTAGTACTAATAGAATATATAGACACAGCTAGAACATTATTGAAGGGATTGGACGATTTAAAACATGGTGTTTTGTCGGATGTATTTCTTCCGATGGGAGGCCTAAGGGAATTGTTGAAACCTTTAGCAACCAAGTTGAAAGTCCAATCTCCCACGTTGAGGATTTTGGACGATTCCTTGGACAGCTCCTACACTAGAGTAGAAAATTTTTCCTTTAAAAACAATTCTCTGTTGATAACAATTCCACTAATAATTTCACATAATGACGATAACTGCATTGCATATCGACCCCTGAAATTCGGCATACCTATTCACAGTAGCTCGAACGATTCAACAGGGTATACCATGTTAGAGACCGAAATACCCCATATTCTGGCAAAATGTCCCCTTCAGGGAATTTATTTCGAAATGAAAATTCATTCGTTCGAGCAATGCACACAGCTAAAGAATTCAGTGGCATGTTTTACTCCTCCGACTCATATTCTAAAGGGAAAAGAAACTTGTTATTCGGCCATTTTTAAAGATAAAGCTTCTGAAATTGCTCGGTTATGTGTATTCCACACATATCTGACTAAACCAACCCCATTCTTTCATTTAACTATGAATAGGATGCAACACCTACTGGTTGGTCGTACGACCAAAGTGACTTTGGCTTGTCACAAACGACCCAGAACTAGGATGGCTTTGAGCCTTTTGGCTATAGTCAAGGTCCCTTGCGACTGTGCCCTAGTTAGTGGATCTTTAGTAATCTCTGCCCCTAGGGATGGATGTATTACTTGGAATCAGACCAGTATATTTGTTGAATCAGGATTTAATTTAGCCATAGCAGCAATTTTTAAAATTCCATTCAAAAATCTAACTGGAGAAACCAAACATGGATCACGAATTCATCTAAATTTGCCCACACCCCAAGATATGCATGCAGCATTGTCACATCTACCCAAATCGATTATAGAGTCAGGAATGAACACAGAGAGGCTGGCTAACGAGCTATTAGTGGCTGACAAAATGGCAAATGATCGGTGGGAAACTCTGAAAAAGTCAGTTAGTACCATGTCGACTCATCCAGCCACTATAAACATAGCGTTGATTATCAGTCTTGGTGTGACAATATTTTCATTTTATTTATTTTATAGGATTCACAAACTGGCAATTATTTGCACGTTTGTGAGGCCCATTCAAGCATTTAGATTAAACCTGTCGGCCCCAGTCTTCGAGGACATAAATCTAGGCTTCGATATCCCAACCCCACAGCCTATGACTCAAGACCTACTGCCATACGAGCCCCCAAGTCCAACACAGGCAATTCTCAAAATAGTTGCAGCAGTTATTGCCTTCAAGATCCTGCGATTCCTGTGGAAAAACAGGAGATGTATCTGCAATTATTTGCCTAGATGTTTCACGTGTAAAAGGTGTACGAAAGATGTAAACGATGAATCAGCCTCTTGGATCACTCTGAGATTGCACTCGGATGAGAGTCTAGTTTCAATACGTTTGATGCAAATCCCATTTGAAGTGAATTCTATTCTTGGATCTTCCCCAGCCCCGCCTCTAAGGTTGGGAAAGTCTCATGTCAGTTGGTGCTGCTGTTGCAATCTATCATTGGACCTCCGTTGGAAGGCTGCCCTATCCCTGAAAATCCATAGGGCCAACAAACAGATCTTGCTTCCAACCAACGTAAAGGTGGATAGGAGGTACAGAAGCGAACTGGCAGCCATCATGGAGCCATCATCAGAGGCAATGTATGTCCTGGTGATTGAGTCCAGGAACGGATCCTACCAGATCCCGTGGATCAACGACCCCAACGGGTCCAACGTGAACATGTAAGTCTATATATAATTAATATATGGACTGAAACAATAGTTATTCTT
Organism: Sthenelais limicola; assembly: GCA_942159475.1. NCBI lineage: Eukaryota > Metazoa > Annelida > Polychaeta > Phyllodocida > Sigalionidae > Sthenelais > Sthenelais limicola. Next base: position 498,951 of record OW804100.1, on the reverse strand, counting down.
GCCCTTATAGACGTGTAGGGTGTTCTTTCTCACGAATATTTTATATCCGTCTTTTCTTCTTGTTAATGTATATTGATGTTTTACTTTCTGTGATGTGGCTTTCATGGGAAATATTGGCACAAAAGAACTGTGAAATTTTAAAATAATCATTTACAAAATACCCAAAGTATTATGCAACCTGTCATTGGTATGTGGTCGATGCTTTCTTACAGGAGCACGGCGGCGTACTTGTCGGCAAGAGAAAGTGGCCAAGAAGAGGAGATGCTTATAGTTCCCCACGCCACGAATGTGACAAGATCACCCTAGGAGTGCCAGATATAATTTTACATTACAAGGACATTAACATTTTGTTTAATATTTAATTCAAATGGCAAATGGATCGCCCCCATTTGTCAAGGTGAACAGCAACAGCACCTTTACTAAATAATATTGACTTTAATTTCTCTTGAATGAGAGGAAGGACTTTACTTGTTTATACAAGCTAAAATTTTTTTTCCTGGGTTCTTTGGAATTCAGTCGATAACTTTAAATGATATTTCATGCAACAGACAAGCGTTATTGTCTGTTTTATTCATTGCATTTCTTCTTGCTTTTATTTTTTATTCCCTCACTTGTGTGTGATTTATATGTGTTGATCGATGACGACTTTATGTACATACAGGATTGGTTAGGCCATTAATGCCTACGATTAGGTCGTATCATCGACTCTGTTTGCTTTGATTACACTGAGTAGGTACTCAGCTCTCTTGGTATATGTGTAGTTTTAGTGTAGATCTAATTACCAGACATAACAGTTAATATGTTTAGGGGAACTACTTTGAGTTATACATTGAGGATTGAGATAACCCATATGGCTCTCTCAAGTGTTTTGTTTATTTAGCGCCACACGACAGTGGCATATGGCTGCATAGTGATTTACTGCGCACTAAGTACTGTATACGTAATAGGATACCCCCTGAGGATACGATGCGATGGCCATAAGCCAGGGTGTTATCACACCAACAGGGGACGCCTATGTAAGTGCAGACTCTTAAAGGAGTCACTAGATCTGTTTCCAGTAAGGACAGATGGTTTCTTTTTACTGGTGTAAATAGCGTGAGTAGGATTGACATACCATAAACCAAGAGATTTATATGATCTTATGACTAGGATGGATATGATACGTCAGCAATACTAAGTCTAGCGGATCAGTCGCTTTATTACTTGAAGTTGTAGTGTTATTAGCTAGCCATATGTACCCACGGGTAATTATTTTGCATGTATTTTACTGCAAGTAGATGCAGTAAGAAGACATTTTTGCTATGCGATTGAAAAATCGAGCGTAGCGACGGGGTGAACCGTCATCCTTGTAGGAGTAGAAGGGGATGGGGTTGACCTGTTACGTAATCAGCAAGCGAGGCCAGTTGATTACATATCAGGCCTTGCGGGATTATTGAATTTATTTATCTCCGGGTATTTATTTGAAAAGGAGATAACTAAATGTATCGGTAAACTTTTTGTATATTACTAGATTAGACAAGATCTAATTTTGAATAAGGAATAGGCTATGGACCAGGAATGGGAAGCGGGTAGTTGGAATATACCAATACTCTTGCTCATTCGGCAATGGATCCTTGCCTATGTGCGTGTAGGTAGACAACAGTAGAATATAACAATCTCTTTCTGAAAAGCTTTGTAGCCCATAGTACGGGTGTGTGTTCGGCTCAGCGGTGGCGTTCTCAATGGTTCACCGCACAAATGACCAGCTATTTATACTTGGTAGGTGTCCGGTCCAAAACCGATTCGACGGTGGCGCCGGCTGGTGTCACTGTTTGGACCGACCTATTGGGAATTTAACATAGGAAAAATTAAAACGACGTAGTTTGTTCCTGTTTGCACCGGACTATTTAGATTTTAACATAGGATCCCAATATATTTCAGGATTCCACGCGTGTTGGTATACGCGATGTTCTTTTTATTATGTGTGATTAGAGTAAAATTCTCAGATTGGACCGTACTATTGGGAATTTAACACTGGAATTTGGTTTTTCATAGGGTTAACACTTGCGGTGTTTGCAGATCTTGTCATTTTTTTTTTTATGACATGGAACCCTTTGTGTAAGATATTAGCCAGATTTTTCAAGCTATTACGACCTTAGTATTAGCAGTTCTTTCACTTTCTGAGTTTACACTCTTACATGTTCATAACGACGTTTTTAAATCTTTATGAATTTATTGAAAATGTTTTACAAAATGGTAATTAAATCGTATGATTTGCTTTATGTATTTAATATCTTTTTGCGCACAATGTAACCGCGCATATGGCTTGGTATGGATAACTAGGTAACAGCACAGCTATTTAAAAATTATTAATTCTTAATATTTTTAATTTTTCAAAAATTCCTAAAAATTTTCTTGTAAGTTTTTAGGGTACACCCTCACTCGATACTTCGTATCTGATTGAGGGCGGGGGGGGGGGGGGGGGCAGTGTTATGTAACATTACGTAACATTGTGTAACCTCATTATATTTATATTATTATTAATTATCACCTATTATCACATTACTTTAAATCGCTAATTATACTTAACTAGCTAGGACTGTGCAAGTCTACTTATACATGCTAGGCCATGGATATTACGTAAGGGCTCCGCCCACTCATTATTATGCATGTACCCTCCTGGAGGAGCCTGTATCTTAGTTACCATTAAATCAGTTGCTTAGCTCTTCTCACGAAGACCACACGTTCGTTAGACTTCTTCCATTAGACCATTACACCATACATAGCCCTCCACCTCTTTTCTTTAGTTTTCGGTCGAGTCTAATAAATTCATATCCATTTATGCTAAACGAGTGATTATTGTCGTTTAACCAAGATTCTGTTAAACAGACTATATCAAGCTTATTGTTTGAAGTTTCGAAACTTTGTTGTACATTTACAAAATTCTTTTGCAAACTTCTAATGTTCCAATTTATTAAGGACAGTCCTTTGATGTCCGATAATTGTTGAAAAGAGGTAAGGGTATCTGTCATAGCTTGAGAGTGCAATGTGATACTTTTTTGTTTTTAAACAATTTTATTAGGAAGATTTCCAACAAAGTGGTAGGTCTCATCTCCTACAAAGGTATTTACATATCTTAAATTAACACCATATCGTGACGAATCAAAATCTTGTTTACAACCTACATAATTTTACAACGAAATCATTCTGATCGACTCAGGTATACTATATTATAGTACAATACAATGTTATAATGTAATTCAAGTATGGGAGCTAGCAGTAACAAACAGCAAGCTGGTTTAAGTGAACTCACATATAAACAAGTGCAAGTTAAATGATAATTACAGTAGTAGTTTTACATACTCAACCACAGTAAAATATGGTTTTTAAATAAGTAAGTATTTGACTAGGAATATTAGTCAATCTTATAATTGATCATAAGACGTGCGTAGATATACTCAATCTTTCAGGATCGCCACTAGTGTTTGTTCGATATTGTTGAGCGATAATAGAGAGGTGGGTCCATTTTCCTCATTTTAAGTTAAGAAATTGAATTTAGATGAGTAAGTAAGTACACACGAGTTAGGCTTTCTCCATTAGGGTCTTTCTTAACTTGTAAATCATTTGTCCTTGGAGATTCTTTCCAGTAAAGTATCTCGACAAGAGGTTGTTTTGTCCGGTCTTGAGTCGAGGGGATTTCATGCCGGCTCCCCACTTCCGGCTTGAAGTTACCTCGTAGAAAAGTTCTTTCTTTTCTTCTATTAGTTGTTTGGCAAGATTTTTATTTTGGTCAAATTTTGCTGTAATTAAATCTGACAATAGTTTTTCCTCATTTTGTATGAATTCTTTAGTCGGTGTTAGATCTCTGGCTAGGTATTTAGCCTCGTAGGCAGACGCGGTCGCTTTTATTTGACAAGCCACTTCGGCTTGTCCCGCGCTGATGGCTTTAAGGGTTTGGTAGGCGTGTTCGACGCTTTTGTAGTCTACCTCTTCATGTTTTACCGGTGATCTGAAGAAATTAGACAAGTAGCTATGCTCGCCATAATATCCTACTGCTTTTTCATGATCAACTGCGATTTTTGAGGCGAAATCCGGGTACAGTGATCAGGTAGTTCATATAAGTCAGATATCACATAGGATTTATCCTCCATTCGTATGTGATTGAACCAGATTTTTGCTGTACGACCACTCTTTTTTAGTAAGGTTAGGCAGTTTCCTAGCAGCTCTCTCTCATGGGGAAATATCTGCAGGCCTGATTGATTTACACTTACATCCTGGTAGTCGTCTGAGCTTTCATTTATTGTTTGCAAGTTATCAACTAGGGCTTTCCTCAAAAGGTGATCTTTGAATTTTAAGAAAATAGGCCTTGTGTTATCTTTTGAGATACCAATCCTATAAACCTCGTCCAAGTCGTCTTTGGTGACTTGAGGTCTTATTACATTGACAAGGGTCAACATTTCCTCCACTATATCTTCATCTTCATCTTCAATGAAGTTTTCTAATACTGCGATTGTATTATCATAGTCTGGTTTTTTCTTTTCTCGTTTATTTTGGTTTGCACAATTTGACTTTGGTACAGGATTTTGTGTATCTGGATGGGTATGTTGAGTTTTCTCAACTGTCTTTTTTCCTATTTTTTCTGCTTTCTTTTTGCTGGCAGTGGATTTCTCTGAGGTGTTATTCAAATGAATGTCATCCATGCACTGTTGTAATTGGTTTTGCTGGAGTTTCACATTATCGATTGAGGCTGTCAGCTCTTTCTGTTTCTTTTCAATATCTTTAGCGGCATCACCTAGATATTTATTAATATTTATTTCCACTTCAGGTCTCAGTGATTCTAGAAAAGGATCTTGGGCTAGATCAATGTCACCGATCTTGGTTTTTAACTTACCAAGTTCCGAAGTTACTTGTTTTCGGTGTTCAGCAATGTCTTCGCGCATGCCCGAGTGTGCATGGCAAACATCACTCAGTGTCTGTTGAAGTGCTTGGGTGTTGGAATCTATTCGAAAAACCATTTGCATGATGAATTCATTTTGTCTCTGCATTTGTAGAAACATAGGGTTATTATTGTCCACTGGCATGTAACTCTGGGAGTGAGAGTACGGAACCATAGTCGGCTGATATTGTTGGCACAATGCCGACTGCATGTTTTGGTGGTAGGTATTATACATGGCTTGATTCGGATCATGCATCATTTGTTTAAAGTGGGTCAACGACGATAAAGGAGGTTGTGAAAACGGTTGTACTTTACTTGAGGAGTCCTCCTTATGCATTTTGATTGGTGAGGTTGTTTTTGTATCTAATATATCTCCCTGTGCTGAATAGTAGAATGACAAGCCACTGGAGCTATCGTTGACGTGTGGAATGGGCGACAGTGAGGTGTTGTTGTTGTCGGTATGGGTGCGTGTATGTCCTGGGATGGGGCTCGACATATGATAATCCATATGCTATGGGCCTTATTGTTGAGTAGCACTTGTTATTTCAAGTCACTTTTAAGATAATTGTCATTTGGTAGTGCTATAGTCCCATCAGGCTAAGTTTTTTAATATTTTTCACTTTGTAACAGGCCTGATGTGGGATAATCCTACTCTTGTTTATCTTCTGCCATGGTGTGGTCGGCAGATAATCCCACACCGGAAGCTTCCAAAATGGCGCTAAGCTTCACATTTGAATCTTCAATATTAATCCAGTAATCCAGGTAAGAGGAAACATTTGTATATGCGTTTTTCACTGTCTGGGCAGTCCTGGTACCTTCATCGATCCATATGAGTAGTCATAGTACTGGATGTGCTTGTTATATATTGTTTTTTGTGTTTGTTACCGCTGCTATGTATGGCCACGTTACCTTGTCATGGCTATTAGTTGGCTATTTAATAAGTGTCTCAACATATCCTGCGCTACTGGTAGGCTACCGCTTGGGGGTTGGTATGTGTTTACAATCGTAAGGTGTTTTGTCTTTTGCTTCGCGCAGGTGATCACTTGTATTTCTAGATCTTTATTTTGTAAGTTCAAATGAGCCATCGTTTGATCATCTACCTCGTACCCGCCTTTGCAGAAACCAATTGGATAGGAACCAGGAAACTAGACGCTATAGCCAGAGCAGTAATCATCAACGAAATGCCAGGCATCTCCTTAGAGCAATAGATGGTTGGCTCATTTCATCTAAGGAACAGAAGGAAATTCATAATGCTCTGAGTGTAGGAAACACCCACATTAGAAGAGGGAACAGAAGAGCAAAAGTTATTGGGCCTCATCTCAAAGGAATAATTCACAAAAAGAGGAAATGCTACACAGTGCATTGTTATCACACCAAAACCCGAGATGAACTCCATTTCAATCAGGAAATAATTGAAAAAATTGCATTCATGACCATTACTACCTTCTACAAACATATTCGATAAACTGAGATTACTATTTAGGGCACGACACTGCCTCACACAGAAGAGCAAACATGATATTTATAAAATGACGGTTATCAAATTCCCTCATAACTCCACAAAGATGCCCAGGAAAACGACCCAAGGAACCTTCCGGTGGTCTATAGACCAAACTCAGAAGTAGAGATGAAAAATTCTACAAACATTAGAGCAAAATAATAAATCTCTACTTCTACTTCATGGGCCGTCATCTTGGTGTCAGTGGGTTCTTCCTACCGGAACCAAGATGGTGTCTCATGGATGTTTTTGCTGAAATGGTTTGTAGAATAATCATTTGTTTCTCTTCCTAATTATCTGAAATGCCTAATTGAAAGTCGTTATGTAACCAGATTATTTAATGCTTGATTTATGCTTGGTTATAATCACAGGTTGACTATGGTTACAGTTTGTGAGAATTGTTCTCTGTGTTTTCTGTTTTTATTGGGGATGTATATGGTCAGTTCTCACGAAATGGGGTCACAGGGGGCTATTTGGGGGTGAAATTTTAAATTCCTTGCAACTACCAATCCTTCACATGATCGATTGTACACATGTTTAATGATCCAAATCGAAAATTGGGAACACTAATATTAAAATCTCTCCCTGTGGCAGCCAAAATCAAGAAAAGCATAAATTGGCTTGTGTTGCGTTCCAACGCCCTTTCAATGCCCTGTCAACGCCCTTAAAATAAAATTACAAAATTTCTGTCTAATATTGTAACATCAAAAACAGCTGCTAAACTAGGTATTAAGCTGAATATTTAGTGTAAAAATGATTTTTTTGTCCATATTTTATTGAGATATATAGTTCATGTTTTTCTGGGGCGTTGGAATAGGCGTTAGAACGCAAAGATTAGTGTTGATTTATTATGATTGTTTTCTGGCCCTTTTGTGATCATTTTTTGTATTTCTTTGACCAGGAAATGTCAATTAAGGGTGAATTATCATTATTATCAGTATAGTAATTAGTTTGGAGGAGAATGTTCCTAACAGTGCAACCATCTTGCAGAGGGCGTTGGAACGCAACAGGGCGTTGGAACACAACGTTGGCACTTTGATTCTGTCTAAAGAAGTCATAAATTATCTCTGGACAAAATTCTAAAAAACATTGCTTAACCCTTTATATAGATGCTTCAAGTGTTAAATTTTCGTTGACTAATCTATATATTTGTAGACACTGTGATGTAAATGAAGGGTATTGGAACACAACGTTAGGAATTCCCCAAATGGGATTTTTTTCACTCATTCAGGTCGGATATAAACACTTTTGTTTGTAGTCCCTTTTTTAACATTTTAATCCAAAGTCAACCTCTTGGGAAACAATTTGAGCTTAAGAGTAATAACTAAATATTTATTTTTCATAAGTACATGAGCCCATAAAAAGGGCGTTGGAACGCAACGCACAAAATTCCCCAAAAGAAAAATTCAATTAGGAGAAATAAAAAATATTTTGTGAACATATATTTACATATATTTTGGTGCAGGTATATAACCAACAAATAGGGCTCTAATAACAAACAGAAAATATTATTATTCTAAGTAATGTATGACCTGGTGATGATCGTTTTCATAAGATTTTGTATTTCTTCTGTGAAAAAGGAGTGATTTTAGCATGTTTATTGCCCATAAAATATTTATTATTTATTTTAGATACACAAAACCACAGTTCCCCAGAAAGCCCTATCTCCCCTGCATTTGTTGATATAACTTTTATTTAAACACAATCAACCCCTATGGATATATATGCCTTGGAACCTTGGGAATGCCCGTGGGCCTATTTCGTGAGAATTGACCATATACTGTTGTCGCCATCGATATTTTCTGAAGAGCGGTTAAATAAACCTGTAGAGAACATGATGTGAGTTAGTTGTTTCGTTCGTCCAGCCTCGTCCAAGGTTCGTCTCGGTTCGTCTTGGTTCTTCCTCTCGTCTAGCTTCGTCCGATTATCAGTTTTAAATGTGAGGAATTAATGATTAATTCTGGGACTGGGGACCTAGCAGAAGTTCTATCCTCCTAGTGTGGGGATCGCACCACCTAGGACTTCTGTAATGTTAATTAATCGAGTTGGATGGGGATCTGCCCAGCAGGGCCGGTTGGCGTCTGTCTCCGAAGAATTGTAGACACAAAGCGAAAGGTTAAGTTTGGCGATCTTGGCTTGTTTATTCTCTTTGTAGTAAAACTGGGGAGGTCTACCTCGTACCCTGCCTGGGCTCCAACTGCCCTTACCCTGAAATCCCACCCCTATTTATACTCCCTCCCCCCATGGACCCGTCCTTGCTCACAATGCAAGACCCTAGCGCCCCAGGCGGTGGACGAACATACCCCAATACATCGTTCGTCCACCACCTCCCTATCCCCGATTACAACAATACCCTCCCCTTAATAAATTTTGGACCCCAAAATTGTAAAAACCCTGACATGTAAAAAGCCTTTAACAACAGTGATCGTCTACTAAATTGAATAACAACAAATCCAACTTGTCTTTTAACTAACTCTACAAGTTCATAACTAACTATCATCGACTGCACTACAAACTTCTTTTAACACAACGGGTAGGCTGCCGCGCTACATCCTCCTATGGACGACTGGTCCTCCTAGTCTCGTTTACTCAGTTTCCTCCCTCCTGTGTGTCTTCCATGTGGTTTGGACAAACTTCACAGTCCCGGCTTCTATTTCGGTTCGTGTCATCCTCTCCCGGACGGACTGGATCGGGTGGGAGGCAATATCAGGCAAGTCCAGAGAAAGTTCTGGGTTAGGAATGGTGGCTCGTACGTCCCCTCTCCACACAAAGGAGCGCCTGTACTTTACCGTCCACACGTCCTCCATGTTGGCAATGTCCCATTGCTGACGCCACTCCGACATGGTGACGGTGGACGGCACCCACATCTCCGCTGGGATAGGTAGTTCCATCCTTGGGTCGAACACGTCCCCGGAGAGGAGAGGTGTTCTGGTCCTCCTCGGCTAGTCACTGCCCTCCGGGTTTTCTCCACCTTAACCTTCGGGACAGAGGGTTTCTCAGTTTCTCCTGGATGAGTCAGGACGGACTGAGGGGGTAGCTGATCCTTCCCATCTTGACTGGCCGCCTTCTCTCCTGCCGTCTTTAGGTTTTCCAGGCTATGCTTGGACCCTGGGGTCAGGTCCAGAGGGATGGACCACTCTGGAGCTGGGGAGTTGTTGGCTAGGGTACCTAGCTGAGTCTGGAATACTGGCGTATTTAGGGTGGAACAGGGTGGTAGGGCTGTCCTCCTGGCTCCTCTGGCGAATCTGTTGTAGCTCCTCCTGGTCCGGTTGAGGTAACCTTCGTCTGTGCTCCTTCCGGGTTCCTCTCCATGGAGCTGAGGAGTTGCAGCATCATCTGTTGAGTTTGTGGTGTAGCCAAATTCACCGGGAAGCTTGTCCAAGCGCTGCCTGGACGGATCACAGACGGACCACCTTGGGGGGTGTAAAGATGCTGGGGACCCAGGAGTATGGGTTGGTGAGCTGGAGATGGCTGTAGGAGAGGAAGGGGGGTAGCCTTAGCTTCTATGGGTGCCACATCTTTCCTGGGAGCTGTAGACGCAGGTCCTGACGACTGACTGACAGTAGTGGAGGTGACTGAACCCAGTGGTATTGATTTCGTCTGAGGTTGTTGTCGTCCACGTGGCTCGTCCACCTCTCCTTCTGAGAAGCTCTTGCCATCGTCCTCCTCCTCATCGTAGTCGTCGTCCCCACCTAGTTCGAACTCAGGTTCGCCTCCCAACTCCTGATCAACCTCCTGTCCATGTTTGGTCGACGCTCCCATATCCATTTGGGCTAATATGCTGGCTGCTTCTACGACTTGTAGGTCCTCCGTCCCCGAGGGCCGTCTGTCTAGACGAACCTGCGGCGAAGACTCTTTCTTAGTCTCCTGGGCTGAATCATCTTTGTTTGGCGTCTGCTTGGGTAGCTTAGCATCCTTCTCCTTTGCTTGCCGGGGCTTCTCTTTGGTAGACGAGGTCTGGGATGTCTTCGGAAGGCTCGTCCCCTGGCTGGTAGACCTGTCCCGGTGGCATGAGGATTCGTCACGTGAGCGGGAGGTGGAGGACAACGACTTACGGTGCTCGTCCTTGCCACTGGACGAACTGTCTTTACTGGCCTGGCGACCCTTGTTGGATGTAGCATGTTCCCTCTTCCTTGATCGCGACTCTGACTTAGATGGGGCTGGAGTTTGGTCAACACTGTCTTTTCTAGACGGGGAGTGTTCGCTGACTCTGGTCTTTCCTTCCCGTGATGACTCGCCTGTATTCGTCCCGTCCCGGTCTCTCCGGTCCCGAGGAATTGGGTGTTTTCCTGATTTGTCTCTGTCTGTGCTAGTGCGCAGATCGGTACCAAACAAGGCTTCTGGTCGTGGGGCTGGACGGACAGGAGCTCTCCGGGGGGACGATCTCCTGGGGGAGGTAGCTGTCCGGGACTGACTGGTGGAGTTGGACATTCGGGACACCACTACTCTTACGTCCTCGTGAGCCTTGTCCTCGTCCATCCTCTGTTTCTTGGTCGGGGGGTCCTCTCCTTCCAACAAAGCTGTCATGACGGGGCCCCCATGTAGACGAGGACACATTCTCTCTCCCGAGCGATAGAGGGTCACCTCTTCCTCTGTTGCCGGACGAGCGTACAAGGCCGGCGCCCGGGTCGTGGCCATCAGGACTCTGGCTACCCCCTGTTCTATCTCCACTCCATGGTTGTTCCTGACGTGCGGTATGAGGTCCTGTCCCCTGGAGGCATACACTGCTTTCTTGCAGCCGCGGATCGGGCACAAGTAACCCTTGAACAGGTTTTCATGAGTACAGAGGTGCTTGTGCAAATAGGTACGATTTGCCAGTGTCTTGTCACATGCCCAACAGTCAAACTTGCCTTCCGCATTTGGGGCGAGGGCTTCGCCGTCCAACCGCGTCCAGCTGACTTCCTAGTCCTCCGGAATCATCATGGTGGTATGTGGGGTCGTGTCAGCACTACTCGGTACAGTATCGATCTCTCTTGCTTGCGGTTTGTGAGCGGATTTGTCTGTCTTCTCTGATTCTGACTTGCTTTTGTTGTGGCTGGAGGTAGTCTGACTCCACTTCCTGCTTGAGTTGCCTCGTCCCGCCGTTGGAGGCGCTACCGTCCGGTCTGACTGCGGACTGCACAAGTCAATGATGGGGGGCGCCACCGGTGTGTCTCTCGTCCCGCTCCTGTCCTTGCCTGGCACTACGATCTTGGAGGCTATCCTCCTTCTGTCCAGTCCCAACTCCTCTGCCCTTTCCCGATCTATCGTCTGCAACTTCCGAACTCGTCTATCCTCGTCTGGACGATCTGGATGGTCCTCCCGATCCCTTTTTCCCTTCCTCTTATCCCGGCTCGGACTGTGGGAGTGCCTCCGGGGGCGATCCTCTTTCTGATTTCGGTGAGGCATAATTATTCTAACAGATTCTCGTTGGACGTGACTGTCTGGCTCAAGTTCGTCTGCTAGAATGAGCTGATGACCCATCCCCGGGGGGAACGTCTCCAGGCCGTCCGACGTCGGGGTAACCCTAGTGACCACCTCCACGGTGGCCCCGCCCCCTCCATCCTGGTCCTTTTGACGAGCTATTTTTAGGCTGTCTCCATGCACTACCTTCTTCTTCCTGCCCCACCTGATCTGATATGTGGTGGTGGACAGACATTGTTCAATCGTCCATGGCCCCGTCCAAAACCGTTGGAACTTTGGACACAACCCTATTTTCTTAATGGGTTGGAAGAACCAGACAGTGTCTCCCTCCTGATATACGACCTCCCTCACTTTTTGGTTGTACCAAGCCTCGTCCTTCTCCCTTGCCGTTGCCATATTTTCCCAGGCCACACGATGGGCTGTAGCCATCCTATGATGGCACTCCTGGACGAATCCCAGGGGATTCTTCTTCGTCTCCGGCGAGGGGTAGCAAAGTTCCCATGGTAGGTGTAACTCTTTTCCAAACATTAGATAGTTCGGAGAGTACCCAGTCGTCCTGTGTTGACCCGCTCGGTAAGCAGCGCTCACATAGGGTAGCCACTCGTCCCATTGCTCCTGTACGTCCGTCACCGTAATAAGCATGGCTAACATGGTCCTGTTCCATCTCTCCGCCTGTCCATCCGCCTGAGGATGGTACGGGCAGGTATGTGTCTTGTCTATTCCCATCAATTCCGCGATTGACGCAAACAATTCCGACTCGAAGTTCCGGCCTTGATCTGTGTGCCAGGTCCGAGGTGCTCCGAATTTGCACACAACTTCTCGGACCAAGACCCTGGCCACAGTGGTGGCGGTCATGTCGGCTATTGGAAACGCCTCCGTCCATTTCGAGAAAAGGTCGGTCACCACTAAAGCATACTTATGACCCCTCTCTGTTAATTTGAACGGTCCCGTGATATCAATAGCCCACTCCTCCCCCACTGTAGCCAACGGACGAGCTCCAAAACGAGTTCGTCTCCTCGCTCCGTGAGTCTTGGTTTGCTGACAGGTTGGGCAGCAATCAATTTCCAAAGCGACTTGTTTGTCCATGGACGGCCAAATCTGCTTCCTTCCTAGTTTTTCCCGAGTCCGATCCCTTCCTGCATGTAGGCCGAAGGGTCCCTCGTGGGCTTGACGAATCAGGCCAGGACGGACGGATTGTGGGACGAACGCCTTCCAGGTCCGCCCTCCATGTTGATCTATCACTACTAGGCCCAGGATTCCATCACAAATGGACAAATCTGAGAACCGGCGATGAAGCCAATGACATTCTACGTCTCCGAAGCCCCGTCCTGGATCTGGTCTCATTCCTGCTTCCACAGCTCGCCTGAATTCTTGTACCAAAGGATCGGCTTCCTGGCTGACTCGCAGGTCGTCTACTGCTTGTAGTAGGAACAAAATCCCATGAATGATCGAACGTCCTTCCTATCCTTCAACTCTCCCCATTTCTACAAGGCTTCTATTTTGGACGGGTCCGTCCCCACCCCCTCCCCGGATATGAGGTGTCCGAGAAAACTTACTTCTCGTCTGAATAGCTGACATTTCTTGGTTTTTATCTGAAGGCCTGCTTCTCTCAGTCTAGTAAATACTCGTCTTAGCCGTCCCGCGCATTCGTCTACGGTTCGTCCAAAGACGATCATGTCATCCAAGTACACTAGACACTCCTCTCCCACCATCCCGGATAAGACTGCATCCATCAACCTTTCAAAGGTGGAGGGTGCGTTCACTAATCCGAAAGGCATCACTCGGAATTGATAAAGGCCCTTGTGGGTGCAAAACGCTGTCTTCTCTCTAGAGTCTGGATCCATTTCCACCTGCCAGTAACCACTGGCCAGGTCGATGGTTGCGAAGACCTTAGCCCCTGTTAGGCTATCCAGGATGTCGTCCATCAGGGGTAGAGGGTAGGCGTCCTTGCGGGTCAGTTGATTTAACTGTCGGTAGTCCACACAGAACCGCCACCCCCCATCCTTTTTCCGGACGAGCACCACTGGAGAGGCCCAGGGGCTGTATGATGGTTCGGCAACTCCCATCTTTAGTAATTTGTCCAGCTCGTCTTCCACCAGTTGTCTGCGGTGTATTGGGACCCGTCGAGGACGAGTCTTGATCGGGGCGTGATTCCCTGTATCTATGACGTGGGTGGTTCGAGCCGTCCGACCCAGCCGGTCTGCAAAAACATCCTCAAAATCCTGATACAATTCTTGTACCAATTCTTCCCTTCCTTGGACGACCATAGTATCTGTCTGCTTCGAAAGAGCTTACTCAATCGACTGTTCTCCCTCTCCGATCTGGTTTTCCGTCTTCCCCGGAGAGTCCCGGGAATGGTCGACTCGTCCCACTGGTCGTACTTCGTCCTCAGGGCTTTCCTCGACTTCTTCCCATTGTCCCACCCGTTCCCCCGGGTGTAATTCTATGTCCCTGGAAGTGGGATTTGACACCCGCACCTAGGCCTCCCCTGCTACCACCTGGTTGACGGACCGGGCAGTGAGCAGTCCTGACTCGAGCCAATATGGTTCGATCACCACCTCGTCCTGGTGGCCCCACTCTTGGATTCTGGCCAAAAGATTTACCCAGGTGCCCGAAGGAATCGTTGTCCCTTCCCCGACTTCCACAGGACCCACCTGTACGATGCTGTGGTCGAATTTGACGGTTTCTTTATCTACATCCACGACTCCCTTGAGGGGTCGTAACACATCCATCCCCAGGATGCCCATATAATTTATGTCCACCACGATTGCTGGCACGGGTATGACCGTCCCCTGGAACATGACTTTGAGATGGACCCGCCCCAAAATTTCCATAGGCTTGCCTCCTACTCCTACGACTCTGACTGCAGTGGGTTGGAGCACCTTCTGTCCACCATCTGCTCCCACACCCCCCGTCCCAGCAGCGTGACACAAGCGCCTGTGTCCACCAACCAGTCTATGTCCATGCCATTGCATTTTCCCCGAACCAGAATTCCTTTGGAGCGGTGGTCCCACCTCCCCTGGACATTCGTCTCTCCCGATCGCGCTCGTCCACCACTTGTGCCGGATGCTGCTGGGACAGTGGCCCGGCCACCTACTGTCCCCCAGAGTTTTCCGCCCCGTCCTTTCTGACTTTCTGGACCCGGTGGGGGCATTCCCTTTTGAAATGCCCTTCTTCTCCGCAGCCGTAACACTTGTTCGTCATGTCCCGGTTGCGGTATGGCCGTTGCCAGGTGTCTGCTTTAGTGAGTAGGTTCTTCATCATCTCCTCCAGTGAATGTATCCGATCATCCGGTCCTCCAGCTTGGACAGCCCTGATAGACAACTTGGTTCGTCCACCCTGTTCCTCGGCCGCAAAATGGGCTCCTCCATGTAGAGCGGCGGACCGAGCCTCGGCTAGCGTCTTAGGTTTGGCCTGAGCTACCCATCTTCGCAGTTGGCTGTCGGCTAACGCAGAGGTGAACAAGTCTTTGCTCAAGTCGTCCAGTATTTCTTTGTCCGCGGCCGGATAGGCCAGTCGGGCCAGGCGTTCAATCTCGTCTGCGATCTGTTGCAGCCCTTCCCTGTCCTTCTGTTTTCTAGCCCTAAGCTCTGTTCGATACAATGCTATCTGGTCTGCTGGTTGGAACCGATCTTGTAATGCCTGGACGAGCTTAAGAAACGTCCCCTCTTCCTCAAAATCCACCTTCTCGAGCAAACGAAGTGCAGGCCCCGCTAGGCATACACCCAGGTGTAAGCCCATCTCGTGACCCGTCCACTGGTTCAACTCAGCTACCAGCCGAAAGTGGTGAAGGAATTCGGTGAGGGATCCCGTCCCATCGAAGGCTCTCGGGGTGACTTTCATTTTCTTCGGCCCTGTCGTCGCAGCTGTGGTCGGGCTCGTCCCGCGGGGTTCTTCCTTCGGAGTCATGTCGGCTCCCTGTTGGAGAACTCCAAGATAGAGGGTGAGATTCATCAGTGAGCATCCCACCGCTGCCACCATTGTTGTCGCCATCGATATTTTCTGAAGAGCGGTTAAATAAACCTGTAGAGAACATGATGTGAGTTAGTTGTTTCGTTCGTCCAGCCTCGTCCAAGGTTCGTCTCGGTTTGTCTTGGTTCTTCCTCTCATCTAGCTTCGTCCGATTATCAGTTTTAAATGTGAGGAATTAATGATTAATTCTGGGACTGGGGACCTAGCAGAAGTTCTATCCTCCTAGTGTGGGGATCGCACCACCTAGGACTTCTGTAATGTTAATTAATCGAGTTGGATGGGGATCTGCCCAGCAGGGCCGGTTGGCGTCTGTCTCCAAAGAATTGTAGACACAAAGCGAAAGGTTAAGTTTGGCGATCTCGGCTTGTTTATTCTCTTTGTAATAAAACTGGGGAGGTCTACCTCGTACCCTGCCTGGGCTCCAACTGCCCTTACCCTGAAATCCCACCCCTATTTATACTCCCTCCCCCCATGGACCCGTCCTTGCTCACAATGCAAGACCCTAGCGCCCCAGGCGGTGGACGAACGTACCCCAATACATCGTTTGTCCACCACCTCCCTATCCCCGATTACAACAATACCTTAGGTCGTTCTTGAAGGTTGACTTCTGACAGTAATGTCACAATCTCAATGAGTAAGGGCTTGAAACTTATCTCTATATTAATAAAATAAGGGTTTGTAGCCTAAAACGGCTATCTTCTCTGAAACTGCTGGCCAGATCTCCATTATATTTCCCAGGCACATTGGCGAGGATATTCTGTGTGCACCGATTATTTGCGACCATGTTCCATAAATACCAGTATTTATTGGGAAAGTACTTAATGTGCCGTCTTATATAGTTGTTAGGCAAGTAAATATTTATTTTGGCAGTGTTATACTGGGTCGGGCTGACTGTGTATAGCAAGACAGTATTTGTACAATTAGTAGTGTGAGATTAGTATTGGTTTACATAACATGCAGATTTAAATATTTCAAAGACTTTTCATGAATATGACACTTGTGTGCATTATGTAACTCTGATTCATTTCTGATGTTTATGATTTATGTTTAATGCAGTTGTGATAACAGCTGAGTAATTGATAATAGTATTTTGAATTCATATTTCAAATGATATGGCAATGCACAAAAGCAACCACCTTAGTTTGGTTATCCATATTTGATAACTTGTTGAATGTATGGCCAATAGAAATATCTAAAATTAAATAACAACTGACAAGTTTCATAGCTAAATTCTTTTACCATAAATCTAAGTACCTTAGATACACACACATAAGCTTTTAAAGCTGCACTCTCAGCAAAATTTGTCCAAGGCTTGATTGTTGAATGCACAATATCATACTGTCTATACTTTGACCCTTAGTCAACATATATTGTACATCCCAATGGCATCCTTTATATACGGGTCTCTGGATACTATTCCTAATGAAACATTCCTAAGTTTGTGTACAAGCTCAGGGTTTGGATTTGGAGGTGGTTTCTCCCAATCAAAACTGTTAAAGAATTGTCTAACTGTTTCTAATGAACTGTTAAAGAAATTAACAGTGTGAAACAGACCAGAGAGACCAGATACCCGGGCTGTTTCTTGTGTAGCTGTAGCTCCTTCCAGACCTGGATGGTTAAGGAATATAACTGGTGTTCCCAAAGCCACACATGGTAAAGCAACATGAATCCTTGTTGTGACCACAACCCTTGCTGAGGCATATAATCTGAGTAATCTGTCACCGATGTCATAGCGTAGAACCATATCACGTTCGTATGGAATCTTGTGCGTAATAATTTTACTATTTTTACGAACATATTTTGGCAATAAGCCAAATTTATTCATGGGGACATCAGTTAATACAATTCCTCCTTCTTGTTGCTGGTCCGGTTTGGGGTTTTGCAACCATAGCGTCAAACAGCCAGAGAAAGTTATAGAAACTCCCCAATGATTTAGGAATTCCATACTTGCTGTGTCTCTGGTTCCAACAGGTCCATATCTTTGGAAGAACTGTCTTGCCTTCTCACCAAATCCCTTCACAGTGTCCACTGCTTTCCTCTCAATATGTACAGCAACAAGAATAGGTTGAATGGACTGAGGAGCAGAGTAGAGAATACCATTGTAACTCCAATATGCATTCACTATCAGAGTCACGTTATGTTGAGGAATCCTCCTTAGATCATCTCGTTGTACAAAGTAATCAATCCTTGGCAAGAATGTTGCAGCGGCAATACTCTGTAATTCATCCCCAATGTTTATAGATACATGATAAACAAGTAGGCCATATTTCCTTGCAGTTGTCAGGGATATGTGCTGGAATAATGCAGAACTATCTTCAAAACTGATGTTGTATTGTTTAGAGTTACATATCGATTTAGCACTGCTGAGGAATTTGTTAAAATTAAAGCTATATGGCCATGTCCTGCTATCAATAGATGAGAGATTGTGTTTGTATTCCTGCATAAAGTGCTTGGCTGCACACTCAATAAAAGGATGTTGAGGGTGTTTTATATTGATGAGACCAAATGGCATCTCCTTATTGCTTAACCATGTCGCCTTGTGCAGTTTCTGGACCAAGAGTTCAATGTTAGCAATGGCCACTGGGGCACTGATGACAGCTCCACCATACTTCCACAGTAGAGCAAGTTGTACCACCTTCTGTAGATGATCCTCATACAGACTTCCAGCCTTGATCTTCATCAGAGGGTGTCTTGCCACCCATTCAGAAAGTGCTGTACCTTTAGTGAGTGTAAACAGGTTTAGTAGAGATAGTTTTATGTTGTTTTCATCGGAAAACATCTTTTGAAGACTTTCTTGACATCTAGAGCCAGCAGATAATATGTGTATTTCATAATTTGGAAGGACATTTTTCAGTTGTGTTATTGTTTCCATTTGTGCCTTTGGAATATCATCAACGTATGTCCATGCCATCCAGAGCTGTTTGGGCAACTCCCCACTTGGCACTGTCTCATTATGTTGAACTGGCACATTGGACATATTAAGTCTCCCTTGGTCAACATGACATAAACCTTTATTGCATGCAATTTGCTGCAAGATAACTAGCCCCAGTAAACAGAAGACTGCAACAAGGAGGACATGAACAAAGTAGTTCTTAAATAGTCTCACTTGTGTGTATTTCAGTAGCCCCATGGTTTCTGTTATCAAATTGATCCTTAACTTAAATATAAGTTTGATTGATTCGATCAGGCGGTGTCCATAGCAACTGTAAGTCAATAAGACCAACTATAAGTTTTATTTCTACATGATATATCAGTTTGGCGTAAAAGCACATCAAGATGGTTTGAAAACAGCTATACTTTGAAAAACACTCAATGCATGTGGCTATCAGCTAGCAATTATCAATGAATGAATGAACTTGAATGAGCAGACTACAGATTATTTCACTTCTTGTCCTGTATGAAGTAATAGAAACAAGTAGTTAATTACCTTGAGGGTGATTCTTTAAAGTTAGTCTGTCTGAAAATATTTGAGCAATTTAAGAACAATATGGAAATAGGACAAGACATACAAATCACTAGAGCTTGTTTAACGAGTACTACATGATGAAAAGTGATATAACCTAAGTCTGACATGCTATTATGGTATGAAAACATTTTTTCTTATCCTTTTCATGAAGAGTAGATCAAGCTGTTTAACCCTATTTCATTTACCTAGAATGTTTAGCTTATTTTCACTATGATACTGATTAATGGTATTGGTGTAGTGATTTCCGCCTAGTAATACTAGTTCACTAACCAAGTTTGAATCTTATCAATCTCAACGAAGGGGAAGTAAAACCTGTAACACAATCTTTTAGTATGTCAGGCTTTATTCCACCACACCAACCTATTCTGTCAGATGGTCTTGGTCCCAATCTTCGGTCCCAATGACTCAGCCAGAGTGAGCAATCACTCCAGACAAGAGTGTACACTCACTCCAAGCAAGAGTTACAAGGTTCAGTACATCAAGGCAAGAGGCAACTTTGGTACACAGTCAATAAAGGTGTTTCAGGTAAGAGGAAGGTAAAAGAAGGTCTAGTGTAATAACAGGTTATGGCAGATGAAAGGAATCTCGCCGGAACACACAGATTGTGGTATATAGTACAACTAGATAATAGTAACCTGTACTATAGGGATACATGAATATGACCCATGTAAGTTTTGGTGGGAATCCAAAAGCCTGGTTTGACCAGCAAAGGCAGTATGGTAAACAAACACTCAGACAATCATCGCCCAATCAATGCTTGATTGTTATACCCATATTCACTACAATGGTATGTTTCTTTTTACCATTAAGTGAGCAGACAAGTTGATGAATTGATGTGTAAATTCCTCTATTATCCCGAGAGAATGGAAAGAATATGTTATCACCTGTTCCAAAAATATTGTAATCCCAGAATACTCACAAACCATATTGATACTTCCATTTGTCTCAGAACTACTAAAATATTTCATATGTAATACTCTAAGGGACCCAATGGAAATCTCTAAGCTTTTAGCTTAAAAACAAGGAGGGTTTTGGAAGTATCATTCACTTAACAGAACGATTTAAGAATTTCTCAAACCAATTAAAGAGGGTATTGATATAGGAAAATGTGTTGATCGCCACCTATTATGACATGACCAAGGCATCTAGGTTATAGACCTGTGCTGATCATGTGTTTGTTATGAACAAGCTTGAATTGTACAGGGTGAATGCTAACTTAGTTAAGCTTGAATTGTACAAGGTGAATGCTAACTTAGTTAAGCTTGAATTGTACAAGGTGAATGCTACCTTAGTTAGGCTTGAATTGTACAGGGTGAATGCTAACTTAGTTAAGCTTGAATTGTACAAGGTGAATGCTACCTTAGTTAGGCTTGAATTGTACAAGGTGAATGCTACCTTAGTTAAGCTTGAATTGTACAGGGTGAATGCTACCTTAGTTAGGCTTGAATTGTACAGGGTGAATGCTAACTTAGTTAAGCTTGAATTGTACAAGGTGAATGCTACCTTAGTTAGGCTTGAATTGTACAAGGTGAATGCTACCTTAGTTAGGCTTGAATTGTACAGGGTGAATGCTAACTTAGTTAAGCTTGAATTGTACAAGGTGAATGCTAACTTAGTTAGGCTTGAATTGTACAGGGTGAATGCTAACTTAGTTAAGCTTGAATTGTACAGGGTGAATGCTAACTTAGTTAAGCTTGAATTGTACAAGGTGAATGCTACCTTAGTTAGGCTTGAATTGTACAGGGTGAATGCTAACTTAGTTAAGCTTGAATTGTACAAGGTGAATGCTACCTTAGTTAGGCTTGAATTGTACAGGGTGAATGCTAACTTAGTTAGGCTTGAATTGTACAGGGTGAATGCTAACTTAGTTAAGCTTGAATTGTACAAGGTGAATGCTAACTTAGTTAAGCTTGAATTGTACAGGGTGAATGCTAACTTAGTTAAGCTTGAATTGTACAAGGTGAATGCTAACTTAGTTAAGCTTGAATTGTACAAGGTGAATGCTAACTTAGTTAAGCTTGAATTGTACAGGGTGAATGCTAACTTAGTTAGGCTTGAATTGTACAGGGTGAATGCTAACTTAGTTAAGCTTGAATTGTACAAGGTGAATGCTAACTTAGTTAAGCTTGAATTGTACAAGGTGAATGCTAACTTAGTAAAGCTTGAATTGTATTATAATTTTATTGTTTTATACCGTGCTGTGTTATCGTCCAAATTGATATACTCTGTACTGAGTTAGGGGAGCGGCTGGGAGAGCTGGATTATTAATCTAGATGTCTGCCTACCTGTTTGTCGTTCTTTCGTTTATTATATTTACATCGTTTATTATTGTACTATGTGAATCTCGATAAATAAAGTAGTATCTTATCTTATCTTATCTTATCTTATGTACATCATCGGGTTTAGTAATTGTACCCTTTATACGCTTTTCACCATAGTATATGTACCTCATGACTTCATGTATTGTTGCTTTGACAGTTGATAATTCATCAGGACCTTCAGGGATTTTCCCCATTCCTTTTTTATTCCATAAATGGATAATGTAGTTCTTACTCCAGTCATAGAAACCTTCATACAACAAGGGCAGCTCCTTCCAGTTTGGTCGATGAAAGGAATTGATCTCAATATGAATATGATCGGGTATGAGGGTGAGGAGTCGTCCCGGAGCTACAACAGCGTACTTGCCCCAGTCTCCTCTGCCTTTTGGATTATATTCTCTGAATGCTCTTAGCCACATACATAAGAAACTGGATCTAGGTTCTGCTAGGAAGAACCCGCTGCCCAGATAGTTCGCCTTCTCCACCAACTCATGGCCCATCGTCATGGGATAATCTCTGAGATCTTCAATTGGTTTAAGGACTAGAACGTCTGAGTCCAGATATATTCCACCCTCATCTGGAATAAAATATGAAATGAGATGAAAGTAAAAATGAATAGTAAAGGATCCTTTACAATTTTCATGAGATCATTGGAAGTCAGAATATCAATTGACAAAATGTCTACTCTATTCTGCATCTATTTGGCAAGGATATGGACATTTCCCTGATGAATGAAAGACAGATAACTTTGATGTGTTGCAGGAAAATGGATCACAAGTCGCAAACAAGTCCTTTATTCACAAGATCACTTTGTAGGAATGTCCTGAATTAGACAGGGCTCAGCACTTTACGTCTTGTGAATATATGTACTAATTTCAAGAAAATGTATGAAATATTAACATAAGTTTCTAAAGCCATCTTGTTAATTTAAGTTTATTTATTGATAATTGTCCATGGAGATATATTGCAACCCTTTTTTAAAAAATGAATAGACATAGAAGTGCTTCTTAGATGTCCTTAATGTTCACCATAATTGGAATTATGATAATATCACAAAATCCATTTATGGTCCTAGGTAAGACCATGAAGTGCCTTTCTGTCCCTTTTTCTCTGTCTCTCTCCCTATTTCTCTATCTCTATTTCCTGGGTATGATCATACACTGCCTCCCTCCCAGCTACCCGCCCTTGATGAAACCTTCAATGTGTCCATAAGGGCGTAAAGCAACTCTCACTCACTCAAAATCCATTTTATGCAACTTGTAAGTCATTTTCCTGGAACAGATCACAATATTATCATAGGCACATATAGGCACAATATTGATAATTTTTTTCCAAATAGAAATACGGGTGGAGTCACCAGAAACTGTTCAATTCATCTTCACCAATCCTCTCAATTAATCCAAATTTTCCTAAGATAGTTCAACCTCATCAAACAGATTGCTAGAATCACTGCAATGCCAAATACACACAAATTTACCTAGAATTGACCAAATTGCCGCCTATTTTAGCAACATTTAATAAATGTATACAGATCCCAATTGTACATTTTCTGAAAATTTGACCCATACATACCCATAAGTACTTGAAGCCTAATGATATCAGTTTCATGTTGGATCCACATAGGCCTTCTTCCTTGAATTAGTCGTGGTCTCTCTCGTGGTCTGTAGAATATGTTTGGGATTTGGAGCAGGGTATTGTTCCACCATTTGCCAATAGGTAAACAATCACCATGGAAATATATCTTTTCTGGTTTTATAAATGTATCAACACTTAAAACACTTAAATAGCTAACAAAACTAAATACCCGTTGGCAGCCTAAATTTACATAATGAACTATCAATGGCACCTTTTTGTTTTTATTTATCTTTCGGGTTTCAAGAAATTTGCTAATTAGTATTTCTGTTCTTGGACACGTTTCTGCATAAGTTTTGTAAATATATGAGTCTTTGTCATGTTGAAACTTAGTCTGATGTTTTAGAGAAGACTTGGAAACAGTATTTGCCCCTACCGATCTGTTCATTCCTTTACGGGAAAACTGTACCTTTGACACATCAATGCCACATGTTTGATACAAAGTCTCATCTTCAAGGAAACTTTGACAAGGATCATGACATTCCAGTATGAGGAAGCTATAGGAACATGGGACAGGTTTCCCAAGTGTCTTAAACAATAGGGAATGGTGAATACACATGGAGTCCTCAGGCTCTCCTGCTGCATTGGTGCATAGTTTGTTTTGAACGCTGGTGAAGGCACAGTGTTCCGATTGGGGAACAAGCAATTTATGGATAAAGTTCTCTTTGTGAAATGTGAAACCATACATCAGCAAAGCTAGTAAGGGTCCAATTACTAGTAGTAATATGCACCATACTCTAAACCTCTTCATCTGAAAGTAAATTTAAGATCATCTAAAACGACTTGAGTTTGGATTTCCAATTAAGGTAGAAAGTAGACAGACTTGTTTTTGTTTTTAATTTCAATATATCATTTTGTGTAAAACCACCAAGTCTGGTACATTTCAGAAAGCTATTGAAATGACATGTGTAGTGAACTCGGTTCAGACTCTTAGCAGAATATGTTGTAGACATAGACGACTGTTTTGTACACAGGCTAGAGCGAGGGACACAAAATAGCAACAAATCCCCATCCAGGAAAGTGTGTGGCTGCTAGTACACAGGTGTACATAATGTTCTGGTTACAATCGTTGGTGGGACTAAGCATGTAATGTTTGTGTTATAGGACTGAGAACTCAACATGACCGTTGCTGTCTGAAGTGTATCCTGCAAATCCTGAGCTTTGTGAAAACTGTCTGAAAATAGGTGAATTGAGAAAGCTGCTAGTGTAGACTTGGGCGAGTCTGATGGTTCTGACCACCAGCTCGATGTGGAGACCGAGTCTCAGTTGTTTGAAGAACCGGAGACGGTTCCGCCCAACTGACTGAGATGAAACCTCTGAAGGAGAAGCATATCCATGGAACAGGGAAAGGCTCTGTGGAGACACAGCAGTCCTCCTGCAGAAGACGGAAACAGCCAAACTCCCTAGCAAGGCTAGTACCCAGAGAACGTCCAAGTCCCCAGCTACAGGTCAACAGGGCGGAGACCTTGGATGGGACACTACTCAGAAGCTTCTGGAAGCACAAGTGGTAATCCAGCCCACGGAAGGGGAACCCTGAGATGGATATCCCGGCACCATGGCTCCCATGGCCGACGAGAGTGAGGATGAGTCGGATGTGGAAGGGCTAGAGCACAGCATGATTGACCGTTATATAAGCCAGCTCTTCCCTAGTCTTCTCCGACCCCGTTCCTTGGATGCAGGCACTTATGAGAAAGTTGTGGGCACAGTGGACTTGTGGGTGCCCGGCTTCCATTGTCCCTTCACTGCCTGCTGATACCTTCCCTTCAACGGAAGAAGAATTTGTGTCTATGCCACACGGTAGAGACTGTTCTGCCACCTGTGTGAGGAACACACTCCCAGGTTAGATGTTTGGTCCTGTCCTTCTGCTTGTTGGCAGCAGAAGCTAGACAGGAGATGTGAGCTTGTGCGCCACTTAAGTACGGAGAGGAAGTGTACCACAACAATTCAATTCAATTCAATAATTCTTTATTGCTGATGTTTTTACAATAAGGTGGACCAACAATCTAAGTAAACATGTGTTTAGTTAGTTCTTCCATTGGATGCCTGAACAAGGGATTGTCCAAAGCCATCCGCAAGGCCATGGCGGTGACGCCCACTTATGAGCAGTCCCCCAGGTTTGGTCAAATGTGCTATCTGACTGTGGAAGATCTGCATCTGGTAAGATGGGCTGCCTTGGCTGGAAAGTCTTCCACCAGCTTGGGACAGTTTGCCAAACCCTGTGACCAAAAGACGCCCTCTGCAGCGGAGAGATGTGCTCCTGATCCAGAGTCATCCACCAGCAAGGGCAAAGCAAAGAAACAGAAGAAGAGAACGTTCCAGTTCCTCTCGCTCTGAGTCTGTGATGTGTTGGAGTTTGTGTTTGGAATTTTGGAAGTGACAGCATCATTCTAGACCCTGGCAGAACCACTGTCACAGCTTGGGGTGGTCCGTGGTGAGCCGGTCTGATCTGTGACCAGAGATCATGCCTCAAGGAGAGAGATGCTAAGAACCAGTTCCAGCTGGAGGAGATTAGCACTCTCCAAGCTGAGTTGGAGGCTTTTCATAATACTCCATCCTCCGGCGGCAAACTGACAATGTCATGTCAGGGATACACCCTCTGGGAGGCACTACTTCAACACAGATGTGGAGTGCTAGCAGGGGAAGGGAGGCACAACCTCTCATGCAGCCACAGCATGCCTTTGCGGGTTCCAGGTTTTGGAGGTCCAGTGGACTTCAACGAAATGTGGAAGCTTATGATGATGGGAAAGTTTTTCTGGTTGACCATGGCACAACCTCTCAACATGCTCAGGCCAGACTTTCCGGGAGAAACTCTGTTAACCCCCAGAAGGAATGGGACAGTGAACACCCCCTGCAGCCACAGCTGGTCCCCTGCCTAGTACTGAGGAGGAAAAGAAACCAGACGGAGGGGTGTAAAAGTGTTAGTTAAAAGTAACTATGTGGGTTACTTACTGTTCAAGATTACCCTGAAATGCGGTTGACTATGGACTTGCTACTGAGCCTGGAACCTGTACATGTTGTAACTTTCAATATCTCTGATTACATTGCTAGTTATTCTTAAGTTGACCGGTGTGATTCAGAAACAATTATTATATAAAAGTTATACTGAATAAAATAAGTCAACTTGCGTCAGTGAGTGCCAGAAAAAGAAGCTGAGATTTTATCAAAATCATCTATTCACATACACAATATCATGTGGTATGGTTGATTATATATAAGAGAAGCAATAAAAAAATACTAATCATTTTTAAAGTCATCTACATTAGGAAATCCTAAGTGTAGCCTTGAAAGGGCAATTGATTTAGCATCAAATCCTTAATACTATGTGTTTCCAACAAGCAATTTATATTTAAAGAGAATAATATATTGATTGATTAAATATAAGTTAACATGACATGTTCCTTTAATTTTATTCTACTTTTTGAATTAATTCTAGGAGCAAACTCACACCAACATCTATACCTTTTATAGTCTTTTTCACTTTGGTTGTTGAGAGGTTGCAGAATTTAAAGACAGATGAAATTTCAGGAATTTCGGGGTTTTCTTCCTGGCTTTCATTGGCATCTTTGTCTGGCTATTGATTTTTGGCCCCATCTTTCCTTTTTTTTAAAAAAAAATCTGTATAGTATTTGTTGTTTTTTATTAGTTCCGGAGTTATATAATTCTCAGTATTCCCTGGGATGTATGTTGTGGAGATCAAAATTAGATTTGATGAAGTTTGCTTTTGTAGTTTACATTAGTAGTTTGGCCGGCAGCAGATGTTGTCTGTAATGACAGGTTCAGACGTTGTCAGCATGTAACGAGGCCCAAGGCAATGATACCAATGTTGGCAAAGAAAACTCACAGCGATTTGTCCTCTAAAGTGTGGATGAAGAGACTTTATACAGGAAGACAGTGCTAATTGCTGGAGCGAAATAATCAAATTACCTCTATGTGTGTCTATTTGTTGTTCCAGAGAGAGTTATTGTTAAAGGCAACAAATCCAGTGGAGAAAGAGTTCTGTAGGGCTGTCACACAAAATGTTCCTTGTAGTAACCGGCCCCAAAGCCTCCAATTGGCCACTCACAAGCAAACATCTCCATAATATTGCCACTTCTGATGTGGTCACTCCATACTAAGGCCAACTGAGGCCATGCGTTGGTTTGCAAATCATCAAAAATTACTACATTCTTCTTTAAATTGGCTAGTCCCCGCATGTTCAGTAAGTCAGCATTAGCTTTGCCATATGAATGTCCACCATCTACAACCAATATGTCACAGACTAGTTTTGACTTGTTCACAAGGGCCGGAACAGTACTTCCAGAGTCACCAAAAATGATTTTGAAGCGTTCTGGAAATCTTTTGCTCAAATAATCCGCCATTGGTCTTGTGTAAGGATGTCTTCCCAGATCAAATGAGTAAAGTTTTGTGTGTGGTGTGGAGGTGAGCCACACAAGGGCGCTGTGGCCTGCATTAAAGAGATAAACCACTGTTCTCCGCACTGCTGCAGGTGGGAGTTGAAGGAACTAATGCATGAAAAATAAGGATTGACAGTAATTTTTTCAAACTTTGTCTTGAGAAAGTACATGGTTGGAGGATAACAAAAAGCAAAAAAAAATGGATCTCAGCATATTTTTTTTCTTTCTAGAGACCAGCAAAGTTTAGTATTGAAGTATGTGGGAAAAATGGATATTTTCTCAGTTTTTCCAAGATTTCAGACAGACAAATAACATTTTTCAATTGAAATGTCTTCTAAACATAACCACTATAGATCTTTGCCCTCATGTATGAAAGAACAGGGTATCAACATATTTTGAAATATATTATTTAGCATTGAAAATCTTCAATATTCCTGTTTTTAACTCACCGCCATGCAGATTCAGTTAAATAACTTTTTTAAAAGGTCAGTGACCCCCATTTTTTATTGCTTGCAAGGGTAAAGCAATATGTTAGCTATGTTTATAGAGATTTTTAGGAGAAAGTTATTTTCAATTTTTTTTTTATACTGAAAAAACGAAAAAATTGTCCTTTTCTCATAGACTTCTATAGTGAACAACCATAAATTTTGAGGCTCCCTAAAATGAAAACTAACCCGGTGACATATTGTTTTTATTGGCTTTTTGAATTCACATAACCTTGTTCTTTCACGAGGCAAAGTTTAAACAAAATGTTATTTTCAGTTTTTTTCCCAGTTGAACTGTGGTTTATCTCTTTAAAGCCAATCTCACACACAGTTCTTGCTCCTGTATCCTTTGCCATGTGGTGGTAAAACACCTGCTGCCTTTCATAACGGCCAATGTGGCCCTCCATTCGACTTCTATTAGGAATCACTGTGTTGAGAAAGGTATCAAAATGTGTTTTTTCTTCTAAGTATCTGTAAGAGAGTTCTTTTATTGTCTCATTGGGGTAAAGTATATCACAATCTCTCATTGTCATTCTCTCAGAGTAAAGAGGGTTTGTCAAATTAGCATGTGCTAAGTTGTGTTTACTACAGAATTGACTCCATATATCCATACTTGAGGAATCCCTAGGTAGCATTTGAACTGAGTTACCACTATCCACACACAGTTTCAACACAATTAGGAGCGCAACCACGACCATGACCGAGACTAATCCATATATTCCCATGTCTGTAAATCATGAAACGACCACTAACTGGGTCTTTGCTTGTGTGTGGGGCCATGGGTAAGTCACATAGATACAATTATTATAACTGTGTAATGAGTAGTTGTTCCAGCATAGAACTGCTAATAGTGGGGCAGATAAGTGCATTTTTCATACTCCTATGTTAGTCAGGGCACAATAGAAAACGTCAAGTTTGATGAGTGCGCCCCCCACTCCCCGTCCTTCTCCTCCCACCCCCATACATTACTGCTTATTTTAATGTTGTACACAATACTGTAGAGTATATATATACTGATTTATGCAATGATACAAATATTAGATCAAGGCTCAGAAGAAAAATCATGAATGTTTGTATTTACTGAATTAATCAAATATAATTAATAGAGGTAAGGACAGATGAAAGATGGACTGGATTGGCAGTTCTCTCCATCCAACAATATGTTTATTGCGCCTTGACAGGGACTACATTTGAGATATTTTGTCCAACATCTGATCTTTATTTAATAAAACATATAAATAATAACAGGAAAGATTAATGATAGATCAAACAAATCATTGGAAGATTGTATAATGATTTAGTTTTTGTTCTTAGATTCCCTTTGTAGGGAAAATCACTTAATCTTGACAACGTTTTCTTTTTATTATCAATTTTGTGTGGACCTTTGTCTTTCTGAAGTATTTTCTTCACTTTTTATTATTTTCTGTTTTCTTCCCCCCCTGTTTCCTATTAGAATATCGGGGTTTTCAGGTTGTTTTTCCATGGTTTAAATTGTTTTTTGGCAGTTGTATCATATTCTGCCGCAACCTTTAGGCCAGACTGTCTGCATTTGAGATGTTAATGTTGAAGCGATGATACAGGAAAAAATAGGACAAAAAGTGGTGACAGGAATTATTAGCTCTTGGAACTTTTAGGTATAAAATAGTCCATACCCGGACCCATACGCACGCATGTCAGTCCATCAAGGGGCGGCAGGCGCGACCAGGGATTGGCTGGCTCCGAGGCTAGCAGCAAATTTTCTGATTGGCCAATCTATTTTTAGTAACAGATTCAAACAGAGGTCACCCCATAACAAAATGCTGAATGGAGGATGTACGATCGGTAACTGATTTAACTTCTACCTTTATAAAGACACCATACTAGTGATCAACTAAGACTATAGTTATGTGTTTTCAATGTCTGTAGGTTTGGCTGGGTTGGATTCTATGAAAACGAAGCTGCTTTTTATTTCGACCTGCCTTGATTTGAAACTAGCAAGCCATGCCATGTGCTTCCGTTCACGAATCTCTCTCTAGCCTAGGCCCATGGCTATGCTAGAATAGTATATGCTAGTCCTGGGCTCGCGCTAGCCATTCACCAACCAATACCATGCCATCAGGGCTCAAAAGAAAACATGATCAGACAAGATACATACAGAAAATCTAATATCGAATTGGTACTTTTTTGTATATCTTTTCAATGATGTATTGATGGTGGTGGATGCAGTAAACAGTAAATATGTTTATTGATTTTGGGAGTTCAGAGCTAAGATTTGGGGTGCTAGTGGGGTTGATATGCGGCAACATGTATATTTATGAATGCCTTGATCAACAAATATAATTTATATCAATAAAACCCCATATCGGTATATGTAATTGTGTGGAAAACAATTGCATTGCCATTGTATCATTGATATGGAATAAAGAGTTGATAATATGATGTAATTTGGTTATTTATTTTTACTCTTATCTACTTTCCAAAGTCAATGAAATGCCAGAGCTAGAGACTGAATGTGCAACCAATTATAAGTAAAAGTCAGAGCAAAGGAGAAAAAAGTTATTTAACACTTCT
This sequence comes from Sthenelais limicola, assembly GCA_942159475.1. NCBI lineage: Eukaryota > Metazoa > Annelida > Polychaeta > Phyllodocida > Sigalionidae > Sthenelais > Sthenelais limicola. The sequence goes on along the minus strand of OW804100.1, from coordinate 468,318 downwards.
TAAATACATCATTGGCCTATGTACGTCAAAAAGTTTCATTTATAATCGAAATATTTTGAAACCACTGACATTATTTAGAGAGGAATTAGTTGGGAAAATTCCAGTTGTCTAACTACCTTTTATAAAAGAAAGTTGAAATCACCCGAAAATGAAATAATGTACATAGAGGAATGATCACTTTACAGTATAGACTGAACAAGGTAAAATAAGATAATGATAAAAGGAAAGACATTTATCAGAATTTTAATTGCAGTTCCAATAATGATTTACAGGATTACAGGAGCTCCTAAAATCACTGACATGAGTAAGATCCCACACTAATCTGCAATGATTTTGTGGTCTCATGTTAGTGTAGAAATAAGTAATAGAAATATTTAGGGACTCTTAAAAATGGTCACTATTCACCATCAATTAAATACCTTATTTTGTGCTAAAAAACTCCCTAAAATGGCACCTTAAATTAAAATTTTCCAGGGGGGCGGGGGGCTGCCTCCTGACCCCTGTAGCAGGCTTCGCGCTGTTGGCGTTCACACCTCTATAGAAATGACCCCCCCCCAATGACATACCAGCCTACGGGCCTGCCCCAACACCATTGTAGTTCTGAGTTTAAAAAAAGCACCCCACCTTCAGAGTGCACGAAAAAGTCCCCCCCCCCCCATACACTCAAACTGAAAATACTCCTCTGTAGCCTACTGCGAAAAAATACGGTATGACAGGCTACCAGAAGGGCAGAACCATGATGCATTCAAATTAAGTTAACCAATAATCATATACCTTACACCAACATATATAGTTTAATAAACAAACCATTTCGAAACCCCTAATACAAACACGTTTAATTCCCATCTTAAGAGAAGTTCTGGGGGAAGTATAATCACTATAAAGAGTGCATTACTGCAACAAACTTTGCAGCAGACTTTATGTTTACATCCGGGACTTGTTTTGTACTTTATTTAACAACAGAGTTTCATTGGGAATACTGTTGGGCATACGTTTATATGAAGCAGATAGAGAGTAGTTAAAAGAGGTTTAAAGACCAGTGGAGATAACCATGATGCTTTGCACATGGCGCAAGATGGCTTCTGTCTGATTTCCGGTACCGGTGAAAATTCCTACCGAATACATCATAGGCCGGTGTTCCTTTACAGACCCACCCTGGGATAGTGGGTCTGTGGAGAGACTAGGAACAAAAGTGTGCTACTGGGGTACACTGTAAAGTCAAACGTCTTCATATGATAGACTAAACAAGACGTTTTTCTTGTCCCCAAGTTTTTAACTTCCATCGGGCTGATGAATTTCGTAAGCAAGAAAAAGCAGGCCGTGATATTTTAAAGGTATATGCGGGTGTCAACACACATGCCACCTAGCGGCTCCTATTTTTCTTTGAAATATTTTTTTTTAATGATAAATTGAGATGTATTTGTGCACGATTTCCAATATCTACAGGGTTTATTTTCATTACAGTAGATTTGAGTCATGTTTTTAAGATTCATTTTTATTGATTATGCTGCTTGGTTACTAAATTTGGGTGATGTGGTCAACTTCAAATGACCATAACTTTTTTTAAACCTCGTCAACCTACTGTTTTTCTTTGGTAAATCAGTAGCATAATACCCCATATATATGTGTGGAAAGTTTTGATGAAAAGTCACCGATCAATTTTTTTTATATAGTGAAAGGTGAAAAAAAACCACATTTTTCCATAGACTTCAAGGCTAAAGCACTCTTATTTTCAGGCGGCTGTAGAAAAAAAAATAAGTCGTTGAGATGTACTTTTTTTTTCATTTCTTGCTTTCTTATGTAGTCAGGAACGATCCCTGAACGTTTCATGAAAAAGTCACCGACCAATTTTTTTTCCATTGAACACCCGCCTATACCTTTAAGACTGAAAGATGGTAAGGTCCTGGCTGGGAAAGAGCGCCCAGTTCAGAAGGAAAAGGACAAGGTTATCATAGGTGTAAAACCTAAAGGTAGACCTAAGGGTAAAGCTAGTAAGAAAAAGAAAAATGCTATGCGCTCAGTTGTTCCTTGGATTATTGATTCCCCTATTGTGAGGCGAAAACCTGGCAGGCCAAGGAAATTACCAGTTCAGGCTGATAATGTTCTGCCTGTAGGCAAGAAGGGGCCAGGTAGAAATTACCTGTAAATTAACTGTCCTAAGAAATTACCTGTAAAGGCAAAATGGCCCTGGAAAGAAGCGGGGGAGGGGGTTGAGGAAGATTCCTCAGGCTGGTAAAAACCCTGTTCCAACTGCTACACAAACTTTGCTTTCATGCACTGTTCAAGTTTGATTGTAGAATGGACCAGAATTGGTATCATTTAAGGGAAATTTTTAAATTGATTTGCCTCAGACACAAAAAAGTACACAACGAGAAGTCAAGGAGTGGAAGACCAAATTTATCTACTCTACAAAGCCCACTCGACAATGTAGATTTATTTCTATTATTGCCCGAGAGGACGATCTGAGATTTTGGAAACATTTGATATGATTATTAGGAGTGCTTGTATCTAGGTTGACCTGTTCTAAGTTATGGCAACTTGGGGTCAGCTGGAGGGTCGGAATCTATTTAGAAAGTAAACAGTGTTGCACATAAGCCTGGTACGATAATCACTTGAATCTAAAATTAGCTAGCTCTGTACATGTCTCATACAGAGGACCAGAACAGCCGGTCAGTCTTAATCCGAGCTGTAGTAGGCTCCGATACCAAACTGGTTTCTAGTCACCAGCAGAGCGCGGGAACTCGGGTGGCACTGCACGCAGTGGTGGCGTGCTAACACACTAGCTGTCTCACCCGGTAGACACCGCTTGTTGCACCCTTTTCACTTGACTTCCTGACTCAAGAGGGAATGGTCATACAACGAGAAAGAAAACTCTAGAATAAGTTCCCTTGATCCCAGAACTGCTTGAAAAGTTCACTGAAATGTGAATACCGTTCTAACTTAAGGTTTTGGGAAGCATGAGCCCTGCATTTATTGTAGTTTTGCTATAAAACATAGTTGAAGGTAGGCTAGACCTACAGTATGTGAAATGCAACGGCCATGTTGGCTAAACAGGCAGAGTGTTGTTGTGAGTCGGAATTCACCTGTATTAGCCTTTCCCAACCTGTATGTACCTACAAGTACTGTGGGGAGTTTTGCTATGGGTATAAGCCAGACCTTCATGAAGTTTGGTAAGAATGTCATGTTCGTAATACCTATAACTGGGCTTCCTAGCCAGTTCCGAGCTCGTTCGGGTACCACACCTTTCTGTATAAGCTAAGTGCTATAGGCTGGTCTGGTTTCCGAGGAGCTATTGGTACAATCCAAGACATCTTCGGATGCTTTTTCTGGACATTGTGGTTTATAATGTGAATTATTTCTATTACAGTTGCCAGTGCTAAGAAGCCAAAAGATGTTTGATGACAAGAATCGTGTTCCGGTTGTCCGACTCGGAAGGTGAAGCGGTCTCGGACCGTGTAGCCGCAGAGGTCCTGCAAGGAGCAGATGACCTGATGAGCCTATGCAAGCAGTATGAGGCTAGTAGTCCAGACAATGGTTCGGAAGAGGATATGGACTTTGAAGTGGTCATGGACAAGGCCCCGGCCGATGATGACACCTCGGGTGTCTCTGCCACCCTTTCATCGCCTCCTGCAGTTGAGGAGGAAGATGTCCCGCCACGCAGATGGTCTCCCTGAAAGTCCATCAGCCCGGGGAAACTATATAAGCGAGATCCCAGAACTTCCCAGAAGCACTGTTTCCATTACTGTTTCCGCCACTCTTCTGAGATAGTCCAGTAGAAATAGGGTTGACAATTGTTCCACTAGAACGCGGTTCCAGCGCTCTACCTGTCCATTGGCCTGAGGTCTATAGGGCAGGGACATCAACTGTTCAATATTCAATAAGGGCCGGAGCTCTTTTAACAAGGCAGACCGAAATTCTGGTGCTCCATCTGTTTGTAGCGAGACCATACCTGAGAATCCACACTGTGAACAAGGCCATTGCACAAGTGGCGGCTGTATGATCAGGAAGTGGATAAGCTTCAGCCCATTTAGAAAAATAGTCAGTAACTACCATCACACAACTGTTCCCTCGAACAACCTTTTCCTCCCCGGCTCTTACAAGAAGCGCAAACTTCACACCCGCGTACCAAATTGGCTATATCTTTCTTTATCCAAGCCCAATAAACTTTTGTCTTGCAGCCTGATAAGTCTTGAATTCACCGAAATGAGCTGCAAGTTTGCTTCCATGCAAAGTACAGAATAGCTCTCTTCTAAGTGACACAGGGATACCACTCTAGTATAAACAACACCATTCTCACTTTCCCAATCCATACACAGCAATTCATTCTCAACTTTCAAAAAGTCTATTTTAGCCATATAGTAACAGAACTTCCCCCCCCTCAGCCAGCAAAGCTTCATTGTCTGGCTTAAGAGATGAACCCCGTACTATAGACTTAACCTGACAAATTACATTGTCTTCCTCTTGAGCAATTCTTAAACGGTCACCAGCCAATGACGAGAATATGTGATAGTCTACAGTCATTGTTGCCACCACAGCATCATGCGGGCCACAGTCCAGGCAATCTTCCCACAGGCACCTCCTCAATGGTAGCCGGGAAAGTGCATCCGCATTGATATGCCTGCGGCCCGGCCGATGTACCTCAAACCATAGTGTCGCAAAGTGGTTAACCACCTAGCCAACATGCCTGAAGGGTCCTTAAAGTTCATCAACCAGCACAGGGAGGCGTGGTCAGTCCTCAGAACAAAATCATGCTGCCCTATTATGTACTGTTGGAACTTGGACAAATAGGTTAAAACAGCTAACAATTCCCTTTTCGTAGCACAATAATTCCTCTGTGCCTTCGAAAACGTATTACTGGTGTAACTTCTCTTTCATTTTGGATTTGTGACAGGACGCCCGACATACCAAATCCACTGGCATCTGTATCTGGAACAATAGTTCCAGTCGGCTGAGGATAGCCTAATACCAGTGGAGATGTTAACGGACTTTTCAGGTCTCCAAAGCTTTATTGCAATTCTCATCAAACGTTACACGCCAATTATTCCTTAACTCTGGCCCCACTACCCGAGCCTGGATCGGAGCTGCAACTTCTGCAAAATTAGGCATGAACTCTCTATAATAAGAGACAAAACCAAAGAACTGGTGAACCTGCTTCACTGTGGAAGGCACTGGCCAAGAATAAACCTTTTCCAGCTTATCCGGGTCTGCTCTAACACCATTCTGTGAGACAAATCTACCCAGATACTTCACATTCAGTTTGAAAAATTCACATTTCTTCGGTTTTAGTTTCAAACCATAATCAGCCAACCTTTGAAGAACCTTTTCTGTATTAGACAACGCCTCATCAAAGCTGGAGCCAAATATGTGATGTGTTTCAGGAAAATGAGTCATAAGTCGCAAAATTAGTATTTTTCAAAGTGTTTTTTTTACTAGATCACATTATTGGAATGTTCTGATCTTTGGGGAATGTGTCACTTATAGTTATGTCAATTGATGTATCAAATTTCAGGACAATCTATGTAATATATCCTTTGGTTTTAAAGGTCCTCATACGGACTACATTTAGTTACTTTACTGTTTAGTAACTCCAAGAAATATTGGAAACTTTTTTTTTCAAAAACAAAAATATCAAACTTAAAATCTAGAAATACTTATTGGATTATTAGACTGTTTACTATCAATGGAATCGGCTTGATCTCATCTTTTCAAATACTATAGTATCTCAAAATCTTTTTTTTGCGACTCATGACTCATTTTCCTGAAACAGATCACATAATGATGACATCATCTAAATAGACTAAACAACACTTCCATCGCAAAACCTGCTAACATCTGTTCCATCATGCGTTCAAATGTAGCTGGCGCATTGCATAGACCAAAGCTCATAACCTTGAACTGGAACAGCCCCATAATCGAGACAAAAGCAGTTTTTTTCTTACTTGCTTCATCCATGGCAATTTGCCAATAGCCGCTCTCAAGATCCAGAGTTATGAACCATAGGTTTCCACCCAATGCTTCGATACTTTCATCTATTCGTGGCAGTGGAAAGGAATCTTTCTTGGTCACTGCATTAAAGAGATAAACCACTGTTATACGCACTGCTGCAGGTGGGAGTTAAAGGAACTAATGCATGAAAAATAAGGATTGACAGTAATTTTTTCAAACTTTGTCTTGAGAAAGTACATGGTTGGAGGATAACAAAAAGCAAAAAAGAATGGATCTCAGCATATCTTTTTTCTTTCTAGTGACCAGCAAAGTTTAGTATTGAAATATGTGGGAAAAATGGATATTTTCTCAGTTTTTCCAAGATTTCAGACAGACAAATAACATTTTTCAATTGAAATGTCTTCTAAACATAACCACTATAGATGTTTACCCTCATGTATGAAAGAACAGGGTATCAACATATTTTGAAATATATTATTTAGCATTGAAAATCTTCAATATTCCTGTTTTTAACTCACCGGGATGCAGATTCATTTGAATAACATTTTTAAAAGTTTGGTGACCCCCATTTTTTATTGCTTGAAAGGGTAAAGCAATATGTTAGCTATGTTTATAGAGATTTTTAGGAGAAAGTTATTTTCAATTTATTTTTTAAACTGAAAAAACGAAAAAATTGTCCTTTTCTCATAGACTTCTATAGTGAACAACCATAAATTTTGAGGCTCTCTAAAATGAAAACTAACCCAGTGACATATTGTTTTTATTGGCTTTTTGAATTCACATAACCTTGTTCTTTCACGAGGCAAAGTTTAAACAAAATATTATTTTCAGTTTTTTTCCCAGTTGAACTGTGGTTTATCTCTTTAACTGGACGGTAATCGACACAAAATTGATCAGACCCATCGCTCTTCTTAACAATAACAACTGCCTACCCCCAAGGGCTATTACTGGGTTCTATCACACCCTTGTCTAACATGTCTTGACTTTGCTTCTCAGCAGCTTCTCGACGTGCTCTTGGTAGCCTTCTATATACACTTTTGATGGGAGTAGCATCTCCAGTGTCTATAACATGGCACACTTTATTAGTCTGGCCAAACGTTTCACCAGGAAGTCTTAAACAGTGCTTGTATTGCTGTAACATCCCTCTCAATCTGGCTATATCTTCCGCCCTAGACAAGTCAGATCCTTTTACTAACTTTTCAAGTGGACATTATTCAGCCGGAGGCATTGGCACTTCCGGCTCTAGCAATTCCACATCCACAATCGGTGAGTCAGCATGAGCTAACTCATCCTCTCTAGCAGCTTGTAATTCCAGTAGTACAGGAGAGCTGGTAGGATTGGATACAGACAGTGTGCAATTATACCGGTCGCCAGCAACCAATAAACTTCCTGCAACACAACATCCCAACTCTGATTCACCTGGTTCAAAGACCAACTCTTCATCCGAGGACATTGGGCCTACACCACTGCAAATGTTAAAGGAATCAATGTTGGTGAATTTACCATGGCCACACACTATGATGTTTTCAAGGCCTTTAATTGCATTCTAAAACAGAAATTACTCCATTAATGTGTTAATCCTCAACTTGTAGATCTAGTTTCCAACTATTTATCTGACAGGAAACAAAAGACTCACCTGAACGATGTGACATTGCTGCCACTTGGGATAGCGAACCGTGTACCACAAGGAAGCATAATCAGGCCACTCCTATTTTAAACTAATGTAAATGACCTTCCTTACTGTTTAGAAAATATTAATCTAGTAGGAAAAACAAAACTAACCATCTACGCTGATGATACAGTCTTCACAGTGACCGATAAAAATATTGACGCTTGTCTAAGGTGTACCAGGTGACAGCGAACAACATTGCATTGTCATTCAATGCTAACAAGTTGACTATTAGTTCAAAGCAGTGTTTATTACAAATCTTGGGGTCCAGAGGGTATGATGGCACCAGGTGAGCGCTGGGGGCGCAAAGTCTTGGGTTATTTAGGTTCATAAATAAATAAATAAAGATTTTAAACATTTTTTCTACATAAAAAAAAAAAAAAATTGTCTACATAAGACAACATTGGAAGACATGTTTATTATCACATTAAACTCTCATCAATTTGCTCATACGTTGTGTCTTCACTTTTCGCTTAGAACTTTCGCCTACACATTAACGACACATTATGTGTCGTCCATTACACACTATGTGTAATGGAACTACACATTTTATTCACATTCTTCATATAAATAGTAGCGCATCGGTTCACTGTACTATCCCTGACGAAGCCCCCCCCAACAGGGCGAAATATTGGAATAAAGTTTACCATATAAGAAGTCGACTTGAGTGATTATTCTCTTCCACCAAATAAATAAAGATTGTTTTTGTTGATTAACACTATCCCTCCCCCCTATGGCGTCTCCCGACGCACCCAAAATCATTTATTTTTTTAGCTTTATTCCATGTGGACGCATCACCGATGCCTTCCACTCCAGAGTCAGAGGCCAGTGGCGCTACCTCGTGGGAGGGTCAGAAAACATTCTCCGAGTTCTGACTTCCTGTTAGTTTACCACATTGCCACAAGGTGTAAGTGCGACCACCATAGAGACAGATCGAGCATGGAGCAATGGCAACACCGATCTATAGAGCCCTAGAGGCGTCAACGCGAGAGGTCTGTTATGCCGTAATTGTACAGTAAGATCTAAAAAATCTTGGTCCAATCTCTCCCTAAGGCTCTAACTTAGGCAGTCATGTAACTTTTGGGTGTTGGACAATGAGAAATAGAGTGGGTTCCCCATTCATGGAGTCAGTTTGTAGTACGTATTTGTATGATTCTGAGGAGCAATGGCGATGCTTCTGGCTTGGGTTTTATGCGGTTGCATAATTGATTGATTATGCCATTGTCGCCGATTGGTCGAGTACAAATTTGAAAAAAGCTAAAATAAAGGCTGTAAAAAAAACAAAAAACAATATAAAGATTTATGGATCATTTCGTCTTTTATCATAGCTTGCAGGGTATCTATCTTTTTATTAATTTTGGTTGTGATATGGCGACTTTTCTGAATTATGATATTATATTATGTATCTTGATTTTATTGGGATCTAGAATATAATTTTCTCCTAAATCTGTATACAATGATTAAAAATATACTTGGTATTGTCGTTGATGTACCCTTTATAACAGTATTATTTTCTTTATGTAGTGATATTCAATACTCTAAGTGTCATTGTATCTTATATTTTGTGCTGTTGGTGTTAGTTCCACTGAATAACACTAGAATTCACTACTATTTGTAGTACTGCTAAAGCCATTGCGTTTATATCTCATCAATCTACATGATCAATGTTACTATTACCTATCAAGACTTAAGTATGGAGTTCAATACTATTTACCATAATGTGTAAATATGTGTATAAGTGTCTGTGATTTATGCTTCATCCCTCAACATGTGCTATTTCATGATGTCATTGTATATGTATGCTGTATGTTTCCATTAAACACTGTGAACCCTTAGGGAGGTACACTACCTAGGAGCCCTCTGAGCCTAGTTTCAGGCAAGAGGCCGGTGGAGGGTTGTGTGAATAAACTAAGAATGAAGTTAAGCTTGTGTTCTGGTTGTTCTTTGCTAAGTTCAAACCTGGGTTGTGTTGGAAGAACACAAAATTGTAGTGTTTTTCCACACAACCCAGGTTCAGACTTAGCAAAGAACAACCAAGTGGAGACAAAATGTGATCCAACTCTCGGAGAAACAGTTCAAAGTGTGAGAATTAGCCTTCTGCCAACCACAACATACATATCACAAGAGTAAATAATAGGTAAATAACGTCTACTCAACACTATTCTGGAACACATTTGTAGCAGAAAAGTTTCTCGAGTTTGTGGGCAGTCCATTATAATTGCATCAGCATCATGACATAGTCAGAGTTCCTAAGTCTGTCTCCTTGGCAGTTTCCGGTCATCAGGTCCTGGTGATCCAAAGCCAAGGCTTGCTTGTTGTTGTTGTTGTAATAGTTTTATTTCAAGAGTCATTTTTACATTTTCATTATTCTCGAAATAGGACAATCATTTCATAGCTTATTTCTAAGTACAATAACAATTTCCATCTGCGGATTCGCATTCGCAGATCTTCCAGGGCGTCCCTTGAATCTCTGATCAGCTAACAAATATTTCTTATTTCTGATGTAGTTCTCATTTTTGTACTGTTTCCAAGTCTATTACGATACAATCTATATTGTTTAACATAAAATCTCTTTATAAGAGAAAACAAACATTTAGAGATATCCCAATCACTCTCGAGATTATCCTTCAATCTGTACATTAGTACCTATTATCGTACATAACCTTTTTAAGATTTGATAAGATAAGATAGTACATGGACTTACATGCCAAAGTTAGCTTTTTCTATATATATATATACTAATGATACTCTAAGTATCATTTACAATCATCATTAATATCTCTGATACTTTACTCTGCTTCTTACTCTACTTTCCCTTAATTTACTAATCATACCGCACTAACAATGTTACCTCTCGGTTTCTCACCTCTTCTTGACATAAAAAGTTTAAAATCTTCCTTCAATATACAAGATTTTCCCTCTTTTGGTAACCCATTCCACAGGATGGGTATTTGATAAAATAAAGATTTTTTTACCATCTCAGTGTTTGGCTTTGGTATTTTCATCATTTTCCCATTGGATAGTGATCTAAGATTTATTTCTCTATTGTCTATAAATTCATGTTTTAAGCTTAATCCATGGGCTAGTTCTAATAAATGATCCTCTCTTCGTTCCGCTAGAGAGTGCATACCTATTTCTTTTTGCAACTCTGATACACTCAGAGTCTCTTTTATTCAATTTAAAAGCCATCCATATAAAGGAATTTTGTACAGTTTGCAATTTAGCTAACAAGTTTTTGGGTGCTACCATATATATACAATCTCCATAATCTATTATGGGCCTGACAGCTGCTTTATACAGAGTTAAAATATTATTTGTGGTGAGAGCCCCCTGTATTTTCATTATGGCTCTTAATCTTTTCGTGATTTGTAATATTTTTTGTTGTAAATGTTCTTTAAAATTCAACCTGGTATCAATTTTTAAACCTAGATAAGTATAAGTGTTACAATAATCCATGATGGTATCACCCAGTTTAAACATGAATCTGGTTTTATCCATATCTTTTTTCTTAGGTAGTATCTCCATTATATTGCTCTTATCTATATTTATTGATATTTTATTTTTTCTACACCACATATCGACTTTCTGTAAATCTTGCTGAAGGTGTACATCAACCTCTTGAGATGAATTACATGATAAATAAAGTACAGTATCGTCTGCAAAATGTTGAACATTTGCTTTTGTTATTACAGACTCTAGATCATTAATGTAAATTAAGAAGAGTAACGGTCCCAGACCAGTTCCCTGAGGAACTCCACATGTTACCTTTTTTAGACTGGATATTTCATTATTTAATATAACGCATTGATATCTATTTGCCAAGTAATTCTCAAATCATGCTATCACACTATCATGTACATTAAAAGTCCTCAATTTTTGAATAAGAATCCCATGGTCAACAGTATCAAAGGCTTTTTTGAAATCCAAAAAAGCCAATTTAGTGATACATTTTTCGTTAATATTCTTATAAATATGGTGGAAAAGTCTATGATGTGCTTGATTAATTGATAGGTTCGATCTGAAGCCATATTGGTGTTTAAATAGAAGATCATTTTCTTCTAAATAGTTATATAACTGACCGTGAATAGCTTTCTCCAAAATCTTAGCAGGCATTTTAATCACACTAATTGGTCTATAATTAGATGGATTATTTTTTGGACCTGTTTTGTATAATGGGGTAATTGAAGCTTCTTTAAAATCTTTAGGAATGTCACTATTTATAATGGTTAGATTACACAGATATGTAAATTGCCTTGCTAGGGCCAATAAGCATGGTTTTAGCACCCTTGTAGGTAAAAAAGGTATTCCTGATGCCTTAGAGTCACTTGACTTTTTAATTAACTTTACAATTTGATCAATACTAAACTCTTCAAACATAAATCCTTCATTAGATATTCTGTCTGGTACTTGGAATGAAGCTAGTTCTATATCAGTAAGAGGTTTTATTTTCTTTGCTAGGGAGTTCCCAATATTGGCGAAGAAAACATTTTGGATTTCTGCTGCTTCTTTTCCAGTTTGTTGGTTACCTCTTTCATCCATGAGACTAATATTTTGTTCTGTTTTCATTTTTTCAGGTGTAATAAAAGGCTTTATAGTGTCCCAAAAGTGTTTACAATCTCTTGGGTCCTTAATTAATTCCTCTCTTATATGGTCATTCTTCAGTTTTCTCAACTTAGAATTCATTTTATTTCTTATTATTTTAGCTTCATTCCAGTCCTCACATAGCTTACTTCTCCTCGCTTTTTTAAATGCATCATCTCTTTCTTTAGATTAGTTTTTTTAACTCGTAAGTATACCAAGGAGGTCTCTCTCTAATGTTTGTAAAAGTTTTTATTGGACACATTTTGTCCAAATAATGCGTTATTCTATCTTGGATCAAATGCCAGCACACATTAACATCTCTCGATTGGTAAAAAGTGTTCCAATCTTCATCCCTTAAGATATCCAGTAATATTTTTATATCCAATGTTTTCCATTGTCTTTCTGTACAGTTTTTCCTTACATAGCTATTTCTTTCTTTCTTTTTTACAACAAATATTGGAAAGTGATCACTACTGTTATTATTTAGCGTACCTGAGGATCTGATATAGTTAACATTTGTAAATATTTGGTCGATTACTGATGATGATTGTTTGCTGACTCTCGTCGGTATATTTATAACCGGTGTCAGTCCAAATTGTTTTACAATATCTAGTTTTCCTGTATCCTGGTCAATATTGAAATCACCCACCAAATATATATCTTTAGAGAGTGGTACTCTGTTAAGAATATCTGTTAAACTAGTAAGACTCTCTTTTAAATTGGACTGGGGAGGTCTATATGCATTTATTAATACTATAGTGTTTGCTTCACCTTTCTTACACTCAATTATCTGCGCCTCTAGTTGGGCATCCGATATATTCAGATTTCTGTGTATTGAGTCATTTATAGTATAATCATTATGTATATAAGTTATAAGTCCTGCTCCTCTTTTCTTTATTTTTCTGTCTAACCTGTTAGTCTGATAGTCTTTAGTATATATTTGTTTATCACTTATATTACCATGTAGCCACGATTCTTGGATTGCAAGAATGTCTACTTTTGTATTATTCATAAATGATTCGACTTGTAATATTTTTGGTGGGAGACTACGAATATTCCACGATACCAATTTAAAACCTTTTGTATCAGCTAAAACCTCCTCAGGAGCATCAAGATCACATTTTCTAGCAATATTACCCTTTTTCATCGACATTTGACTTCACAAAAATAATCCAGCCAAATTGCTGAAAGTTTGCTCTATACCTAAATAACACATCATTAGGTTTTAACCCAACACTCATGAGAAACATTTTTACAACAATATAACAACAATGTGTTACCTCCAATATCGTCATTACTGCGGATTGGTAACACGTCGTCATTTTAAGGCTTACTCTTGACTATATACGTATTGCCTTAAATGTATTGGTTATACTATATTAAAGCAACCAAAGGTTTTCTCTTTACTTCTACTCAAAGGCTTTCTTTTGCATTTACTTTCAGAGGGTAGAAAAGCAACAAATCAATTATTTAATTATTAGCTATTAGCTAGTAAGTTATTGTTATTGAGCATTCCTAGAAACACTATAGGTAATAATGATTTGTTTCTTTCTGACCTCTATCGTTCTTCATCTCATTTTTTTCATCAATACTCTTATACCCTTATGTACGTTTTAATATCGCGATCAAGTAGACAAGTGAATCTGTCCTATATAAAGATATCTCGATCCGTACAAAATACTTCAAATAAATAGAATATATATTGAAATATATCTCGTGACTATCCCCTTAAATTATTTTCTATCGGTGTAACATTTTAAAACCAACCACAATACTAACATTTTCTTTTTTTAGACGATTTGTTATTATACATTGATGTGTAATTATTTTACTATTTTAATAGTAATTTTTCATCCTCTTTATCACACAACCTACTCACTCAACCTATTATTTTTACAACCTATTAATGGATCGTAATACCAGTCTATTTGTTTTGTGGGTTGTTTCTTTGCAAGTGTCTATTTCTATTTCTATTTCTTTTTCTTCTTCTCTGTCTTCTTGCCTAAGTGTTCATTATTTTGTCCACATTCAGATTTCTGATTATTGAGATTAGTTCTTAATTTTATAAGGATATTTTAAATCTTACCTTCAAACCTAGCACCCTTGCAATAGATGAGTATTCCGAGAAACGCTTTACTATGCTCAGGGCTAGATTTGAGGCGCCAATATTTTCAGTCATGTTTTTATTTATAGATGAGTGATTTCTATTCCTTTCTTTTTCTTCACTGTTGAATGGCTTTGTTGTAGGCTGATGTTAAAACATTCGTGGCTCGCTGTTTGAGTCGATCTGTCCAATGACAGCCATCCTCAGCGAGTTGTAAATAAAAGTGGTTTTTTGGGGTTCACCAGTGATTGGATTTTTTCTTTTAGGCTTGTTACGATGGATCATCTCTCCGACATAGGGGGTAGGGACATCTTGGATCCTGTTCTGGTCTTTTATGTACCTGTTCATAGCAACTATTGACTGGTTTAAATGCTTTTGCGTATCACTGTTGTATGATATGAAATCATCTTGAACTCTAGCAAGAGTGGCGAGGAAAAGATTGTACTTGTTCAAGTCTAAACCCATAATCGTTGAGAATATCACAATGGGTTTTTCTTGTTCAATGGGTACCATACCTTTCAGATCTGCCACTATGGTAGGGATGATGGGAATAAATTCTTCTTCCAATAAAGCTATAGACTCATGTTTGATCGATATTTGTTGATGTTTGTTGGACTTCGTTCTCATAGTAATATTACAAAGTCCTACCATGATGATGACACATCTGGGTCGACGTATTTGAACCGTGTTGGCAGCCACTTTCACTACTCTGTTGAGAGTAAGGCCGCCTATGGATATTACTTTCACGGGAGACCCTTGCATGCTCCTTGACAACAAGTTATCCAAACATCGACCTCTAGAGTCAGCGACTACTAAAAGCTCCAATCGTTGCATATTAACTTAGTACGTTATTATTCACTTCCTTTTGATCTTGAATTCAGCTATTAGTTTAGCCTTCACTCTGCTTAGGATCACGCCAAACCGGTTTTCACCTTTAAAATGTGTAGATTCAAGTTTGACTCGGTGCCCGTCCTTGACCTTGGCTAATGGGTATCGAAAACCAGTGCCCCATTTAAGCGATGTCGTAATTTCGTAATATTTCACTGCTTTTTGTTCTTCTGTGAGGATCTTCCTTATTCCACCATTTGATCTAAATTTAGCGAATACTATGTTTTCAAGCAGTTTTTCCTCACCTTGGTTCCATTCAGGGGAAGTCGTTATCTGGTCCCCTAGTCGCTTGGCAACGACAGGGCTTGCAACTTTTCTGATGTGTTCGGCGAGACTGACCTTACCCGATCTTCTTGCTTTTAACGATTGAAAGCAGTGTTCTGCTGATGAGTAAGCGATATTTTCGAAATAAAATGATGCTGGGTAAAAGTTAGAACATATCGTATTTTCTCCCTTAAACCCTAAGCCGTCATCATCGACAGCCACTGTCATAGCATCGCCAGGTCGACAGCCTGTGGGGAGTAGATGGAGATCATTCACCATGAATGTCTTGTCGCCCACTTTAATATGATTTAAAATAAGTTCAGCTGGTTTATTTTGAAGTCTAAGCAGAGTATGGCAATTCTTAAGTAACTCGTAGTTACCATCCTTCAGATTCGAACCCATTTTGTTCAACCATAGATCTTTGTATTTGTCTTGCGAACGGAGGTTTTTCGCCCTAGATATTACTATTTTCTTTCTGTCAGTAGAATCCATTTCCACATAGATAGCTCGGTTGTCATACATCCTCGCCTTGCCTATTCTATAGGCCTTGACAATGTGGTCTGGCTTGAATGTATCATCAAGGGACTGACACATGCTTAGAATTATTTGCTTCGTGTTTTCATTAAAAGCATATATTTCTTGATTTTTTGCCATAGATTTGGGTGTTTTTCCATTTTCATCCATCCACGCCTCATGCACACCTTCTACGATCAAATGTGTAGATGTTTCTTGAGGGGGCCTCATTATTTCTTCATCTAGATTTCTATCAATTTGGTCTAGTTTTACCTGAGCTTTTTGGACCATTGTTTCCACAGTATTTCTCTCATTTACCATCTTATCAATTTGTTCTTGCAACTTCTCTGTTTTATCCTGTATACTCTTGTCGAGATTTTCTGTATCTAATTCGAGAGCACGCAGAACCCCGTCATACCGGTTCTTTTCCTCGCTCCAGCTACGTCTGAACTTCACAACGGTTTCATCGTACCTCCTCATTTTGTAATTTAGACTATTTAGGTCTTGGTCAATGAGAATACCATCATTAAAGTCTTGTTCGATTGCTGCTGTGGTCGGCACAACATTCCTAATTCTCTTAACTTCCACACTAAGACTACGGACCTGTTCCTCCAGATCTTTGACTCTAGATGTTGTTTTATTTACTGGGTATGCATTTTGATTTTCCCCAAAATGTTTGGCAATATCCTCATGTATTTTTTCAGACACCCTTTTAGAAATAGTATTTACCATGTCATCCATGAAACTACTAGAAGATAATTCGCTCAATGATTTAGGTTTACCCACTTTAGGCTCGCACGTTGAAGGCTCATTTCGACTCGCCAAATCCAGAGGCTGGCTGTAGCCTGGATGTGAGTCGTGGGTGCCTGGATGCAAGTCGGGGGTAATTCGAACGGTTGCCTGCTGCGAGGCGACGTCCGTTTTCCAGTCGCTCACTTTCTCACAGACTTCATCCAAAATATTCATCATAAATGTAGCATATTCTGATGTATTATCAATAGAAGTTACTTGTGAATTTCCTTTAGCTTCCATATCCTCCTCTATTTCCAATGAATCATTCATTTTTAGGGTAGTATCCAAGCTCTGATTTTCAGTCTGTCCTTTCTTTTCACCAGTGACATCAATCTCACAGTCGATTCCCACGTCTTCCATGGTTGATTTTCAGTCGAATCTACTAAAACTCTCTGTGTTGTTCTTAGAACGTAGAAGTCTTCTCCAAATTCTTCATATGGATGATCTCTAATGCTTCATAGTCAGTTTGACTTAAATATATCTCATTGTAGAGTTGAATAGCCTTTTTTTGTTTTGAAAACAATTTCTACGTAGCGCTAGGCATTTTGCGTCGTTGGCGCCTTTCCCGCCTCTCTCTACTTGCTTCCGGTAGGCTTAGAAAGAAAGTAGCACCATGAACTCAGGCTCTAATGGCTTTAGTCCCCATGGTTGGGCTGTTACTATCACGGTAATCCTTTCAAATAGCTTGCCAAAACATCCATAATTTAGAGTACAACCATTTACTCATGTTTTTTTTTACTTGTAATTCACTTCTAACACATACACACAACTCAAGCGATGCATGCTGTGTATGTGGAGGCAGTTGTGGGTTAGTGTTTTACTCAAACCCGGGGTTTGCACTAGCATGGAATGGCAACATCAATTTCCCACCACTAACAAATCATCTCCATACGCTAGTTCACACTGAATATGCTTACACCATACATTTGATTCCTTAAACACACCCCTGTAAACACTTCTGAACTTTATACAAAGCACTTACAACCTTAAAACTTAGGTTAAACCAACCATTTGCCCAGAATTAGCTCCGTTCCGTTTTGCGCTGTGCATTCCACAGTCAAGACTTTTGCCTAGGCACCACAAACTCGGCCAAATCGGGTCATCACTGTGCCTTGTTCCAGCAGCGGCCAGCGGTGACCTGACATACATATATATATATTATATATCCCTTCTGCAAAAGCCATTCTTTGACTCACAAACAGTAAAACTTCACTACAGGGGTAAAACAATATTGCCATCATTTCTGCCAATTCAGATTTTTTACTTTCTTATAACATCACCTTGATAAAGGCCATTTGTTCGGCCGAAACTTCGGTAACCACCAAAATAAAAACCATATACTGCAACTTAACTTCCCTTATCTGTAATTGTTCTAGGTCAACCACTCTACTTCGGATATTTTTATTTTCTTCTTTTTTAAGTCCCTAGACACATGGGACCTGTTGTACAGACATAACCGGAAGTAAATACTGGCATAGAGGCCACCCATGGTATCCTTGCTCCGGCATAGAGTGGCCACCAGTGTCCAGGTCAACACTTCTATGCATTTCTAACCGGCCACCACAGACCAACCAACGGGGACTATTAGCACATAAAGCCATTGCCATGATCTTATTCATGTTGAACCAAAAATAGACATCAAAGTATATGGTTACTCATACTTAACACTCGTTAATGTCACTCTTAAGTGGCGCATATCACAAATATTATGAACTATGAACTTGTGAAATGTGTTTAAACATTCTGGCCCACCTGGAAGACCTGTTTACAGATGGTGCCAACCATATTTTTGTATGATGATGTTTTACATAAAAACGATTATATATATATAATCTCGACACATATAAACAAGACAACAAGAACAAATTCTAGTCAGTTTATTCTTCAATCCGTATAACTGATTGGGGAAATAGCGAATAATAAACATTAATGTGAAACACACATAGGCGAAGCAGGGTAGCTTCCACCTTTCAGGCCCCCTCTCATTCTAGCCCCGCAGGGCTACTTTCCCTTATTCCCTTGTCATTCTAGCCCCGCAGGGCTATGAAGGGAACACTTATCTATCAATAACTGGAATTTTGGAATTGTCAGACCTATGAAAATGCTATTTCAGTTCAGATATAAGCAACCTCTCTTACTCTAACTTACCAGAACTTTAGTCACATGACCTCATGCTGGCCCTCCCTGGAACTAGCTTTATGTGATCGTACTAGGGTTAGTGCAAAGGGGTGCAAAGACAAAGGGTACTTGTACTTGGGTACAACTTACTTGTTATTAATAGGGTTAATGTTAGAGGGATACCTAAAATTGTAGCTTAATACTTGATATTTCGTTAAGTGGAGTAAAGGAATTAAAGCTATTTTTGGGTCTTTTCCCACATGAAACTAGGAAAAAAGGGTGTGGGGGGGGGGGGTTCCCCCCACGTTAAAAAGAGAGAACAAAGGGGGCTGTGGGGGGTTTCCCCCCATGTTAAAAAAGAGAGAAAAAAGGGGGGTTTCCCACACATAAAATAAAGAGTAAAAAGGGGGGTGTGGGGGTTTCCCCCCACATGAAACAACAGAGAAAATAAGAGACTAACCTCTATTCAAACAGATCGCCAGAGGTGTCAAAAATGGAGTATTTGAGTTCTGGTTCACAATGGCTTGGTTTTGATTCCAGTGGCTCAGTGCTGGATTCTATTTTTGCCCTTTTTGGAGAAACTTGGGGGTACACTTGCCCGATAACTTCTACAAATGCACAAAATTTATCCTCAGACTGTCTTAACACCACCCCACCCAGTCAAGATTCCTCCAGTTGAGGGGACTCCCCATCATCAAATCTCCCCTTACATTTCCCGCCTCCAAACCAGTCCTACTGACTCACTCATCTACTGATCATAAAAGTACAGTCATGGAAGAGCTGGGTCTGTGGATCAGTTGGTAGAGCGTTGGCTCTGTGGTTAATACTCTACCAACTGAGTCATAGGCACAGCTTCCAAGGAACTCATGGGTTCGACTCCCAGGCTGGGAAGAAAAGGCCTGGGAGACAAGGGGGCCGGAAAAGTGGAAGTGTCCCGGCAAAGCATAGGGCACCTCTATAAATGAAAGGTGAACCACTCTTTATGGATTGGCCACATAGTGCCATATCGCAGAATTACAACACTTTTTTATACCTATTTCCATTATTTTTGGCACCAGTGTGCATATAAAGTACGCACAAATCTATGCAGTGTGACATTTTTTTTATTTTTTTTTAAATATTTTTATTGGCCACATTACATTACAATTTTATTATCATCTTCTTCATACCCAAATACGCATAACAAAACATAGCTGTTATTTTTCGTGCGTTGCCCAGGAAATAATACAATTCTCATCCTACGATTAATTAAATCGAGTTTACCCTCACATCACATAGTGTCTCGTTCTATACATCCATAATAATTCATCCCCAAGGCTATGGTTACCCATCGCGGATACATGTGAGCTCCAATTTCTACTACATACTCAAAGCAATCTCAAGCTTATTCTAAACCCACTCAATCATTTGTCAACAATGGAACAATGGAACAATGCGGAATGACGGTGCCTCACAATAAATAAGGCTTCAATATATTTTTATCCGACAAAAGAATAATAGCTAATACAATTTTCAAAACACATATATCATCATATTGGAAAGCTGACAATGATCAATAACAAGTTTGTGTACTTATTCTTTAAGGTGACTAAACATTAATGTACTTGTCAATTACAACCCCCACCCAAATATGTTATTTTATTCTAATATGACATGTGAGGAGACGGGATATATATTGGGAGAATAACAAGAGGGCAGAGACCTTTGTGCCATTGTGGTCAGTGCATTTGTTTATATATGTCGACTTGAGGCAGCAGGACTGTAATAGATATCCATATGAGTCAGCCACTATGGCTGCAACCTGGGTGCATCCTGGTTGTAACATAATATACTGGCCACTCGGCTGGTTGTGACCATGGTCGCAGCTGTTGCAGCGGTCGTAACCATATTTTGAAGGACAAGCAAATCTCACAAAAAGGTACCATACTGTACCCTTAGACACCTATATACAATGTCCAGCAAAACCAGAATCAGGCGCAGAACTTGTTTTCTGAGTGGATTGCAGTTCTGTAACTTTCAGTTGCACTGTAGCATGCAAAGGGGATTCATCTTATTTCCGATACCTTTCAAAAAATAACACTTTAGAAGGGTTTCAAATGAGTCAACAATATATATCTACTGATTACAAACCAAATAAATTGATATATGGCTGCAACCTGTTGTACCCTAATTTTAACCTCATGCTGTAGTTAGTACAACTTAGTGTTAGCAATTATCATGTACAATATTCAACTAAGCCTACATATATAGAAACAGCTAAACCTAAACCTAGACAAGTAGAAAATAGCCCTTGAATAGCAAATGAAATAGCCTTGAAATTTCTATTGTAGTATTCTATTTTAAATTTGTTTCGGCAATCACCAACCACCCAGGAACCCAGTGGAAGACTTGGAAGATAGGTTTCAAAACTGGGCCCTCCTTTTTGTAATCACCATTGATGCAAATAAAAAATGTTTTGAATTGAATTTGAATTGAATTGAATATATGTATGTCATTTTCTCAGCATTAATCTGTGTCCACACTTGACCAGCCTTGAAGACAATGCTTCACAGGACGTTCTATGTCCTGTGGAGTCATCTCCATACAGTTATATGGCTTAGCAACACTGTGATATCTCATTCCCAACAAAATTGCAAGCTGATGGAAGACAAGATTAAAGCCACCCGTAATTTGATAAAACAGACCCTCTATGACACAGATACCCTTCTGGCTGAATATGAGGTTAGACAGACCAGCACCATGTGGTGCTACCACCATTACTGCCCGCTGGAAGTGGTACATTGTATCATTGAGTCCCATTACAGGTGTATCTCCATATACAAGTGTCTTTAGTCCATAGTCCCATGCTACAGACTGAAGCATTGCCAGTATCTGGTTATGGTGCTTGAACCAACGCTTGGACGAACGCTTAATGAGGATAATAGTGTCCTGCCTCGGTTGTGGCTCTGCATTCAGGAGCATGACCTTTGAGAGTAAGTTCATACTGAAGGCTGAGGCCTGACCACAGCCCATTCCCTGGGGTACATACAGAATATTGGCTCCCACTGTCCCTGTCACTAACCTGTCTGGTGATATGCCTAGATGCTGGAGGAAAGCCATAACGAATACATTCACAGTTCTTACATGAACCTTGACATCTTTGTTTCGCTTCAGGAATTCCAAACCATGCAAGATTCGTGGAAGGCTTTCCACTATGAAGTGATAAAATCCTTCACTCCAGTAGGTTGCTATGGTATACACCTCACGGTATGATTTCCTTTTGCCATCTTCAGGAAAAGTGTCATTGGGTCGACACCTCCTGATTATTACCTTACATCCATCAACAGTGTAATCTCCATATGGAGTTACTATTGCATTCCTTCTGATGTACAAATAACGCTTCTCATGCAATGTTCTCTTTAAAAGTTCATTAAAAATTCCAAATTCAGTCTTAATAGTTTTGATTGAAGTTATTTGTAGGCAAAGTGATAACAATGAAGCTTTTGTATAACCTTTTTGTTTTTGGAGCATTTCACAGTCAGTGCTTCTTGGTTGGAATAATTTATTTGGCATTATTTCAATGAGAGTAAATCGAACTATATTTTTCTCCAATGTAATCCCTGTTAACCTTCTTGATCTATGAAGGAAACCAGGTTTGGATTCATAGATGACTTCACCTCATGGTTGATGGATGGCAAATGAAATGTACAATTGAAATTCCTCCAGTTAGATATTTTCAGACTATAACTATATATATCATTCATATACCATGTAGGTAAGAAAGGTTTGTATGATTCCGTAGTTGTTAATGGCTTATCAAATGCTCTCCAAAACAAAACTGTACTCACAGATAAAACAACTGTCCCAACAAACAACCATTGCGCCTGGCAGACCATGATATCAAATATCAAAGTTATAAATTGAATGGAAAGTATGAACAAATTATGGATGGAGGATTCATATAATATACTGTTATAGGTACTACAATGTTGAACGGTAAACAAGAGCAGTCGCTCTTTATTTCTGTTTTACTAATTTGTAACTAAATTGAAAAGTCACTGAAATTATGATCATTCAAGTTTCAGGGTGCAAATAAACTATTTAAAATGTGATCATGTATTATTTCTACCAATTTCTATCAATGTAATATACGAAATCAGACACAACAATGTAAAACTATATCAAAAGTGAGACATGTCTGTCATGTATAGGACCTATATGTAGTAGTTCTACCAGGGTTTATGCATAACAAGCCAAGTGAACCTTGCAATCACTCCCACTGCCATCACTATTAATCGTTTTTTAAGGTTGCTTCAAGGTGGTAGGTGACTGAAAATAATTCCAAAGCAACACAACCAAATAATCTTGAAGAATACCATGTCGTTCTTCGTAATAAGATAAGATAAGATAAGATAAGATGTTGTTTATTTGTCTTTGAAAGTCACATAGTTATTAATAATACATTTTGTGTTTCGAGAAATTAATCAACGCAACACTAAACCAGAACTGAACTATTTGAAAAAGGATCTGTCTATTTATTCAATGACTTATATCCTAAACAGATTGCACAGAGACTTGGCTGATTGGCTTATCCTGAACATATGCAGGATCAAGGCCATATAAGGCAATCCTATGGCCTGGGCTCTGTTGTATAAGCTAAGCAAGGATTTTTTTCTGTAGGAACTTTTCCCTCCCTACATTCATTCCTACATGAAATTTCCAGCTCATAGGAATATTCCTTGCTGTACAGGAGTGGGTCAGCAAGGTAGCAGGTAAATAGGATGCATGAGATTCACTCGTTTCTTGGGGTTAAAGACTAGTATAACACATTTCTTACAATTTGAAGTGACAATGTTGGGAAAATATCCGAACACTTCTTCTCATACCTTTAAATCTGATGCAGATTATCCGGAATGGATTCAAATCTAGATCCACAGGCGTGACATAGAAACTGACCCATTGAGCTGTGGGAATTTCCTAGATTGATACTTGTAGTTTTTCCCTATGTAGGAATTTCCCTCAGAAGTTTTCTAACCGAAGTAATTTCCCTCATTCTTTTCTCTGAGCTAGACATGAAAAGACTGGAAAACTAAGAAACATTTTTTAGGTGTTCCCCCAGGAATTCCTTAGGATTTATTGACTGCAAAAATAAGACTTTTTCTTTTAACATATTTTATTGCAGGATAGAGATCAGCGTTACCGCAGTGACGATGTTACCACTGCCTGCCTATTAACATTTACAATGACACAATAATCATGTTGGAAAATATGTAGAAAAATATTATTTCCTCATTAGTACATATATTCGGTTGGTCGAGGGGGAAGACCGGGTGAGCTATAGAACGAGCAACATGTTAGAAGGCAGAGAAAGCAAGGTCAGAACAAAGGTTTTAAAGAATTCTCTTTTTAAAAATGTTTTCATGGCAGGAGCTTCCATATTCCTAACTTTTTGTGAGGTCTTATTCGTGCCTAGTGTCCCAATAAAAGAACAGAACCACTACGGAATTGAACTAGATGTGAACTATTAATGCCTTGAGATTTTATTCAATGTTTCAACAATGTTTTGATAATGTTTTGATAATGTTGTCTATCGCAGATCAATTTATTTATCTCATTTCAAAGGTTTATTGTTTTTTTGTGAGTTTCAATACGATCCTCAACCTCTTAGTATGTTACTAAGGGTTAGGGTTAGGGTTAGCGTTAGGGTTAGCGTTAGGGTTAGGGTTAGGTTTGAACCATCAAGAAAGTAATGGTTACAATTTGTGATGTCAATCCATATTCAATATCTTAATTTGTCTATAGAATTCCAGCAGAATGGTCTATGTGTTGCAATAATCATTCCTTGATCATTACTCAATTACGGAGTTGATTGATCCCTTAGATGTCTAGTGTAAGCATTTTAATGATCCATTGTAAGAAAATGTCTTGAGACTAGTTGGGAAATTTGAATAGGTGGGTTTCCATTCTATGATGCGATCATCAGCCTTAGGTCCAGATTTTGTCTTGGAGTAATGGAGACCCTTCTCTTTCCTGTTGACAATCAGCCCACCTTGTCTATCCAGACTCCTCAGGTTTGGGTACAAAGTCTTTAGGTTGTTGACATGATTATAATAGGTGAGAAATATCTCATGACGTATGTAGCTGGTCTTGCCCTCAGCCTTGTGTAACCGCCACCACCTGGACATGAGAGGTACAGCTTGAGGCAGTGCAGGATCAAATGAATGGTTCCTACTTGCTACTCCATGGTACCAGTCCATGAAGCTCCTCCAGTGTGCAGTAACAGGGGAGTAGCCCCAGGTACAGGAGATTGTGTACAGGAAGGTAATGTCCTGCTTTGGTCGGGTGAGCTGTGAGCCTTGCTTTGGACCATCAAACACAAGGATATTCTCATCACTTAGAGCATAACCGGCTATGTCCTGCCTCTCACTGTAGGCAGCTCTCACTGCCCTCAGGTATCTGTAGAAGTGTCTAGATACGTCACAATCATCCTCAATAAAGACTCCTACCTCCCGGGAACCTTCCCTTGGCCTCCAGCTGTATAGCCATTGACCGGCCACATTCACATGTCTGGTCTGTATGTGCACATGGACTGCACCTTGGTGCCAGGAGAAGGACTGGGCTACCTCTAGTGTAGCCTGGTCCACTCTATTGTTCTCATCTACATCTATCCATATCTCTATGGAGGCGGTGTCTCCCAACATGTCTGCATTCTGTAGAGCTGAGAGGCAGGCTTGTAGAGAGTGAGATCTGTTGAATGTGAGCACAAATATCCTCACCTGCACTTCTTCCTCATAGACACAAGGTGTAGTGCTACCACACAAGCTGTACCTGCCTTGCCAGTGAATACAGATAATCATGGCAATTATTGCAATGACAATTGTTAGTGGTTTATATCTTCGTTTCTGATGGAATAGACTGATGTATGGATGTATCATGATGTTTTATGAATATCTGAAACTGCAAGAACAAAATATTCAATGGATATCAATGTATCTTGAACTGACAAATACTGATTTATCTTCTATAAAATATGAATAAACTAAAAAGCAAATTGATGAATGCAATCTTCAAGTAGGATTTGATACACATGGGTGTCAATTTGGACATAAAAAATCCCATTCTTAGGTATATGGTCTCTTATATCTCCAAGCATACCTGATAGGAACATATTCTGCTAGTCAAAATTATTTTCATCATTGTTACCTATTTGATATATGTGATGTGTTTCAGGATAATAGGTCATAAGTTGCAAAATTGATATTTTTCAAAGCGTTTTTTCTCAAGATCACATTATATTGGAATGTTCGGATCTTTGGAGAGCGTGTCACTCATGGTTATGTCAATTGATGTACAAAATGTCAGGACAATCTATGCAATATATCCTTTGGTCTTAAAGGTCCTCATATTGACTACATTTAGTTACTTTACTGTTTAGTGACCCCTAGACATATTGGAAACTTACGAAAATACAAAAAACGAAAATATCAAACTTAAAATATAAAAATACTTATTATTTTATCAGAGTGTTTACTTGCAACAGTGATGAACAAACTTGCGGATGACAGACCCCCTGACACCGGACTAGACTTGAGAAACTGACCCCTTGGGTATGGTAGGAGCACAGAAGTTTTGTCTCTGGCAAATATGGCCTTCAATCAAGTCTGCCTGGTGGATGTGGGGACCAGTATGTCTGAATCTTAAGACTACAAAACAAGACTGGAGGATCGAGCATCCTTCACAGACTACAGATCCCAAGTGAGTGAAGAAGATTCAGAAGATGAGAATCTGTTGACGTCAGTTTGTTTGCAGCTCATGGGAGTTAGATAAGATAAGATAAGATAAGATAAGAAAATCTTTTATTTGACCAACTTAATACGAGATACAATATGAAACGACAAAAGGGTCTACATGCCTATATGAACATTTAATTCCATTTCTGCTGGTGGTTACCTTTAATTTTGATATCTAACTTAGGCTCGGAGGAGAAGAATAATATAATATAATATAATATAATGTAGTACTGTGGGTATCACAGGTACTCTTTACTGCTACATTGAGTATGAGTTACAGTCTATTCCACCAGGGGTTTGCAGTACAGTGCTCTATGTATACTCATATATGGACCACCAGATGTCCTTTTTATGCACTGTAGCTTATATTAATGATTACTACTGTATTGTATAGTCATGTTGTGTATGTACTCTGTGTTAACCTGAATGGTATACTTGTGACACCCCTATGTGTATTGTGTATGTTTCCTCTTCTGGCCCTCTTCAGTGAGAAGGAGACAGGCTTCAGACTGCCTCCTGCAGTCTGGCCTCTTGAACTTTGTTTGGTGTGTGGTAATAAAGGAGAGTTGCTGGCAAGGACCAAGAACCTGAGTTAGTGATAAGTTCTTTAGTTAGTGAGGTACTAATTAGCAAGAACCACAATTGATTACAATAATATAATATAGATAGAGCAATAGAATTCTGGTCTTAGCTTACTCATTTCGTCTGGATTGCGGCCATCAGTAGCACCCTGGTCACCACCAAAGCTTGTATTTCCCATGAAATGTTGACTGCTATCACTGTCGGAGACATGGACCCGATTGAGTCAACGATGAATGTCATTCAGTTCCAACTCCAGCTTCAAGGTCTTATAAGAGCCGTCTGATTTCGTAAGTTTTTCTTTCTGTTCCGTCAAAACTTTTTCCAACAATGTACTATATTGCGGATCTTCACATGATGGTAAATCCTCAGGCTTCATATTCGCCATGGTCACCAACAAACCTTTGCTCAGCGCCATTTTTGTCTTACCAGTGGCAGTGGTAGACGTTCCAGAGGTATCAATATTCTTGCAGCTAGGTTCGTAGTGCCTGTCACAGCAGCCACTACAATTGATTATCCGGGGCAGATGCTTTATTATGTTTTTGTCATTGAATCCAGCAAAAAAAAAAAATCAACTCAAAGTCTTTTCAGTTCTGTTTTGTGTCTATCCTTCCCGGTTCCTAGCTGGCCTCTGCTTGAGGTAAGACGGGAGCACGAGCAAAGGCGGGAGAGTCCAATTTTAGCTTCTTGTTAACAAGGCAGTCCGGCATATGCTGCAAGTCAATCGTTCCCCCATTTATATGCGGATTAACAGCAGTCAATCCTTCCATCATTAGTTCCATTCAGGTTATGGCCTTGCCTACAGTGGATGATGAGCTTCTGGCTCCTGAGAAAATCCCTTGGAAAAGTCATCTGTCTAAAAGAAGGATAGTTTCCTCTTCCCCGGAATGATGACTATGTTGAAGCATTGGGTGGCAACCAATGGTTTTGCACATTAGTCCGGATACTAGCAGGTCCCAATGGATGAGGTGAGTAAGCACAAAACTGCTTTCCTATACAGTGTGGGTGTGTTCCAGTTTAAGGTTATGGCCTTTGTACCCTGCAACGCCCCAGCCACTTTCTAGCGCATGATGGGCCATATGTTGGACGGATTGCATTGGAAATCCTGGATGACATGGTGGTCTGTAAGACTGTTCAGGGGGTCACTACACTGTCAGCTGCCCTGGGCATGCAGAGAGTGTAGGGGATAATGTAGTACCCTAGAGTGAGGAATCTGGTTACAGTAATAGCCTTCTGGAATCAGTCAACCTTGGTGGTGTAGTGTTTAGCATAACAGCCTGCATATTTGATTCCCAGTTTTTCGGGGGTCATTACACAAAGGTTACTATTGCGGTTAAGCCCAGGGATAGACCGAAGAAGGTTGTGGTAACTGGAGTGAAAGCTCCTTCTTCCAGCAAGAAACAATCAGTTGATGCTGATCCTGGTGTTGTTTATGTAAGAAGAAGTCTAAGAAAAAGAGTTGTGGTCCCTTCTAAAAAGGGTGTAGGCAGGCCGAGAAGAATTAAGATGGATCCAGTTGTCAAACATCAACCAGATCCTGTAGTTTTAGCGAATTCTGCTAAGCCTTTGAAAAGAAAGAGGGGGAGGCAAAGGAAAATTTTGGTCATTGTTCAAAACGTTCCTGTTTCTCTTTGAAGAAAACAGACAGTGCCCCACCAGTGGTGGCAAGGGCTAAGCAAATGCATAAAGCTCCAACTCG
Source organism: Sthenelais limicola (assembly GCA_942159475.1). Lineage (NCBI taxonomy): Eukaryota > Metazoa > Annelida > Polychaeta > Phyllodocida > Sigalionidae > Sthenelais > Sthenelais limicola. The sequence continues at coordinate 439,396 of OW804100.1, read as the reverse complement.
ATTCCAATATTGAACTTAGATTATGTATGGGTAGGACTTCCCTGATGGTCCTACAATGTCAAATACAACGAGAAGTTGGTGGCAGATGTATCAGATTAAATCATGCTGCACAAGGTTTGAGAAATTCTTCATTGAATTGATTGAGTGGCTGTCCAGAACCTAGCTGTACATACATTCAAGTGACTGGGCTGTAGAGGGCTGTATGCAATATTTTCCAAAATCGCCTCTTTGTGAATATAACTTTCAAAATATTACAACTAGAAAGACACATGTGTATGTCAAAGTTACTGCATAGGTGAATGAAATATATTGCCATATTTATATCAAGTAATCAAACTAACTGGCGGTAAAATCATCTTATGACAACCTTTGAAACAGACTATAGTCAGTGTTGAAATAGTGTGGTGCTGATAGCACGTTATAACACGGTACCGTAACTTTCGTGAGTGGCAGTAGAGGCTGACGATCAATAAACATATTTTTAAACACAGTTACTTATTAACACACAAGAACACAATGTTCAAATTTACTTTTTTCACAATCAGAGAGAACTAAGATAGAGTTTTCCACTTATTTTAAGAGGCAAAACCTAAGTGCTCTCCACCCAGGGATGGGGCAACGTTTTGAGTGTTGCTTAGTGACAGACAACCTTGCGTCATGACCTCAAATGCCCGTGCATCAAATTAGTCCTACAAGATACTACATGTAAAAATTGCCTGCTCAACTCTGTGCAGAAGTCTAGGTCTGAGTGTTTTATATTTATTTTGTATGGGGTACTCTTCGACCCTATTCATGCGTACACCGTAGCCAGGTATAGGGTTGATGATTCGGCTATCTGGAACCAAGCTGCCTGTGATGCTTGTTGGGAACTGCACTGAGAACTAGCTTAGCTTGGGAGAACCCTTCAGGTCTTACTGAACTAGGACTCACCGGAAGCTTGGATCAACTCAGGAATTTGGTTGAAATTTGCTAGTGAATTGGCAAAGTGGAGAGTGGGCTTTCTGGATAATGTATCTGTGTTTGTCTCAAGCAAAAGATCAGAGCAGGCTGCATGAATAACACCAATGTACAACCTGTTGTAGTGTACTAGAACTAGCTATTAATTGACGCTGAACTCAGTGACGACTGAACAAGGAAGTGGCCAGCATTGCAGCGGAAAAATGGCCGCCTTTATTAAATTACATATATAAAAAAAAGAAAGTACAGGTGCAAGCGTGTGTAATGGTGTACAAGCAGCAATGGTACCTGGTAGAGAAATTGATACTAATGCTAGGAGGCATGGCATGGTGGTGGTTGCAGGGTCCGGCTACTAGACCTGGAACGTCTATGTTTCCTGACTTGGGAAATTAGTACAGCAGACTTCTTACCAACGCAAACAGCAGATTTCTTATCATCAGTGGAATCAGCATCCCCCTCAGAAAGGACTACGTCCCTCAAAGTCAAGATATAAATCATATCCTCCATTCTGGACAGCCTATTATTTGTATCTTCGACCAAGTCAGACATACCACCCAGCTTATCACAGACTTGCTTAACGAACTCCCGGAGCACCTTACAGCCAGCTTTGTTTTCACCTTTGTTTGCATTGAAAGCAGTTTGCTCTGGAATGTGAGCAAACATGCTTTTACCAACATTCAAACCCCGACCATGTTTTGGCCGTCCAAAATTACTAGCAATCGTGTGCAAAGGTGCGAAGTCAGTAGTGCTGTCAGTTAGCTCAGAAATGGATTCAAGTGACTTGAAACTTGACTTACTAGTTTTAGGCTTGGCCCCGGCACTGGCACCGGCTGTCGGGGAGCAAGCGGACAGGTTGATTAGTCAAGAAATATCGTTCTCCGACTTCAATCCTGCCTCATTTCCTTGCTTTGGTTTACTCAAAACTACAGAATCACTGTCGGACAGGTTCTGATAGCCGCACTTCTTACCAGTGGGTGGTGCGTGCTTTGTCTTGCAAGTTTTGCAGTATCGTTGACCCTTCAAGGCAAACAATTTTTCACCTGCACTCGGTGAGTGCTTGAGGCAGAATGACGATCTACCTGGCAGTGGTCAAGTTGGAGAGGACACATCGCTGGTGGCGCCACCTAAATATAGCGATCTCAAATACTCAATGCACAATAAAATAACATACATGGCTAGTTAGCTTTGCAGAACAGTCATATAAGGGTTGCAGTAAGTCTGAGATGCTTATATCTGTATAGGTGCTTATGATAACATTACATTAACATGAACATCTTGTGACTCGGGAGATTTGTCCTCTTTAGTCCCTTAACATATAGTCTCTAAAGATGATCTGGAATGCTGTTACAAAGAATGGGTGCTTGGTATATGATATTTTTATTTTTTTCATTTTTGGGGTATGGTATGGTGATAGATATAATGAATTTAGTTTTTCGCTTTTGTCAATCTGTCTTGTAAATATCCTTAAATGACAGATCTTTGTTGATATTCATGCCTAAGTAAGTGTACTTGTTATATTATAGGGAGCGATGGAATAAGAAGGTCCGTTCACAGCAATGACTATTATAAGAGTGTTTATTGTAACTGCGTTGGTGGGTGACGTGGAGGTCACCCACGTCACTGGGCACGCAGGCCTGTCACTCTGTGAGAGGGGGGTCACTACCCAATACATACATACATGTGAATAATACAAGGATAATACATAATAAAGGCATAAAATAAAGTAGTAGGTAACCCATATATAGCATAGCTCCCTCCTCTCTTTCCAGATCAAACATTAGTTTGATCTAGAGGACAGTTATAAAGAACATAATATTTTATTTTATAATTGATAACAAATATCAACGCGCGTACAGTTTGCGCTGCAATACTGCGCGGCGGTAAACAAACGAGCTCACTAAACTACAGCGACCAAGAGGAGCGTCCAATGCCTATGGTCCATGCCTCTTTAAGCGTTAGTCCTAAGTGTAAAGGCCTAGCTAACTTATGGTGACACAACCCCCTCCCATGTGTAAGTACCCACGCAATCTCCCCAAAATCCTGTTTGAATACCTTAGCTTTTGTGTACAAGCTTCTCGCCGGCCACCTGCTACATGTAATAGTAGTCCAGGCTCACTGTGATAATCCCAATAGGCAAGGGTTTAATTTCCAGTTGTTGGTCGGTAATTATTTAACATAAAAGGCTAAAACTTCGCTTTATGTGAGCGTCCAGCATGGGGACGCTTGGTAAGACAATAGGGCTTAGTTGGCGTCCTATCCCCGCTTTAATTCTGTTATTTACTTTTCCCCCTTTGGTTAATTGCCGAATGCAGTAATCCCCTAGGCTTTAGCGAACATTTATTTGTTCCCAAAGCGAGGAATTCTAAATAAAGCTAAAAAGTGTTAGTAATAAAGAGTCCTTGTAAAGGCTAGAAAAAGAAGTAGAAACTTGTTTTTACCTGCCTCCACTAAGATAAAAGCAGTTCGAACAAGTCTCACAAGAAAAACAAAAGAGAAAACAGGATAATAGAAAATGGGGATTTGCAAGAAAAGTTAGCTTACGTCCAAAATCCTAAATGATCTTAATCTTGTGGGAGTTTTTCAACAAGGTACAATCCTCTACTACCGGTAATGTTAGTGAGAATCCATTGTCCTTATTTCCTTCAGCCAGTTCGTTATCCCAATCTTCGCCTAACCAAACTGATGGGTCTGGGGGGGGGTTTTGGTAATCTGGGTATTTTCCTTTACATTATACCAAAAGTTTTCCACAAAATTCTTTGTGATTGCTTCCGGGAGAATCTCTTCCTTCTCAGATTTCTCTGGGCGGTAGTAATGGCCATGGTAGCAGCTTGTTAGAATTTGTGGAATATTGTTTGTGGAATAAGTGTCTACTTCGAAATATCTTTTGCAGGTGAGGGTCTAAAGCTTTTCCCTGTGCTTAAATATTTTTCGGCATGAACTAGAAACAACACTTTATTAGATAAAGCTTTCTTGGCTGATAATTGCCCAAGCCTTAGCTTTTAGTTATTTAGGACTGGCCTCAGAAGCTTGTCGCACAGCTTGCGTGACTCCTTTCTTGTCTAGGCATCTAGGCAATCTAGGCATGTGAAGAAAAGCTTTTTGTTGTGAAAACATTCAATGAACCCACACTGGCAATTTGGATGTCTAAGCTTGTTGTAAATTTTCCCATTCTTCTTCTGAAATATTTATGTTGGGGCTATTTAATAAATCTCTATTTAAATCCGGATTTAAAGGTTTTACGTGAGCAATGTGCACCGGTCTCGGTACATCTTTGTTCTCCTTTAAATTCCTTAACATAAGGGATGTGGGGCTTTTGTTAGCTGTCACTAGGAACGGTCCAGCGTAGCTTTTCTGGAGCTTTTTACTGATACTTGGGTCTAACAAACGATCGATTTTTACATAAACAATAGTACCAGGGCTCATCTCTTTTGTGTTGACTTTTAGGTTGTACCTTTCTTTAGCATGCTTCTGGGAAGCTTCCAGATTTTTACTAGCCCGTAAAGCTGCTTGTTTTTGGACCTTAACGATATTTGTTAACGATTCTAATACCGTTCTTGGGGTATTTGGTCCAGCTAAAGCTGCGTCTGGCGGACTTCTTGCTAATCTGCCTGTTGCTAAAATAAAAGGACTGTAGCCGAGGCTGTATGAGTCGGTGTTATTGAGTGCAAAAGTTATCGAGTTCAAGTATTTGTCCCAATCTTTTTGATTAGCTGCAACAAAAACTTCTGGTACCCCTACATTACAGATAACTTTCTCATAAAACTCATGTTTAAGATGAGAAGAATCAATTGACTTAGTTGGCCAAGCAAAAACAAACCTGCTCATGTAATCGCAGCAAACCTGAATATATTGATTCCCTGATGAGGTTTGAGTGATTGGTCCCACACTATCGATTACCATATGTGCGAAAGGGTAGGGAGATTGTTCTCTGATAGTCATAGGAGGGTTAATGGGGTGCCTCATTTTTTTTTATTTTTAGGCAAGTATCACAAGCTCCCACGAACTGTACAATGTCCCTGGACATCCTAGGCCAGTAATATCGTGCTTGGGCTAGCTTCAACAATTTTGTTGAGCCTACATGTCCTCCTAAAGGTCTGCTATGTAAGATGGTTGATAATTCCTTAACGTAATCTTTGGGCACCACCAATCGGATTTCATAGGGATCTGACTTAACCCTTTTTGGCAATCTGTAGAGGACATCCTCATCCAAGAAAAAACTATCATTTGTTAACAATATTTCTTTCTGGCGTTTTTCGCACTCTGCAATAACGCTAGATTCCAGATATTCTATCATTTCTGAGCAGAAAACATCCTCTCTCTGTAAAGTTCTAATTTCTTCTTTACTGAGGGGATTTAGAGCTAAAATATCTCCTCCATAGAGCTCTATATCTCTATTGCAATTAACCTTTTTGTATTGTAAGGCTTTCTTTTTCTTTTCAGCCCTAGTCTCTACCGCATTGCAGACGGCCTGGGCCTCTTCTGCTGAGATATCTTCCACAATCTCCTTTTCGCCGACCCGATTCGACAGCAAGATGGATCTGTGTTTGTACTTTATTATTGGGTAATTTTCACAGAGCTCATTTTCCTCGAAAGGTTTTACAGCATTTACAGGGTTAAAGGAAACGTGTTTTTCCTCTGTTGACATGTGTTCTGGTATAATTACCTTGTGGACATAATCTCTTCTCGAAAGAGCATCAGCCACTGAATTCAGAGTACCTTTCAGATGGTAAATATCATAGTCAAATCGATTAAAAAATTCTAGATATCTAGCCATCCTTCCAGTCAAATTCTGTTTTGATTTCAGGGCTAACAGAGCAGCGTGGTCGGTCAAAATTGTAAATTTTGTGCCATACATGTAATGACCAAACTTTTCTAAGGCAAATTTGATCGATAAAAGTTCCCGGTCCGTTGTCCTGTAGGAGACCTCGGCTGAATTTAAAGATCTGCCCGCAAAGGCAATGGGTCTTAGCATGTTCTTTTCATGTTCTTGAGCAATGCAGGCCCCTAAACCAAATTGAGAAGCATCTGAGGAAATAATGAAACACTTAGAATAATCTGGGTAACGTAAGGTAACTTTCCTACAAATTAATTCTTTAATAAGCTCAAAAGATTTCTCACAGTCGTTATCCCAGACACATTTGATTCTTGCTTTTGTCAGCTTGTATAATGGGTGCATAATCTCGCTGAAATTTGGAATAAAACTTCTGTAGTAATTCGCTAATCCATTAAAAGCTCTAAGATCTTTGATGTTTTTGGGTCTTGGGTAAGATCTTATGGGTAAGATCTTTTCTGGGTCTGGGGAAATACCTTTACCATCTACCACGAATCCCAAAAATGGGACTTTTGATACGCCAAACACACATTTTTCGCCTTTGAATTTGATGTCTGCTTCCCTGAAAATTTTAAATAATTTTTCCAGGTCGCGAATGTGCTGCTTCCAAGAATCGTTCGCTATCAAGATATCGTCAATGTAGAAAACAGCTGAGTTCAGGTCCTCCAACAAGGTGTCGACGACCCTGTGTAAAGCTCTAGGGCAAGTTTTTAAACCCATTGGCATCACTTTATAAATGTAATTATCGTAAGAAGTGGCAAAACCTGTTAATTTTTCGTCGCCCTTGCGAATTGGGACCTGATGGAAACCAGAATGACAGTCTAGTTTAGAGAAGTATTTTCCCCCAATTTCTCCCACTTTTTCAAGTGTTTCCTCTGCTGAGGAAAAGAGTTTACTTTGCTCCTTTATTTGGGAATTCAAAAAACGGAAATCGATAACCAAACGCTAAGAGCGATTATTCTGTTTAGAACCAGGTTTATCTACTAGAAAAGCAGGGGAAGTAAACTCCAAAATTTCGTCTGTCTTCTCTATGACACCTTGAGCTACTTGTTCGTCCAACGCCTTTTTCATTTCTTTTCTAATGACAGGGTTAACATGATAAGTTTTAAATTGTTTGGCTTGATAATTGTCTTTCAATTCTATGGGATGCTGGTATTTTGTTGTTCTCCCCAACTTCTTATCACTACCCACAAAAAGATCTTCGTAAGCATTCAATAATTTTCCCAAATCTGTCTTTTGACAATCTGTCAGATCCTTACCAAGAGTCTTGGTTAGATCAAAAGGCTCAGCCACTTTCTCGCTTTCTGCATCGACTGAGTTGATGTTGCCATCAATTTTTACAAAATCACTTTCTTTACGAACAGAATAGACCCCCACCAAAAAACTTTTTTGTATTATCAGTTGTTTACCTGAACCATTGAACACACACATATTTATCCTATTACTTGGCCCTTTCGGCTTTGTTAAAGCCCTTTTTACCAAATATTTCACTGGTTTCTTTCTTTTCAAATTGTCGGTGACTCCTATAGTATGGTTTAAGCTTTCGTGAGAAACTACATAATTAGAAAAAATCAATTCGGATCCACTATATACTTCTTAGCAGCTCTTATAGAGTACACCCTTTTGTATAAGTCATAGTCGATATTAGCTCGGTATTTCTTCAAGAAATCAACCCCTAAAATTAAAGATCTTTTTAACTTTGGCACCACTATAAAAGTGTTTTCAAATTTGGTACCATCTATTTCAAAAGAAAACCTAACCTTTTTTCTAGCTGACTGTGCCAAGCCATCGGCTATGTAAACCTTAACATGACAATTTTGTGCGTTCATATTCTTCAACTTGGCTTTCAAAGCTTTGAAAAATCTGGCTGAAATGAAAGAGAGATTAGCTCCCGTGTCAATCAACACAGGGAATTTATAATCCTGAATTTTTACCGCAACACAACCTTTGCTGACATTCAATATTATAGGATCTCCCTTACCATTTTTCAGTTCCAAGTGGCCGTCTAGGTCATGTTCATCATCATCGTCAAGATCGGTGGGCGTTTCTGTGATTGTCTCCGTTATCGGCTCGTCCTTACGACAACAATTGCTCCCATTGCTGCCGTTGACTAGTTTAACTTCGCTGTATGAGGTGTCGGTGGACGGTATTGGTTCTTACTGTCCTTTGACAAACTCCTGCTGGAAGGATTAGATTTTCTCTCCTTGGACCGACCCCTCTCCTTTGAAGAATCTTTGGAGGAAGATCTAGATTTGTCTGACGAACTTGTAGAGGTTGTATCTGTAGATCTGCCTCTGCTTAACGATCTTGGCCTCTGTGGATAGGCTGGGTTACCATATGGAAATTGGTTCATTCCATACGGTGGCGGTTGTGGGGAATAGTAGGGATGTTGCTGGTAAGGCTGCTGAAATTGTTGCTGGTAACAAAAATTAAGACTATAAAAGTTTATGCTCAAGACAACAAGAATAACAAATTAGATACAAAAAAAATTGAAACGAAAACATAATTGATGTGTTTTAGGAAAATGAGTCCCTCCTAAAGTCTGTGTTACATGTCTGCATGGTGCTCTGTCCCCCCCCCCCCTCCCCCCCCTCTCTCTCTCGCTCCCTTTCTCCTTCTCACTCTCCTCTCCCTCTCTCCTCTTCCTCTCTATTCTCTCTCGATCATCTCTTTCCTCTCCCTCTCCCTCCCTGTCTCTCCCCATTCTCTCTCATCTTTCCCTTCCTCTCCTCTTTCTCTCCCTCACCCTCACTCTCATCTCTCCCTCCTTCCCTCTCCCTCTCCATCCTCTCTCTTCCTTTATCTCCTCTCCCTCTTCTCTCTCATCTCACCATTCTCCTCCCTCTCCCGCCCTCTCCTCTCCCTCTTTCTCTCTCCTATATGCTCTCTCTCAGTCCTCTCTCTCCCTCTCTCTCTCCCCTCTCCCGCTCTCTCTCTCATCTCCCTCTTTCTCTCTCCTCTGTTTTCTCTCAGTCCTCTCACTCACTCTCTCTCTCTCTCTCCTCTCTCTCTCTCTCCTCTCTCTCTCTCTATGTCCTCTCTCTCTCTCCTCTCTCTCTCTCTTATCTTGCCCTCTGCCCCTCTCCAGGCTGCATTTCGGGGCTGTGTTGTGCGTTATAGCAACATGACTTTCCAACCCTGTTTTAAGGTGAGTGACGCGGTAAGGGTCCTGCGGGTTGTGGTTAGGGGAATCCCCACAAACTAGGGTCTATGTACACGGAATTACGTATAGAAGCGAACTCTGTCTAGTATAATAATATTAGTCTCTCCAAACATTATGAGTCTGACCAGTGACCAGCTATAGCTTCCCATCCCCAGCATATGCAGTACACCATAGAAATAGGGTCTATTTTCTATGAGTACATCCAACCTATACATGAAACCAGGCCAGAGAGGGGAGGGAGAGAGAGAGATAGTCCATGAACCTGGACCTCGCTCTGCCTAAAGCTGTAGTGTGGGGCTGTACTAGAGCCTAAGAGAGAGAGTGTGTATCTCTACATCAGGTTGTTCGTCCCAGAGGAAAATTAAAGGTTACATTATTTTGTATGTGAAAAACGGAGCATGAATGTTAACAGTGAAGGGATCTCGTGAAATCTCACGATAATATGCGAGATTTGCAATGTAGATACTTGCATGACAAAGTTTTTCTTTGCTGTCATGAGAGTGCGTTGTTCCACGAGATTCTGCGAAAGATTTTTTTTTGTATGAACCACAAACTTTTTATTTTTTCATATAAGAAAAAAGTATTCATATGTGTTGAAAAGAAATATCTGCTGCTTTAAACTCTTGATTAACCAAATAAGAGGAGGCACCAGAGTGGAGGGGAAAACATAAGAGTGGAGGACTGGTAGGCACATGCACTGAGGGGCAGGGAGAAGCTGCTAGACACTCAGCGGTAGTGGTGAACAGGGATGAGGTGACCTGTCTACCACGTGCAGGCAGTGTTTGTGTAGTGTTGCACTATGGCCTCAAAATATTATTTAACCTATTTTTCGGTTGGTGTATTAGCTAATTCACTCACTAGCTGTTAGACATGGGTTTTAAAACTCGACGTATGGTTTTACCCAAGCAAACTGTAATATATATTAGGCTTTTATGTGTAGATAAAGGGAATGGTAGGAAGACCTAGGTGTAAATCCTATAAGGTACCTAGAAACCTGTAGACCTGTTCATCGTACAAAATTAATGTAAAAACTCAGTGATGATGAATAAAAGATATTTCTATTTCTATTCTATTCTATTCTATTCTATTCTAATGTTTGAATCAGTATATTCATGAGTGAAAGTATGTATCTGTTAATGTCTGTAAGCTTGTATACCATTGATTGAGTTGCCCTATTAAGGTGACTCAGTTGTGATTTTGATTATTGATGAATTTTTCTAAAATTTTTACCAATGATTGTTGACATGAAATAATCATTATTGAGTGAAAAAAAAACATAGGTCACCAGGCTAGTTTTCATGCTATGGCAGTATGGAGATAGAAATAATGAATCATATTTGAGTAATTTTACTACATTTGAGTGATTTATTAACATAATTCGTTTAAAATGGTTCTGACATGAATTCAGACACCAAATTTCACCCAGACATTCAACATATATATACTTATCATCAGATAATGTTTTTTTTCCTCAGATCCTGAGTTAGTCCCCTGGAAGCCCCCTAGTGGCAGTACAGGGCACTAGCAAAATTGACTTTGGCTGATGACAATCAGCGTTTTAAAAAAAAACTGTTTGATGAATATTTTTAAAATTTAATATGAATGTAGATACCATATTTTTCAACTCATACACAAAAAATCATGATGGCTTTCCAGGCTAGATTTTTCTATATTACGACTTATTTATGAGAAAAATTGGGAAAAAAATTAAATTCCTGATTAATATTTGATTTGCACAAAAATGGCTTCATAAATCTTGATGAAATTCTATATGGATACAGCTATCATAGTTACTAACTCGCACACCAAAAATCAGCATGAATTTCCAGGTCGTTTTTTTTGTGTTACAACTTAATTATGAGAAAATTGGCTAAAAATGAGAAAATTCTTAAATATTTGATTTATACACATATTGCTCCATAAATTTTAATGAAATTTAATATGGATGTATAGGGATCGTAGATACTAACTCCCACACCAAAAATCAGCATAAATTTTCTATCTGAAATGTTTATATCAAGACTTAACATACATACTTCGTCTGCATAATGCTGATATTCCCTGCTATATGTGTAGTGAATACGGTTTTAAATAGATCCGAGATAATTGGTCTGACCGGGCGTTGCTATAATTGGGTGCACGCGCCTCAACTGAACGCGCTCCCGGTTCAGAAATGGCCTTTCGGATTCCCGCCTTTTCTTACTTGGACTGAGTTCCAGTAAACCAAAATCAAAGGTAACTTAAATCTAGTCAACTCTTTTACCATAATGTGTCTTAGAGTGCTTCCGGATGCTCCGGTAAGACTCCGTGTTGTTTCACTGTGTTACTCCTATGTAAAACCATGTTAACTGTTTGACTCTCAACACCTGCAATGATCGTGTACCATAATTGCCACTTGTCCTCTGAGGCCAATACCTGGTCACCTCTGTTGGGTCCGATAAACACTATTGGACATGGTTTGTGTGGAGAATAAAGCCTGTGATACCTAAAGAGCTGTGTGTCTGGTCTTCTTTCCCTTCGCGAGAATAGATATCGAACTTGGGTAGTGTGAGACGGAAAAACACTACAATTGGTGCCGTAAACCAGTTTCTGGCCGCAGACCTTGTTGATAGTGTGACTGTTGTTTCTTGGTGAAACAGGACTGCGTTGTGCAGAGGTTCGGAGATTGGCTGATAGACCCGACCAAATGGCTGAAGCAGCGGATGGTACCGTTGCCCCGCTGGGCACGAAGTCTCCGCCTAAAGTCAGTGTGGTCAAGTCTCCGGCGAAGGTCGCTGCTGTGATCAAGCCTCCGAAGTTGTCGTATATAGTTACGGAAACCTTTGGTCCTCCGTTGAATGGACTATTGGGTCCCCGTAAGGAACAGGACCGTAAGGATCTCGTATCCCGTAAGGATGAGGGAACTTTCGCTTATGAGGGCGATGGTTCTGTGCACCGGGTAGATGTTGGAGCAGGTAGTGCTTTCAATCAGTGGCGTCGGTCGCCGGAAGACTTGACAGAGGATGAACTCCGTCACGAATTCCGGAAGATGCGTGCCGACTTTAAAGCTCATAGAAGTGCTGCTGAGGATTTGCATGCGCGTATGGCAGACGTTACACAGCAGAATGCAACTCTTCGCGGAGTTATACATGATGCTGTTTACGGACCGCCTCCGCCGGTAACGGTGGAAGATTGTGTTTCGGAGGATGGGACGGAAGACAAGCCCCCGCCGGACACTTCGCAGGGTGAGGATTTGCTTGGTATGTTGCTGAAGGTTAAAAGTGCATACACACCCAAAGCTCCAGTGATGTCAACTTTTGCTGATCCGAAGTTGTCATTTGCACCGATGTTGGACGATCCGTCCATTGTTGCAGCTAAAGGGCCGGAGGATGTAGACAGGCATGTTACGTTCTCAAAGCAGGCACAAGCTTCGTTTTCCCCGAAAGGGAATGCAAATGATGGTTCATTTTTGGCCAGCAAGAATATTACCCCGCGCAAGGAACAGAGCAATGTGGTTGTTTCGAAGTCACGTAATGCTGTCGTTAAAACTCCTAATGGTAGAGTTCGTGATGGTACGTACTACCGCAATTCCCCTGGTTCCTCCAGTTCTGTGTTATCCAGTACTAAAGCCCGGAAGAAGCCTTTCGGAGGTGATAGTGACTCAGATGACTCTGATGACGACTGTGGAAAAGATTATTGTCGATCTAGTAGGTCCCGCCGGAAAGATCGTTCTCTTGTCCAGGGTCTTGAGTATACTGGACCGGATGAGTCGGATGAGGATTTTAATTACAATCAGTCTTCGACCCATGAGAGTATTGCTCCGAAAGTATCCGTACCCAGATTGTGGGATGGTGTTATTTCGTGGAGGATATACTTGGCGGAAATGAAAGTAATTGCTACCGCGCACAACTGGAGCCCCGAACAGTTGTTACGACAGTTGATCTGTGGTTCCAGGAGACAACTGGCGGAAATGGGAGATTTGCCGGAGAACTTGACTCTTGTGCAGTTTGTCGACCATATGGAGGCGAACTTTGGCGAGAAGTCTAGACCCAGAAAGAAGGCAGAATTCTATAATTCCCGCCAGACTCCGAACCAGTCGGTAAGACTTTTCGGTAACGACGTTGCTCGGAAGGGGCGACGTGCTTTTGGTCCCTTGGATAACACGTTGAGGTCAGTTTCCCTCCGTGTATTCCTACAGGGAGTGACGAATCAGGATATGGCTGATTGGGTTCGCCTGAAACAGCCGAAGGATCTCCTGAGAGCCATACATTTGGCGGAGGTGTGGGAGAGTTGTTACTTGGAGAGTGGCAGTGTTGCCTCTATAAGTACACTTACCACTGCTGGCCCGGATGTGAGGAAGAAAAACCCAAAGGTTTCCGTGCAAGCTACAGCTGCCGAACCTTTGGCGGAAGACTCATGTGGCGATGACGTCCCTGAAGCTGTCATCCAGGCTCTACGGTCCTGGGTAGGACAGTCTGGACAGAAGTTTTCCGGTAAACAATCGAAGTTTAACTGGAAAAGAGGTGTGAAGCGGACTGGTTGCTTCCAATGTGGTCAGGAGGGTCATTTTATGGCTAGCTGTCCGCAGAGGGATGTCTGGAAAGATGCAACTGGTAGGGGAGGTTCCACGACAAAGGCTGATCAAGCAGTGAAGCCGGAGTCGTCAGAAAACTCCAAACGGGTCTCATAAGAAGCGAGATGGGATCCGGGGAATTGTTTGCGCTTCCTAGTACTGCAGTTCATGATCGTTCTGTGTCTGAAACGAAGACTGGGTGTGGGGCTCTAGCTCCCGTAAGTACTACTGAGCCCGGGGCTGTCTGCCGGGGAGGTACGAAAGCGGTTCGGGCGCGTCGAGCGGACGAGACCACTCATTCCAGGAATGGTGTAGATTCCAGGGATTTTCCTGTAGTTGCAGACTCCGACAACGTTTGTTGGGGTAAGGCAGGTTACCAAGCTGAGTCAGGGCATTTGGTGATAGCGGAGTCAGGTCCCATCACGGGTGCGAGTATTCAGAAAGTTTCCATGGATGATCAGAGGGTGTTGACGCTCCGTGATCCATATATTGCGGATAGATGGTACGCTTCAGTATCAGTGAATGGGGATGTTGGTGATTTCCTTTGGGATCCGGGCACTACCACTAGCCTGGTGACGAAGACGTTCTATGACGCCCTGCCTCGGCCGCCGCCACTGGTTCCGTGCCGGTTGGCGTGCACGATGGGAAACGATTCACAGATTACTGTGCATGGTAGCGCTCTGTTCCCTTTGACGTTAGGGAAACGGACGTACATGTTAACGTGTCTGGTAGTGTCGGGTTTATCTGGCCCGGAGTCCGGAATCTTGGCGCAGGACTTCAATCTTGTGCATAGATGTTATGTGTGCTGGTCAGGGAAATTGTCTTTGAATGATGGAGAAGACGCTGTGATCATGCATCACTGGCATGGTGATCCGCCAAAGCAATTGGGTCCCTCGGTGAATATGATTACAACTAGTGAAGTGGGCGATGGAAGGCAGGTAACACTTCGGAAAGCGGTGGTCCTTCGTCCTTATTCAGCTACACTGGTTAAGATCGATGTTCGCGGGTGCTCGGATTCGTCAACGGGTTTGATGTTTGAGCCGGACCAGAGTTTTCTAAAGGATTACACTGTGGGATGCCTTGATTCATATATCTCGGCTGACGCTACGGCGACTGTGGCCTTTAGTAATCCGTCCGCAGAAACCCTACGTTTAGGCATTGATATGGTGGTTGGTCAAGTGAGTGATGTGACGCTGCTATTGTCACCCACTACTAGTCCGGAGGGGGTGAATATGTGTCCGGAGGACAAAATAAAGGATGCAATCATCAACTCTATACAGGTGGTAGAAAACCCGTCTGTGGTAGATGAGGATTTGATTGCCCCGGATGACCCTGTGCCACCAAGTACGGAATGTCCGTTGAAGAAACTTGTAAGGGACTCTGATTTGACTGATCCGACAGAGAGGTCAAAGCTGATGGGTCTTCTTAATGAGTTTCGTGGGAGCTTTTCGCTACCCAGAGATGGTTGGAGAGAAGATCCGGGTTGCACCCATGTCGTGAAACACGTAATTGATACTGCCGACTCTCGACCTATCAAGCTTGCTTATAGGCGGATTCCGGTGTCTAAGCGTGAAGTAGCCGAAGCGGAGATCTGGAAGATGTACGAGCAGGGGCGTATTGAGCATTCTAATAGTCCGTGGGGAGCACCCATCGTGATTGTTGGTAAAAAGGATGGAACTCAACGCTTCTGCGTCGATTATCGCCAGCTCAATTCCGTCACAGTGAAGGACAGCTTTCCACTCCCTAGAATAGATGAGTGTGTTGAGGCGTTGGGCGAAAATAAATGGTTCTGCACCCTCGACCTGGAAAGTGGGTATTGGCAGATAGCGATGGACGAGGAGAGTAAGCAAAAGACGGCTTTCCTGTCCAGCGTTGGATTGTTTCAATTCAAGGTTATGGCTTTTGGATTGATGGATGATGGATCGTATGCTAGACGACCTTCGCTGGAAGTCTTGTCTGGTGTATCTCGATGATATTGTTGTATTTGGCGAGACATTCGATGGTTGTCTGCTAAATCTGCGATTGGTTCTTGAACGAATCCGGGAATACAGGTTGAAGCTGAAACCCAAGAAATGTGAACTATTCCGCCGTGAAGTGGAGTACTTGGGGAGATTAGTATCGGAAAAAGGAATTCGGGCGGACCCGAAGGAGATACAGAAGGTCCGTGACTGGCCCGTTCCGAAGACTGCGAGGGAAGTTAGACAATTTATAGGATTGGCGTCCTACTACAGGGAATTCCAACCGAATTTCGTTGCAGTTGTCTCCCCGTTGCAGGACGTAGTAACGGCAGCCGGAAAAGAAAAACGATATACAAAAGCAATAAACTGGACCCGGAGTGTTGAGTTGCCTTCCAGAACGTGAAAGATTTGTTGACCCGGGCTCCGTTGTTGAGATACCCTCGGAAAGAGGGGGAGTTTATCTTTGACACAGATGCCAGTGGGTATGGCATGGCAGGGATTTTGTCCCAGGTCCAAGATGGTAAGGAGGTAGTCCTTGGGTACGCTAGTAATAGCTTGGATAAAGCCCAACGGAACTACTGTGCGGCCAAACGAGAGTTGTTGGCTGTGCTTACCTATCTGAAGAAATTCCAGCACTATTTATTAGGGAATCGGACGGACGGACGGACGGAGCCTTGTCATCCGGTTCGGACGGACCATGCTTCGCTGCGTTGGCTCCTGAATTTCAAGGATCCTATGGACATGCTGGCGCGCTGGTTAACCCAGATGCAACAGTATGGCCTGGATCAGCGAATGATTCTCCATAGAGCGGGGAAGAAACATGTCAATGTTGATGCGCTTTCCCGGGTTCCGACCCGGAAGTGTGCTAGATTTGACTGTGTTGATTGTGGGGCGCACAACGCTGTTGTTGCTGCGACCACTGTGACCCTTGCTGCTACGGGAGAAATCATCCGGACAGCTCAGCAAGACGACCCAGAGATCCTAAGAGTGATTGCTATAGTGGATGGAGAAGTCTCGGTTCCGGACAAGCAGTCCCTGTCCGGTGAATCAGACGAATTCTGTACTTATATGCATAACTTGGGGAGTTTGTCGATGAAGAATGGTGTGCTGTGCTTGTCGTGGACTCGACCTCACACAGGAATCACGTATGTGCGCAAAGTAATTCCTACTGCGCTTCGCTATGAGATATTCCAAGGAATGCATGGACCGAGGACGCTTGGGCATTTCGGATCTTTCAAGACTGGTTGGACAGCTAAGAAGAAGTACTTCTGGCCCAACATGAGAAGTGATCTGAAAAGGTGGCTCAGGGCATGTCCGGAATGTAGCATGCGAAAGACGAGGGGTGGTGGCGGAATCATGCCTCTCAAGAAGGAATTGCATGGAGAATGCTGGAGTCGTATTGGATTGGATAACTTATCGCGTGAGAACCGTGATGTGGCTTGGACTAGGCCTAGTCCAAGCCACATCACGGTTCCAGAGACAAGGGTTGAAACATATTCCGCGGATCTTTGGCATGATACCTCAGGCAGCATTTTCAAGCTATTTCAACCAAGATCCAGGACCAATAGCGTTACGAGGTTAGAATCTCTATGCCCCATAGGCCTAGTCCAAGCCACATCACGGTTCTCATGCAATAAGTTATCAATCCGCCGGAATTACTTAGGTTCTTTCCCGGCCATACGAAACTAATAAAAGCTCCATACGCCGTTTGGGGACCCAGGGTGCATTCTTCCGTGCTGACACCCGGTCGACTTCTCGTTGTGTTTTGATCCGAGGAATCAGACCTACATTCCCCGTATTGGTACACAAACAGCTAAGACTTCAGTTGTAATCGGTCTGGGGGACGGCGCACCCGTTTCCCCTTTAAAACCTCGACAGGAGAGCTAGCTCTATCCTTTCTGACTTTCTTCACCCGTGCTACTGAATCTTTCGCCAGCCTCCCTACTTTCTTTACGGTAGGTTTCGGCAGCGGATCAGCAACAACTTTACGAGGTCTACCCCTCCGTGGAGCTACAGCTGGAACAGGCGAGTCTGGCAACCGTAGCTTCCGTGGTCTTCCGCGTTTCCGCTTGACAACGTTAGCTTGGGGCAATGGCGGAACAGGCAGAACAGCGGTCTTCGTGGCTTTCAAACTCTGTTTCCCCTTCTTAGGCCTTCCCCGTTGTTTCACACACACGGAGACTTTCTCTCTCTCTTTCAGATCAGGACATTCCTTGCCATCTATTACTTTCCCACTTTCAAGTCTGAGGACGTCGCGGCCAGCCTTCTGCAATGCACGGAACTCTGGTGCTCTGTCAAGATTAACAACCTGCACGGGTCCGTCCTTGTCAAAAGCTTGCTTAAGGTAGTTGACATGACACCTTACGACTCCTGCAACTGTTTCCAGTTCATAGGTTGTACCCCCTATAAACCGTTTTACTTTGAAGGGGCCATCCCACTTGGGACCAATCTTTTTACTGGCCTGCGGATGGTTGTAGCGGTATACAACATCCCCCACTTAAAAGGTCTTAGGCTTAGCTCGCCGATCGAAATCCCGTTTCTGGTGGATCCCTGCCACTCCGAGATTCTCACGGACGAACTTATGCCCAAGCTTCAACCAATGCTTCAAATTCTCCACAAACGGCACTCTGCATGGAAAATCCAGACCGCCTGGTTCCACCCCGTGGACCAAGTCCATAGGCGTCACCAGCTCGTCACCAAACATCACAGAGTTAGGTGTGCATAACGTACTTGCATGCACCCTTGCTCTGTACGCATGAGCGACACACGGAGCCAACAAATCCCAATCTGTCGCACTATAATCCGTCAGACAGGATAGTTGTTTTACTAGGACTCGGTTCATTCTTTCCATCTAACCGTTTGACTGCAGTCTATACGGCAAGGTAATGAGCTTCTCAACCCCTAGCATCTCCAATAAGCTCCGCAACAGGGTGGATCGAAACTCCGGTGCCGTAGGATCCACTCCCTAAAGAGAACTTCCGCACATCTCTCAGCGGTGTGGTCTGGCATTGGATAGGTCTCCGCCCACTTTGAGAAGTGATCCGTCACTACCATGATGTAGTTATTACCTCTAGGGGTAAGACGGAACGGACCTATAATATCCAATCCAATACGACTCCAGCGTTCTCCATGCAATTCTTTCTTAAGAGGCATGACTCCGCCACCACCCCTCGTCTTTCGCATGCTACATTCCGGACATGCCCTGAGCCACCTTTTCAGATCACTTCTCATGTTGGGCCAGAAGTACTTCTTGGCTGTCCAACCAGTCTTGAAAGATCCGAAATGCCCAACCGTCTTCGGTCCATGCATTCCCTGGAATATCTCATAGCGAAGCGCAGTAGGAATTACTTTGCGCACGTACGTGATTCCTGTGCGAGGTCGAGTCCACGACAAACACAACACACCATTCTTCATCGACAAACTCCCCAAGTTATGCATATAGGTACAGAATTCGTCTGATTCACCGGACAGGGACTGCTTGTCCGGAACCGAGACTTCTCCATCCACTATAGCAATCACTCTTAGGATCTCCGGGTCTTCTTGCTGAGCTGTCCGGATGATTTCTCCCATAGCAGCAAGGGTCACAGTGGTCACAGCAACAACAGCAACATGCGCCCCACAATCGACACAGTCAAATCGAGCACACTTCAGGGTCGGGAGACGGGAAAGTGCATCAACGTTAACATGTTTCTTCCCCGCTCTATGGAGAATCATTCGCTGATCCAGGCCATACTCCTGCATCTGGGTTAACCAGCGCGCCAGCATGTCCATAGGATCCTTGAAGTTCAGGAGCCAACGCAGCGAAGCATGGTCCGTCCGAACAAAGAAGTTCCGATTCCCTAATAAATAGTGCCGGAATTTCTTCAGATAGGTAAGCACAGCCAACAACTCTCGTTTGGTGGCACAGTAGTTCCGTTGGGCTTTATCCAAGCTATTACTAGCGTACCCAAGGACTACCTCCTTACCATCTTGGACCTGGGACAGAATCCCTGCCATGCCATACCCACTGGCATCCATGTCTAAGATAAACTCCAAGATAATCTCAACAACGGAGCCCGGGTCAACAAATCTTTCACGCTCTGGAAGGCAACTGCACACTCTGGGGTCCAGTTTATTGCTTTCGTGTATCGTTTTTCTCTTCCGGCTGCCGTTACTACGTCCTGCAACGGGGAGACAACTGCAGCGAAATTCGGTTGGAATTCCCTGTAGTAGGACGCCAATCCTATAAATTGTCTAACTTCCCTCGCAGTCTTCGGAACGGGCCAGTCACAGACCTTCTGTATCTTCTTCGGGTCCGTCCGAATTCCTTTTTCCAATACTAATCTCCCCAAGTACTCCACTTCACGGCGGAATAGTTCACATATTTTGGGTTTCAGCTTCAACCTGTATTCCCGGATTCGTTCAAGAACCAATCGCAGATTTAGCAGACAACCATCGAATGTCACGCCAAATACAACGATATCATCAAGATACACCAAACAAGACTTCCAGCGAAGCGTCTAGCATACGATCCATCATCCGCTGGAATGTGGCAGGAGCATTGCACAATCCAAAGGCCATAACCTTGAATTGAAACAATCCAACGCTGGACAGGAAAGTGGTCTTTTGCTTACTCTCCTCATCCATCGCTATCTGCCAATACCCACTTTCCAGGTCGAGGGTGCAGAACCATTTATTTCCGCCCAACGCCTCGACACACTCGTCTATTCTAGGGAGTGGAAAGCTGTCCTTTACTGTGACGGAATTGAGCTGGCGATAATCGACGCAGAAGCGTTGAGTTCCATCCTTTTTACCAACAATCACGATGGGTGCTCCCCACGGACTATTAGAATGCTCAATACGCCCCTGCTCGTACATCTTCCAGATCTCCGCTTCGGCTACTTCACGCTTAGACACCGGAATCCGCCTATAAGTGAGCTTGATAGGTCGAGAGTCGGCAGTATCAATTACGTGTTTCACGACATGGGTGCAACCCAGATCTTCTCTCCAACCATCTCCGGGTAGCGAAAAGCTCCCACGAAACTCATTAAGAAGACCCATCAGCTTTGACCTCTCTGTTGGATCAGTCAAATCAGAGTCCCGTACAAGTTTCTTCAACGGACATTCCATACTTGGTGGCACAGGGTCGTCTGGGGCAATCAAATCCTCATCTACCACACACGGGGTTTCTACCACCTGTATAGAGTTGATGATTGCATCCTTTATTTTGTCCTCCGGACTAGTAGTGGGTGACGATAGCAGCGTCACATCACTCACTCGTCCAACCACCATATCAACACCTAAACGTAGGGTTTCCGCGGACGGATTACTAAAGGCCACAGTCGCCGTAGCGTCAGCGAGATATATGAATCAAGGCATCCCACAGTGTAATCCCTTAGAAAACTCTGGTCCGGCTCAAACATCAAACCCGTTGACGAATCCGAGCACCCGCGAACATCGATCTTAACCAGTGTAGCTGAATAAGGACGAAGGACCACCGCTTTCCGAAGTGTTACCTGCCTTCCATCGCCTACTTCACTAGTTGTAATCATATTCACCGAGGGACCCAATTGCTTTGGCAGATCACAACGCCAGTGATGCATGATCACAGCGTCTTCACCATCATTCAAAGACAATTTCCCTGACCAGCACACATAACATCTATGCACAAGATTGAAGTCCTGCGCCAAGATTCCGGACTCCAGGCCAGATAAACCCGATACTACCAGACACGTTAACATGTACGTCCGTTTCCCTAACGTCAAAGGGAACAGAGCGCTACCATGCACAGTAATCTGTGAATCGTTTCCCATCGTGCATGACAACCGGCACGGACCCAGTGGCGGCGGCCGACGCAGGGAGTCATAGAACGTCTTCGTCACCAGGCTAGTGGTAGCGCCCAGATCCCAAAGGAAATCACCAACATCCCCATTCACTGATACTGAAGCGTACCATCTATCCGCAATATATGGATCACAGAGCTTCAACACCCTCTGGTCATCCACGGAAACTTTCTGAATACTCGCACCCGTGATGGGACCTGACTGCGCTATCACCAAATGCCTTGACTCAGCTTGGTAACCTGCCTTACCCCAACAAACGTTGTCGGAGTCCGCAACTACAGGAAAATCCCTGGAATCTACACCATTCCTGGAATGAGTGGTCTCTTCCCCTCGACGCACCCGAACCGCTTTCGTACTTCCCTGGCAGACAGCCCCAGGCTCAGTAGTACTTACGGGAGCTAGAGCCCCACACTCAGTCTTCGTTTCAGACACAGAACGATCATGAACTGCAGTACTAGGAAGCGCAAACAATTCCCCGGATCCCATCTCGCTTCTTATGAGACCCGTTTGGAGTTTTCCGACGATCAGCCTTTGTCAGCCTTGATCAGCCTTTGTCACGGAACCTCCCCTACCAGTTGCGTCTTTCCAGACATCCCTCTGTGGACAGCTAGCCATAAAATGACCCTCCTGACCACATTGGAAGCAACCAGTCCACTTCACACCTCTCTTCCAGTTAAACTTCGATTGTTTACCGGAAAACTTCTGTCCAGACTGTCCTACCCAGGACCGTAGAGCCTGGACGACAGCTTATATATATAATACTGTTATTCAAGGTTCAATATACAGTTACATAAGGTTATCAAAATTTAAAATATATAAGTAATCAGTAATCCAGGAATTGGGTTAGCTCAGGGACGTCATCGCCACATGAGTCTTCCGCCACAGGTTTGGCAGCTGTAGCTTGCACGGAAACCTTTGGGTTTTTCTTCCTCACATCTGGGCCAGCGGTGGTAAGTGTACGTATAGAGGCAACATTGCCACTCTCCAAGTAACAACTCTCCCACACCTCCGCCCAGGGTATGGCTCTCAGGAGATCTTTCGGCTGTTTCAGGCGAACCCAATCAGCCATATCCTGATTTGTCACTCCGTGAATACACGGAGGGAAACTGACCTCAACGTGTTATCCAAGGGACCAAAAGCACGTCGCCCCTTCCGAGCAACGTCGTTACCGAAAAGTCTTACCGACTGGTTCGGAGTCTGGCGGGAATTATAGAATTCTGCCTGCTTTCTAGGTCTAGACTTCTCGCCAAAGTTTGCTTCCATATGGTCGACAAACTGTACAAGAGTCAAGTTCTCTGGCAAATCTCCCATTTCCGCCAGTTGCCTCCTGGAACCACAGATCAACTGTCGTAACAACTGTTTGGGGCTCCAGTTGTGCGCGGTAGCAATTACTTTCATTTCTGCCAAGTATATCCTCCACGAAATAACACCATCCCACAACCTGGATACGGATACTTTCGGAGCAATACTCTCACGGGTCGAAGACTGATTGTAATTAAAATCCTCATCCGACTCATCCGGTCCTGTATACTCAAGACCCTGGACAAGAGAACGATCTTTCCGGCGGGACCTACTAGATCGACAATAATCCTTCCCACAGTCATCATCAGAGCCATCTGAGTCACTATCACCTCCGGAAGGCTTCTTCCGGGTTTTAGTACTGGATAACACAGAACTGGGGGAACCAGGGGAAGTGCGGTAGTATGTACCATCATGAACTCTACCATTAGGAGTCTTAACGATAGCAGTACGTGACTTCGAAACAACCACATTGCTCTGTCCCTTGCGCGGGGTAACATTTTTGCCGGTCAAAAACGAACCATCATTTGCATTCCCTTTCGGGGATGATGAAGCTTGTGCCTGCTTTGAGAATGTAACATGCCTGTCTACATCCTCCGGCCCTTTAGCTGCAACAATGGACGGATCATCCATCATCGGTGCAAATGACAACTTCGGATCAGCAAAAGTTGATGTCACTGGAGCTTTGGGTGTGTATGCAGTTTTAACCTTCAACAACATACCAAGCAAATCCTCACCCTGCGAAGTGTCCGGCGGGGGCTTGTCTTCCGTCCCATCCTCCGAAACACAATCTTCCACCGTTACCGGCGGAGGCGGTCCGTAAACAGCATCATGTATAACTCCTCGAAGAGTTGCATTCTGCTGTGTAACGTCTGCCATACGCGCATGCAAATCCTCAGCAGCACTTCTATGAGCTTTAAAGTTGGCACGCATCTTCCGGAATTCGTGACGGAGTTCATCCTCAGTCAAGTCTTCCGGTGACAGACGCCACTGATTGAAAGCACTACCTGCTCCAACATCTACCCGGTGCACAGAACCATCGCCCTCATAAGCAAAAGTTCCCTCATCTTTACGGGTTACGGGTTCCTTACAGTCCTGTTCCTTGCGGGGACCCAACAGTCCTTTCATCGCAGAACCAAAGGTATCCGCAACTATAGACAACTTCGGAGGTTTGATCACAGTAATCTTTGCCGGAGACTTGACCATACTGACTTTAGGCGGAGACTTTGTGCCCAGCGGGGCAACGGCATCATCCGCTGCTTCAGCCATTTGGTCGGGTCTATCAGCCAATCTCCGAACCTCTGCACAACGCAGTCCTGTTTCACCAAGAAACAACAGTCACACTATCAACAAGGTCTGCGGCCAGAAACTGGTTTATGCCAGCAATGGGGAGCGCGTTCAGTTGAGGCGCGTGCACCCAATTATAGCAACACCCGGTCAGACCAATTATCTCGGATCTATTTAAAACTGTATTCACTACACAACTATATTAAAATCATTTCTAGCGATTCAGATTTTTATTTATTTATTTTTTAAGGTGTTTCTTGATTAAGGTGTTCTCCGCGATCAACCTCTTGGAAATAATGTCTTTTATTTCCTTCCCTGTATGTATATCGATCAAGAAATCTAGGTGTATTACTCGATTTAAGACCAAGAAATAGTGTTGTTTTTTTCGTTTGTTTCTGTCATTTTTTGTGAAAAAATGTTCAGGCTTCTACCTTGTCAAAGAAATAATTTTTTTTATTTCTCTCATCCTTGAATATATATTGTCTTAGTCTACCAAACCCTGGTTCAATTCAACCAAGGCTTGTAGACCTGTAATTATAAAGATAGATCTTCTGCCTGTTTCAGTAATACAGAAACTAAAGTGGCATTTAATGTATTTTTAACTCGCTATTTTGTTCTCTCTATTTTACTTCTAATTGTAATTAGTCTTCCAAATTGGGTAACAGCCGGAATGGTACCAAGACGTATCATAGGCATGAAGACCTATTCATCATCTTTATATTACTGTACCCCTATAGTACCTGTCTGATGAATAAAAAACATCTTATTTTATCTTATCTTAAATAAATCAAGGTTAAAGTCGCCATAATGTGGGCACGCCCCGGACAGTTCAGGGTTCAAGGTTGGTTTGGGGACTTTTGAATGAAATCCTCTGTGCGCTATATAGACTACAGTAGACAATGCAATGCCTAGTGCACCGTGCACAGAGTGGCTATGCCGAAAGTCTCCACACTGCTTCCGCCTTGCTCGCTCGCTCACATATAAACATGTATGGCTTCTGAAATTGCCATTCATTGATTTCTTGATTTCCGTAGACTAAATCTTCGCTATCGGGGTAAATCAATATTTGAAGCATTTCTACTGATTCAGATTATTTTGTTTTTGTTTTTAAGTCCCTAGATCCACAGAACACAACATTCGTAAACTGGAAGTCTGAAGCTTCGGGCGCATGACATTAGAGCCCCGGACACTTGGGCCTTTGGCCCATAATACCCAAGCAGTGGGAGCTACTAATAGTGTGGGCCTTACTGTCTGATTTTGGGGTGCTAGTTTCCGGATTCCATTGGTTGCATGTAAAAAGTGAAAGGTTTGTTTGTTCATAGATCGGAGAGTGTGGCCAACATAACCGACATTCTGAAGTTATAATTGCGTGTACATATGTGATACTGGTTTGACAGAGGTAAAATAAACTAAATACTAGAATGTGATGGTAATCGTGAAATGTGATGGTAAACGTGAAAATAAACCCCTTGGCCCTGATGGGCCTTGGGGTTCCTTTTTAAACAAATGCCTTAGACACCAAATCTCGGGAAATTAATTTTATATTAACTCTTAGTGTGGATTCCTTCAATGGTGACCATAAAATAGAGGCTATGAATGTAGGTCACAACCAGATACCAGGTTCTACAGGCCAAATCGTTTATTCTACCAATTCACACACATCTGCCACAGTTCAAGCTCAATGGGTCAAGGCCAACTCGTACATAGTCAGGCAGTAGCAATTAAGAGTAGAAGTGTAAGAAAGTGTAAAAGGACTTAATATGGAACATACATCAAATATCAATACATTAGGTGAAAAGCACAACACATGAACCACTGCAGTCAGATTAAGGAAGTTGCAAGTTTGGCTCTGACGAAAGGACATCTGGAGATCTGCTACTGAGGTGGCAGATCAAGTTGGTACCAGAATTGTGGAATGGTGGAACTCATGTAACTTGTTAAAGTTCATGTTTTCAGTAGTAGAGACACTCAATGGTCCTACCTGTAAGATTTGTCTTGAAAATATGTGACACATCTTGCTCTGTATAAACATGTGCAAAAGTCTTATTCATTGCCACATGCATGATAAGGATTGAGACCAGTGCATGATGGACCAAGAATCCTATCTATGCCAATACTGTCTATATGTTGAATACCTGATGCCAGAGTCAACCAAATTCTCCCATTCCTTGCTCATACTATCCACGGTGAAGTACATGGAATGGAAATCCAAGATTGCTCTTGATTTATACTTGTCAGAGGAAATTAATTCTTGAAGGTCTTTCAATGCAATTCTGGGAAACAGCAAATCCTCAGATGTATTACTGGAAAGACTTGTTCCAACAGTGACTCTATCAGTAATCAGTGAGTCTAGATGAATTACCTCAGATATAGACCTTTTCACTTCTTCAGGAACTAGATGATTGATTAAGAATGAATGTTCTCTGTAAGCACCTTTGAAATACTTGTCAAACGTCTGGACATGAAAGTGTGTATTGAAAGTACAATGATCTGTTTTTACTTTACAGAAGCCTAGCTGACATCCATGACAGTGGAACTTTGGCAGGATCACAATTCTGTTTAATAACTTACCAACAGCTAATGCAGTTTTGAGGGCTTTTGCTTCCTGCTTCTTCGATTCTAGTCCGAAATCGATGATATTTCTGTACATCAAGTATTTATTGTTTACATTGGAATAATAACTTTCATTTTCCACGAGCCAAAAACCTGATTCCTTAAATCTGTATATTTTGGCTGCTTTGCTAACAATCCAGTTATTGTGAAGAACTCTTATAGTACAGCCTTTACCTG
Source organism: Sthenelais limicola (assembly GCA_942159475.1). NCBI lineage: Eukaryota > Metazoa > Annelida > Polychaeta > Phyllodocida > Sigalionidae > Sthenelais > Sthenelais limicola. Next base: position 412,737 of record OW804100.1, on the reverse strand, counting down.
GACATTCCTGGTCCTCTATGAACATACGTCTCCCTAATTCATAATAAACTAAACCACAGCTATACTCAGTAACATGAAAACTGGTTTTCACAATTGTCCTTGCCTGTGTCATGTCTTTTAGAATGAGACCAATGGCTTTCTGATCTGGAATATCAGTAGTCATGACCTTGTGCAGTGTCCTCTGATGGAGTTCTATACTTGCTTTAGTTGGCCGTGTGATATAGAAGCCACAGTTATCAGCTGTATAGTCATTCATCATCATGATATCCTTGCCTGCACTCAGCTGCAACATCTCAGGCAGTGGATTTCTGAAGAATATCACATCAACATCAGTCAGCACAGTGATATAACCCAGCATCAAAGCTGCAGTCACCATTTTCATCTTGACTCTCATTTTATGATTGAAGTCCCTTGTACCAAACTCAGATGCCTCTTCGTTGACAGTACTTTGCAGATATTCAAAGCAATAGATTCCATGGTGTCTCAGTGATACAACCACATGTTTGTCAGAACAGATGAACAGGAAATTTGTAATCTTAAACCTCTCATAGTTCATTTTGTACATATTGAGCGCTACATCTAAATATCCTGTGTCCACAGAGGCAAGAATAATTGTTTTATTCAGCCCTGACCGGGACTTGAGTGCTTTATGAAACTGTGTGTTGAAGTATAGATCAGGAATCCAGCAATCAGTCTTTTCATTAGATCTATAGCAGATGGACTGGTGTTTGATGATCATAATCAAGGCTTGGAACAACAGTGTAAGGCACCCTAGACCAACTGTGCAGCTCAGTAATCTTGGTTCTAAAGTCAATAAAAAACAGTGTTAAATAATATGTGGCAAAGAACAAGATTCTGTACTCCCACTTACCACTCACCATATTCCCTGACTAAAGTATCAAAAAGGAGGTTGTAGTAAGAAGACTGTCTGGACAGGGACTCCAATATTTCCAAAACTGTATCACAAGTATCACAATTTAAAGTACATAAAATAAGGTACATACTTCTGAAATATGGCATCTTGAACTGTTCTGCATTACATCAATTCTAGAATGGAATCAGTTCAAAATAACTTAAGCCCTAGTATTATTATTGATGATGATCAAATGACTGATTCAAACTGTCAGCTTTCAAACTCTCACATGTTGCTTTCACTGAATTGCATACTCTTACATAACCTTTTAATACATTTTGAACCTAAATATGAAAGATATGTATACTTTATATATGTCAAGGGCAGTAAGTAAGGGAACTGAAAAGATAAGGATAAGGTGATTTGAGTGAATAGTGTTAAATCAGATATTACCTTATTAAGGAATGTATATCTGAAACCATAATATACCCATGAGTAGATAATATAACAATAATATTTCAATGAAAGAAATGGGGGTGAAGGTTGAGGACTTTGAGGGAAGTCCCAGTAAACCTATCAAAAGAGAAGAGGTGGGAAAACCCAAGGGGGTCTCAGTAGCCTCCTGGAATGTTAGGAGCCTGAGGCCAAAAATCATGCAGGTAACAACATTTGGTGTGTACTCTCACTCCATCAAACCTGGTTGAACAAAATTAAACACAGATTCGCAGATTGCTATACCAGGATACAAAAGCTATAGACAAGATAGACTTGTAAGATGGAGGTCTATCAATGTATGTACAAAATATTATTAAAGTTGATGAGAATTTGTATCAAGATCTCACTATCTCGAACAAAGATATAGAGATGCAAAAACTTTCTATTGAAAAAGGTGGTTCAAAAAAGATTGTGACAGCAAATATATACAGACCTCAAAATTGAAAATTAGAAAAACGCATTACACATCTAAGACAGGTTCTTGAGCAAGATCAAAAACACAACATTGTATTAATACGATATGGCAAAAGCCACTAGATCTGCACTATTGGGAGAACTCTACAGTTTAATGTCCCAATATAATCTTGTACAACTAATCAAATGTAATACTAGATCTACAAGAAAATCTTCATCGTTATTAGATCAAATTTTTAGCAATTGTAAGTCAGGAAGGATAGAGTACAACTTGAGTGACCACTTTCCGATATATATATGAACAAGAAAGCTAGGACTAGATACCAAAAAGCTACCTTCAAAGCTGAAGATACCATGGGGCCGCCATTTCGTGCTCAAAATCTCATGAGATCTCATCTCATTTTGAGACTCGTTCATAGATTTTCATTTCCATTTCAAGATGGAAATGAATACGGCAATCATATTCAAAACGGAAATGAAAACGCCTATGTCTTTTGAAACATACTTTAAAACAAAAGGAATTTTAGTTTTTAAATGAGATAGAAAATCATTTTGAAATTCAGAATGATTTTGGAAATGAAAATGATTTTCGATTTAAAAAATGAAACTTTCCATGCATGAGCACTCTCGTCTTCTGGAGCTGCTGGGCTTGCTAGCAGCTGATTTTTCCCTCCATCCTTTCTTTTTGCCAGAGGAGGGCTCACACCAGGACTCGGACAGTTCTGTAGCAGTACTGGAAGTTTCTGCACTTCCAGCTGCAGCGGATTTCCGTTGGGTACTTTTCATTGGAGCAGGGCTAGAGGAGGCTGAGGGAACAGATTCAACCTCCTTTTCCTTCTCCTTCTGTGCTTGCTCAGCCTTTCTTAGCCTACAGCCACTGAAGCCTGAGCTCTCTGGAGTAGTCTAAGATGGCCCATCAACAGATATGCTTATAGAAGATCAGGTTCTTTTTGAGCTTCAGGACTACTTTCTTAGTCTTTGCCCTAGCGTCCTCCCGGCTATAATGGTGTTTGACCCTTTTACCATTCATCAGGTGTTGCACCATTTCTACCTGTCTGTCCAATACCTGAGCCCAGTTAGTATAGGGCAGGTCCAAAATCTCTGTTGGGGGGCGTGGCATTCGCAGAGGTGTCTAAAGAACCTCTCTCTGGTCTGATTGACCTGGATCCCTGACCCAAACTTGGTGTAGCGACATGCCAAGAATGGACATCACTGGTCAGGTTTCCATAACATTGTTTTCCCAAAGTGCCCTTGTCTATCCAGTCTACCTCCAGCAATTCGGGCCAGACGAGAGACTCAAATCGACACACGGCTCTGGGGAACCTTTTTCCTGACAAGCCCAAGGTAGATGCTGTAGTAGCAGAAGTTGATCCCACTGTCTCTTTTGCCTTGAACCCGCTCTTGGTCACAGTTTTCTTGCTACTACCTGTAGACCTGGTTGACCGGGATGTTGACCGGATTGGTGTCTGAGAAGCAAATCTCCTCACCATAGGTCTGCTCCTATCACCCCCAGGTCTCTTCCCTTTTGGTGATACTGACTGGGACCTGTGTCCAATGTTGTCTTGGTCCTCAGGAGATGAAAACCTTTCTCTTGATGCTTTCAGGGGTTGGAACTGTTTCCATGAGGAACGTCTCCAAGAACACATAAAAACATCCATGTATGTTCTCTCGGGACTTTCCCTGGGAGGTTTGGTCTTGGCGGCCTCACCACCCGTCTTTTTGGTAGCCATTTCCTCTCTGGGGTCAACCTCCATGGCCTCAGTCCCGGGGACATTAGCATGTGGAGTTGATCCACCCAACTGTGTGGCTTCCAAAGCTCCGGACCCAACAGGTTGTCCACCCCTTCATTTACTAGTCGATTGGCCTCGGCCTCGGAAATGAGGTCACTGTCCGAGATGTCTAGATTCTTGGCCAGTTCCTTTTCCGCCTCTGCCATCTCCTTCTCGAACTGCTGCTGGATTTCTTCCTCCGTAACATCAGCCATCGTCCTTCATCAAGTCTTTTGGCTAACAAAAGCAGAAACAACAATAGGCAACAGTAGTACATACAGGTGACTAGCAGGTTAGCGGGTCCCAAACTGGCTGACAGTCCCCCACTCTTTTTGCATGGGTGGACCCGAGAATGGTTAGCCAGACTGTGAGTTCTGACATGTCACTACAACACTAGATATGGATTAATTACGTCCTATTATGTGTTCCAATACCATGATATAACTCTCTGGCTCCTTCCTGGCTCCGCCCACCAATGCATAACAATGTACATTCACATTGAAATAGGGGAATCGGTACGCCCAAACTTCTAGACATCTTCATACAAGAGTAACAACAGGACACAGTGTTTATAAAACATCATCGTTTGGTAAACTTGCTGTGGAGGTTAGAAAATCTTGCTGCTGCTATCTCATGCAAAACACAGAAGCCAAGTGACAAAGGGCAGAACACTCTTGGCATACCGGTTACACCGCTAGTGCTCCAGCCCGCCACAGTGATGGTGGCGCCGTCAGCTTCCTGCGCTCCTACCATAGACTGATTGATGTTAATCCAACAGCTATATTGATCCGCCTGTGGAGACTACAAAAGGCACTCTCAATTTCCCTTTTCTTGACTAGATAGATTTGATCAACATTATAACTTACTCAACCATACTATTGGATAAATTGACATAGAGAGGAATGCAGTGTCAATGGCGTCCAAAAGTCCACCCTTTATTCAAAAACAAAAAAAAGAAAAAATATTCGAATCAAGTCCCCACTGCCCGCGCTGAGAGCCTGAGATCTACTGGCTTGTCGCTATGTTGTTGCTATACTAACCAAACAGCCGCGGGAACATTCAGGGGCACGTTACTAACTCATAGTTATACCTTTATTGAAATACAATAACAACCCTATTTGCTATAAATAGATTCTGGCCTTACAGCAAGTTCTGAATCACATTGATTCGCAGGGCAAGCCTGGTTCTTGTCTACAACTATCCTCCCTATTCAGTACTCATTGAGACAAATATGTCTCCCAGTCACAATTAGAAATTAATCCATTATGCCAGTAGGGGACACAGCAGCTTGATTACAGTTTACTGCTAGTCTGACTTCTCGTTGTGTAATTTTGTATGGGTCCAATGATCGGCTGGAATCAACCGAGCTGGGGCTTTACATGTGCGCATGGCCCTTGTCAACACTGGGGAGGGATTAACTATATTGGGAAAAGGATTTCTTCTAGTCCTCCTAATCCCTGGAAGTCCTGGTGGGGGAAAGGGCAAAGAAACCTGTACTTTCTTAGGCCGTCCGCAACCACGTCACGGAATTATTGGTGCCACAGAATTATCAGGCACCACTACCTGTTTCTTTGGTCTGCCTTTCTCATTTTTCTTCCCTTGAGTTGCTGGCTGAGTGTTCAGGTGTGCCTTTTACAGTCTTCCCCTTTTCTTCACTACAGCTGGAGGAGGAGGAATAACCATTGGGGGGACCAAAACAGGATCAGTCACTACCTTTTGGTGTTTACCGCCTCTTTTCCTTTTTGCTTTCTACTGGTCTTTGGGAATTCTTTCTTTTTGGGGCCAGCCTCTTGGCTTAACTCTGATGGTTACTTTTCCTCCTGGGGTAGGGGTTTTACATTCCTTCCCGGCTACTACTTTCCCAGCTTCTAGTCTAAAGACATCTCTACCTGCCGCTTCCAACTTCTGAAACTCGGGAGCCCAATGCAGATTAACTGCTTGTATCGGTCCATTCTCATCAAAAGCTGGTTTCAGGTAGTCTATATGATATCACATAAGACCTTCAGCTGTCTCTAGTTCACAAGTGGTATCCCCTATGAACCTTTTAATTACGTATGGCCCATCCCATTTGGGACCGATCTTTTTGCTGGCCTTTGGGGGACAGAATCGGTATACAACCTCCCCCACCTGGAATCTCGGGGGTCTAGAACGTTTGTTATAATCTCTTTTCTGGTGGACTGCAGAAATTCCAAGATTATCCTGCATGCACTGATGCCCTTTCCTCATTTGCTGCTTTAGACTTTCCACAGTTGCAGGGAAAATCCAATTCTCCTGGTGTTACTCCATAGGCAATATCCATGGGCTCTACCTGTTCCTTCCCCAAAACCGCAGAGTTTGGGGTGCATATGGTACTGGCATGTACAGTCCCGCGATATGCATGGGAACCAGCAACCAATTCTTGTCATTTCCGTCTGTTAAACAGGACAATTGCTCTACAAGGACTCAATTTAGTCTCTCACTTTGGCCATTGGACATTGGTGTATAGGGGAGAGTTATCAGTTTCTCAATTCCCAACATGTCTAACCAACTTTTTAAGAGTTGTGACCGAAATTCAGGAGCTCCATCTGTTTGAAGAGCTACTGGACACCCAAACCTCAAAATCCATTCTCTAAAAAGGACATCTGCACAACTTTCCGCTGTGTGGTCTATCATTGGATGGGCTTCTGGCCATTTAGAAAAATTGTCAGTTACCACCATAATATAACTGTTTGCTCTAGGGGTAGTCCGCAAGGGCCCTAGAATATCCAGGAAGTGGCCTGTGGCCGTGGAGGCCTGTTTTTTCCTTTAGTTGTAACAATAGCCCTAAATCTGATCGATGGGTAATTATCTGTAAACATTATATGTAGCCTACATGGTGTTTCTCCTGCCTTTCCCATCAGCAGCAACCATACCAACCCACCCCCCGTCGTCGCATAGAATGACATAGCATCTATGCGACCCCAGAGATAAAAACACTGAGCTAGGCGAGGCTAGAACTCTCAACCTTTAGGTCTAGAGGTAAGTGCCAAAGCCACTGTGCTACCTCCCCTTGTTGTGAATGTAAAGCCTAGAGAGCTGTTATAAACATGGCCTAGCTGACATAGCAGAGGAAGGAAAAACGTCCATTACTCCTTTATTAATGCTATGATGACTGTGTTACTTTAAAACATCAATCTAGATATGTTTAGAGGGCGTTCTGTGGCAACGGAAATTAATAGATATATCAGATCACTGTGAAAAGGTGATTGTGTGCCGTTTTGAGCATATAACCTTTCTCAGAAATAGAGAGACTGGCGGTGACACCTATGGGAATTGATATGTACCTTGTCGGCACCTTTCGGTGGCCACAACTAGAGTCACCATGGCGTCCAGTGATATATTTTTTTTTATTCCATTTAAGGCCAAGTCATTAAATTACAAGTACAATAGTTAATAAAACACGTATTATATCGTTCAACGACATTTCCCATACGTTGTCTCAATACCTATATTTCTAAGGAGTATATTCTTTTACAGTATATTCTTTTACAAGTAACCATTCACTGTCACTGTCACTATATTCAGTGACCATTCACTGTCACTATTATGTAGCCTATCCTTTAATACAGATTACACTAGTAATGAACCATTACGTAATTTTTTTCAATGCAATACTCTTATCGACTAGAAACATGACCATATTCGGTTCCACCTATCCCCATGCTTTACAATAACAATGACAATAGGAGCTCCCCATGGGCTACTTCTATGTCCAATCCGGACCCCTTTATACATTTTCCAGATCTCCACTTCAGCCTTGCCTCTATTAGCTACTGGAATCGGTCTATATGCTGGTTTTATAGGCAAAGCATCGCCAGTATTAATGGCATCACAGACTTTATGGGTACAGCCCAAAAGTTTTCCTCCAGGGAGTGGGAAACAATCCTGATATTCTTTCAACAGATCTTGTAGACCACTGACAACAAGACATGCAATAATGTAAATCTGTCCTCCTATGTTACACAGACAAAACACGCTCCCATAAGTCACAATCGGAGTTCCACTGCCCATTGCACACACCATTCTGACCGATTGTAAAGGTGGTGGATGTGGAAGAGAGTCATAGAATCTCTTTGTGATCAAACGGGTAGTAGCACCAGGATCTACTAAGAAAAAAACATTCACCTCACCTACTGCCACTAGGGCATACCATCTCTCCCGAACTAATAAATTAGCAGGGATCTCCAGAGTTCCTCTTTGTAGTACCAAAATCTTCCAGTACCAGTAGAATTTGCCCTTCTTCAGCTTGGAATCCAGCTTCACCCCATCTCACTTCCAAGCTAGGTACTGAATTATCCGGTGTCCCTTCCGGATGAGCCATTCCTTCCGACAGTAATCTAGAATTTACACTGTTCAACTTGGTGTGCTCACGGTGTATCAGGTCCTGGGCATGACTCCCAATTTTAGCACTACTCACAGGCTTCTCATGAACTATGGAACTGTGAAGTGCATTGTCTCTGACCCCGACTTCTCATGAGGGTCAGTCCTATTTTCCCGGATTAGTTGATGCAGAAGCATCCAGGAGGCCAAACAGTGCTTTTCTCTTAGGGCACTTAGAGCGGAAGTGACCCATTTCGTCACAGAAATAGCACAGTTTTTTTGTAGGACTTGTACCTACCCTTATAGGAACTAGGTTTAGCAACCTTGGGTGCCTTTGGGGTGGAATCTGTGGCCTTTGTTGGCTTTTTCTTCATCCTCCATGCCTAGATCCCTTGCACTAGAGCAGTTCCAATGTCTGTATCACTATCTTTGGACTGCTCGTCATTTGACTCTAGTGCCTTGGTGATCTGGGCGATGACATTTTTCTTTTTAGGTCGGACAACTTTCTTGGCCTCCTCTTTCTTCTCTACTACATCATCCCCATAAGGAAATGATGATAAAAAAGCGTCATTGTTCTGCACAAACGCCATGGCATTGTCATCTAACTTGCAACCCTCAAGTACCTCCAACCAATAGGCAATAGGTAGGAGATCATTTAGTTGCTGGAGCTGAACCAACCAAGCCTCTTTTGGGTTCCGTAACCAGGTCAGTTATACACTTAAGCATAGGGTCTGCATGGTGCTATCCATGTTCACCCCAAAGGCATACCTTGCCCTTCTAACCACATCATTACTGAAATTCTGGCTGGATTGTCTGTGTTGCTGTTTAGTGGAATAGAACAAGGCTTGTTTTTTCTGAGAACTATGCTCTCCAAAATTAGCGTCCATATGCTGGACGAATTGCAGAAGAGTTAGGTCCAGAGGTAGATCACCTAGCTCCTGGAGTTGACGGCGGCAAGAACATTTCAACTGCATCAGGAATAGTTCTTCGGTCTTATTTTGGGCCTCCACCATCACTGTCATCTCTCCAAGATGGACAATCCACTGGTCTTTCGTGGAATTCCATTGTTACATAAAGGCTACTTTGGGTACGAAATTGGCTTGGGTTGTTCTGTATTGGTAAGTAAAAGTTACCTCTGATGCTTCCAGGCCATCATACCTGAGGCCTTGGACTAAAGATTTTTCTCTGAGAGTAGTCGAGTACTCACCTACAAAATTACGATTGCCAAGGAGTGGCAAGGAGTGTCTAAACTTATGCAAGTAAGACAGCACTGCCAACAGCTCACATTTCGTAGCACAGTAATTTTTCTTTGACTTAGTGAGGCTGATACTAGTGTATCCCAATACAACTTCCTTGCTGTCCTGCATCTGTGACAATACTTGGGCCATTGCAAAGCCACTGGCATCAGTATCCAAGATGAAATAACCTTCCTTTCTAGGATACCCAAGAACAGGAGCTGATGTTAACAAAGCCTTAGCTGTTTTAAAAGCTAAAAATCTTCTGTGTATTGTTGGTTCTTGAGTGACAATACAAAATACCTCGAGGGGAAACCCTCTACCCTCACACTTCTTGGTCCACACTATAGGTTTACTATAGCGCTTTGCACTCCCAGCATCCATCACAATCTGTTGCAGAGGAGCTACAATTCCACCAAAGTTTGGCTTGGCTGGAACTCCATATAATAGGAAGCAAAACCAAGAAATTGTCTAACTTCTTTGGGACAGGCCATTCCTGCACTTCAACTATCTTAGCCGGATCCGCCCGGATTCCAGCAGCAGAAACATTCCTACCCAAATATTTCACCTCTTTACGGAAGAGTTCGCATTTCATAGGCTTAAGCTTAAGTCCATACTCTCTAATGCGTTCTAGCACTAATTTCAGAGTATCCGCATATTCCTGGACAGTCTTTCCAAAGACCACCACATCATCCTGGTCACGGCACCAATTGTAGTGATTCACAGTCTCTCAACAATGAACAAACAAGTTAACAAGACCAATTCCTCATATCTCTGTTTATTTGTCAGTCCATCAAAACGGCCCCTAGTCCGCCTGAGCCAGACAGGGTAGGGAAATACACAACAGGCTACAAAGAGGTAGGTAAAGATCCCTATAGATTATCCACATGAATGCCAAGTAAGAGACATACAATATGATGATAAGTAATTGGACTAAAACAGGTTGAGGAAAGAAGTAGAATAATACTAATACAACAAGGGTTTACATAAGACATAAGGGAAAATAGAGTTTTTTTATAGAGTGATACAGTATAAATACACAGGCCCAAACGTAGGGCACCTCTAGTGTGTTGATAGAGAACCATTCCTTTATGGAAGGTCTCATGGAGGATTATAGCAAAACTACTACAGAGGCATGATCACTTGAGTTCTCCTCCAGAACTACCCTTTCCTCAATGAACTTGACATTTGTATAAATTTGATCAATAGAGGTGGCAGTTTTTGCAGCAATCCTAGTTGGGTGTTTGATTTCAGGGCTTAATCCATATTTTGACATCATAAATTTAAGATCCTCCATTTTGAGTCTTGATTGTCACAGTGATTTAAGTTAAAGTATCCCATGATATAAATCTTTTACTCAGAACTTTTGTAAGGTTTCCTATTACAGTTGAGGGTGGCCTATACAAATTAAGTTGACAACTTGTAGTTGAATGATGTAGGAAAAAGGCTAAAATTATACCCATACACATGTACTGCTACTGTCCTTGATCTGGAATCGCGGATTTCAGTAGTGCAATTTCTGATCTGGAATTTCAGAATTTCATATTTTCATTCGGATTTTCGGATTTCCAGCTTTTCTGATTTTTTGATTTCTGATTTTCAATTTCAAATTTTGGATTTTGGATTTCCGATTTTGGATTTCAGGGGAAAATGTTCCCAAGATCAAATGCATGCCTGGGCAGTGTGATATATGCTAGTGATAGATCTTTGCTATGCCAATGGGTAGCACTGTGATTCACAATTGACTAGGCACTGAGCTCTCTTTATTCTGGGAATCTGCTGGGTCTGAAAGGATCTCATCATGATGGGACAGAATCTCTCGTTCATTTATTAGAACTATGGGTTACCAAAACAGAAAAGACTTGGTTTCATGATCATTGGTTTGACCATACTTAGCTGACCAACAACGGCTGGTACCAAGGACATGCTTGACAAAAAAATCACCGTTTCCATTATTTATCTATTATTCATCACATAAATCACATCACACAGATAATTTGGCAAGAAATACATTAATAATAAGGTAAATATAACACATAGATCTACAAATCAGTATATAATGAATATCCAATGGTACTCTGTTGGGTTTCAAATTGATCTTGACGTCGTGACCCTCTGTCTGATTTCCCCCCTTCCCCATTCTCCCTCTTCTTCACCTCCCTCTATATTCTACCCATCGTCCAACTCCCATATTTTGTTCTCAACCTCTACTCACTATCCTGTTATCCCTGTCCCTATGATGTCTTCCCCCTCTCTTCCCTCCTTTCTTCCCCGACTCTGCTCTCTGTCCCTGCCCTTCTTCCCCCTTTTATCTTTGCTCCTCTATCATACTTACTCTCCCACCCTGCCACTGTCAGATATGGGGCAAGTTACATCTCAATTGGAGTGAGTGAGATTGGTTGCTTTAAACCCTTATCAACACCTTTAGATGCTTATATCAAGGGTGGGAGAATTGAGAGGAAGGCAGTTAATGATCATACCCAGGAGATGGAGATATAGAAGAAGGGAGAGAGAGAGAAAAAGTGATAGAAAGGCACTTTATGTTCATACCCAGCACCAGATGATCAATTGGCTCAATAGCTCATTGCTCATTGTCACAACATCATTGGTTTGAGCACAATGGAGTGAGGATATCACCATTTTCAAAAAGGCTTCAAAATCACATTTTCACCCCAGATACCATAACAAACTACATATATATATTTCTCCAGAAAGGGACAATGGAATTCTACAGACCAGAAACAGAACTGGTAATATCACAGATTCCTAGAACATGCCTGACACAAATCGCATTGTAGTGGATATGAGGTTCAGCACAAGTCTAGTATAGCTTGCTGTTGTTTTAGCTCTTATATAACCGGGTCGGCCTTCAAGGTCAAGGTTAGAGCTCCGCTCGCTCAGCCTTTTCAAGCCTTTCGGATCTGTTCCGTTTTTACCATGAATGAATATCAAGCTTTACCCTATTTACAGATTACCTTTCATCTACCTGCATTTACCAGAATACGTACTGTATTGCATATTTGTGATGTATTGTGTATCTCTTGTATCACTTATTCCTGTATGAAGAACATCGTGCCATTTACTTGTACACACCTTGTTATTGTACGGAATGTATTTGTGACTATTCAGAAATCCTTTCCGTCAGATGTCTTGGTTAGCCCGGCTGACCATGTACCTTGTGATCGCACTGTGGGGGAAATAAAGCTACGGAAACAGAGATCATTGTCCTTGTTTTACTTTCCCTTAGTCAAGAGGAAGATCAAACCTGGGTTGTCTAAGTAATAGCACAAAGGTTATCACGGGCTGGATAACTAGTGTCACTTTTTACTGATAAACTACCTGTAGAAGAGCCTACAGCCCCGGATTGGTTATCAAGACCTCTGGGGTTCACTACAACCTTATATATAACGGATAAATAAAAATGGCGTGACAGTAGAACCCTGGGCTATGCCAGCCTTTAGGAAGTCAGAAGAATGAAACAAAATGGACGAAAAAAGATTCTATTTTCCCTCTGTGCAATCAAAACCTGAGAAATCACTACACATATCTTTTTAATTTGAACTACTAAGCTGTAAACTGCCTTTTTGAGCATGCAATCATAGACTTAAAGCCTCATGTTTTCCTATCAAAAACAGTACCTCTTTCTATTAGCAGAATTTTAAGATATTTCTTGTGACTGGCAGCTCTCAATTACAGAAATCAGAACACATTACACCATGCTGAAATCAATGACAAACAAGGGGACAATGATTGCCCGCTCCCTCTACTCAATATTACTTAAACATAATCAACCAAGCAAGTTCACTTGCAAAAACAAGTTCACAATAATTTTACTTAGTTATTTACTTTTTCAGTACAGCTGGTTATACCTATTATCAACAAAGAAGGAGAATTTTAAATTTGGCAACTTTAAATATAATTTAACAATTTTTACAACCTTTTCTGGGAGACCAGAACGTTTTCCTCTACACCTTCATGTTGTTAAATACTGGAGGAAAACTTTTGATAAAACAGTGCACATTGTTGTCTTTGTTGACAAAGACCAGTTTCACAGTAGGTCACCTGCATTAAATATTCCAGGAGTTGAAATCTCATTTGACACATCAGTAAACATATTTGGAGTACCATTTTTAATCGACATGTATCTAGCAGTGCGGAAACAAGGAAGAAGTAAATTTACTGGCTTCTGTAATGCTGATATCCTGTTTGATGGAAGTTTCATGCAGACCCTGGAAGGAGTTCTGCCACACTTGCCTACAAACAAGTCTTCGCTCATAATAGGCAGAAGGACTACACTTGGAGTAACACAAAGCACAGAACTAGATATGGACAATCTCATTAAGCTGGCAAAACATAACGGCATATTGTCAGCATCTTATGCAGTTGATTACTTCTTTATACATAGAGAGGAACTTTATCCCTGGAGAAAATTACCTAATTTAGTAATTGGCAGGCCAGGGTATGATAATTATCTCATTCTCTATGCAGTGCACCACAAACTGTTTGTTATTGATGCAACATTGACTATATTTGCGGTCCATCTGCGTCAGAAAGTGGTTTCATCAGTGACCAAGGAGGATTACTACTACAATAAGTTACTGGTGGGAGACTGTGACTATACTAGAGGCAATACTTTACATGCTCCTTTCTACACCAAGTATGCCAATAGACAGAAAATTGTACTAACTCATCATCATATTGCTCAGTTTCCCTATATCTGTCCTCAAACAAAGCATACAAGAAGTCCCAAGCACAAACAAATACTGCTTTAGAGATGCCCTCTGAGATAAAAACTAAATATTTTCTACTTCTTGATCTTTCCAAACCTGTCTAAAAGTGATTTGAGCAAAGTTTTTGAAGATTTTCGTCAGTTCTGTTTGCTAGGGGGCTTTTAAAACAAGGCCATTTGTATTTCGAGAGCCGCGGTTTTTGCCAAATTCAAATTCATGCATAAACATATAACAGCAGCAGAATATTGATGAATTTAGTCATCTAAACCATAATATGAGTTAATTTGAGATTTTGTTTGCCATAATAATATTCTCAGCTTTAACTCAGACAGATGATCCCTAGAGACAATCATCTGGGTTTTGGCTGGAGTTTTTAGTTGTATTTCTTGATATTGATTTGGGTCCTGGTTTTTGAGTTTTTCCGTTCACTTTTCTATTTATTCTCCCTTTCATGATCGATTGGTTTGTATGGGTTAGATATGGGAATTGGCTTGTGTCAATATTGCCAGAGTTTTCAGCTATTTCAATTTGTAATTGAAAGTTCTCTAGGGACGATACTCTACTTACTAGTTTGTCTGCATTGTCTTCTTTCTCTGTATTAGAAGTCATATATTTCCTAAAACAGGCTAGCTCGCTTTGGAGGTTGATTCTGAGTTGGCTCGTTTCAGGTCCATGGTGAGTTTGTTTGTCATAACAATAATAATAAGAGATTTTATTTCCATTTCACAGATACATATAACTTAAAATAAAAGAATGGAATTGGAATATTATCTGTGCTAGTCACAGCTCTTCCGAATATCCTGTCGGTTGTTTTGATTAAGATAATACACACTGTTAATGCGCCGTTTACAAAATTGTACTCAAAACCGTCCATTTGAGGACACATGTGTTTACAAAACCGTTTACAACACATTACCCAGGACGCATAATGCTATGGAGACACTGCTGCTACTCACTGCGCCGTGACCTCAACTGATCTAAACGTTCTGAAGGACGATTTTATTTTGGTAACACAGTAGGCACAACGGTACCGTCCAGCCAGTGCCAGACAAGCTAGCGTGACCATTAGTGCATGACGGCCACTGATGACAACACTAATAACAACAAAGAGACAAAAACTTGCCCCTGCTTTAGATCTGGCAACCTTAGGATTCACAGAGCAACCTTAGGACTCACAGATGAGCTTCTAAACCATTACACCACCGAAATTGTTGGAGATCTATCCCCGCTCTCTGTCTCTCTCTCTATCCCCACTCTCTGTCCCTCTCTATGTCCGCTCTCTGTCCCTCTCTATGCCCGCTCTCTTTCCCTCTCTATGCCCGCTCTCTGTCTCTCTCTATCCCTGCTCTCTGCCCTCTCTATCCCCGCTCTTTAAAGATGCGTTATCAGCTGTGGAAGATCCTGAAGTGAAATGACTATCCTTGAGATAAACACTCTAAAGCTATCATATGTCCTGGACAAACAATTTAAAATGAAGACAAACTGATTAAAAGTAACAAATTCGGTATGGGTTTTTGCTCTGCATAACACTGCATGAGTGGCCTGTGTATGCCTATAGCTTGCCCATTTAAGACAGGAGGGGTAGTGGGGGCCTAGTCACCTACATGCGTGTAGGTTTGGATGACTGCACCTCAAACTAAAGTCTTCTGCACCACAAGGTCATAAGCTAGATTTTCAGTATAATTGGTTGTTTAGGCTATAATTGGTTGTATTCGGAATTCTGTGGTTTAATGTGAAATATGGCTGATCAGCATTGATTTCAGTGTTACACATATCACTATTTAGGTCCTAAAGGTAAAATAATGAAATGAAGATGATTCACAAAGTAAAAGTTAAAAATAACCTTTCCTGCATAGAGTGTGTGCATGCATCTGAGTTTTAAAGATAATGGGAGTACCAAACATAGCCAAACTGTTCATAGAACCAACGGAATTCCATGAACGTCACACAGCATTATACCGTGCACCCTCATTTCCAATATATAACCTATGCTAACAAGAGAGAAATCCCTCTCTCCCTCTAAGGTGCTGAATAAATGGATCATAATTCTGGTCAAAATGGTCTTATCAGAAAAATTCAAAATTATCCAGAATCGTTTGGATCTGTAGGCCATTTAGGCCTATATCGGTCTCCATGCGGCAAGTGTTTTTGTTTTCCACATTATATCCCTATGGATTATGATT
Organism: Sthenelais limicola; assembly: GCA_942159475.1. Taxonomy (NCBI): domain Eukaryota; kingdom Metazoa; phylum Annelida; class Polychaeta; order Phyllodocida; family Sigalionidae; genus Sthenelais; species Sthenelais limicola. The sequence goes on along the minus strand of OW804100.1, from coordinate 396,720 downwards.
ATCTCGGTTGACAAAAAGTGAATATACCCTCCCTGTTAAGATGATGCATGCAACAGAGTGCGCTGTTTACAAAATTGTGAGGAATATCTTTCCCACTAAAATGAGTTGGGTCTGTCGATTTTGGGTCATTATAATGATACAACGGTCTTTAGGGGACCTGTACGTGCTCCATATTTAACTATAATTTTGCATAATGCATATAGAAATTATTGCATTCATATCAATGTATTCTTATGATTATATAAGGGCACTTATCATGAAACGTCGACATGGTTCCTTGACCTGTATTTCATGGTAATGAGTGATTTAGAAAAAGAATAGCTTGATATGTATGGCTCGAAAAATGGAAGGAAATCAGCAAATATTATGTGACAATGCGATGAGAATCTTCATAGTTATTCAATTTTATTGAAGAAATGCGGGCCATTCTTCGTAATAATTCAGGGTCAGTAGTTGGGTGAGAAATTAATCAACGCAACACACAGAGATGTATGCTTCAAATCAGTACAATCCTTAGAAGAGGTCGAACTAATGCTGCTGTTTATTCTTATACTAGACAGATTAGAACGAATACACTGGTCCTGCGCTGATTGGCTTAGGTCTCGTTGGTCCAATTAATTGACAGGTTAGATTAGAGATCCAATCAGCCACAGGATAACAATGACAGACAAATTATTAAAACGAGGCTCAGAGTGACCACTGCCACTCTGACCAATCTCTTTGGGTGGTGACCAGGTCACAGGGTTATCTCCCCTCCCCTCTCCCTCCCACTCTTTAATCAGTATTCCCCCCCTCCCCTGACCTGGCGATCAGCCCCTCCCCTCCTTTCCCATGTGATCGACTTTGAGATAACGGTCAGACCTGGACCTCACCTGTACCTTTGGACTTTGGGATGATAAGAAATCCGCGAGCGTTGTGGCGGTAAGAAAGTGTATTCTGGCCGGTAGGCGCGCGACAAATGTCTGGCTGAATGAGACAACTTTAACTCAAAATTAGACAATTTAGGCTTGTCAATTTTACATTATCATTTGGTGAAGAGACGGCATCATTCCATATCATGTTTTATTCCAGGTATATTGACTGAGAAATGAAGAAATTTTGTAAAAAAAATCAAAAACATTAGATATATTGACATGTCTATCCGTCTTTCCAAAATATATATAATACATGATTGTATAGTATAGGTAGAGGCGTAGAGGGCGGGTAGAGGCTCGTGTGTTTTATAGGCGAACGACTGGTGCCACCGAGTGGCAGAGCGACAAGCTCTCTGAACCTCGGTCGGAACCGTTAATGGATTTCAAAATGTGAAGAATAATTCATGGACATTTACAGATTTCACCGGGTTTTGACCATCACCTTTAATTCTATATCTATCCAAGGACACCAAGGAGTACGGTAAGTAGTCTTTTTGAATCTATAATGACTTCAATCATCGCAAATCTAAGTACATTTTCTAGCCGTTCAATATCTTGCCCGGCTGGGCGATAATGCAGCGTTTATAAACACTCATTTGGTCGTTGACGGCAACCATTTCCCTTTGCACAATGGAAAGACTAATGCCTTACACTTTGAATCTAGTTCTAGACCCTTGCAACAAAAGTTAGTTTTAAGGTTTATGGCTATCATACACAAGCCATGAGGCATGACCACATGCCGCCTCCCATTGCACACTTAGGCATAGGCTATAGGCCTATTGTGAAAGTTGAAGGTGGCAGAAATATTCCTCCCACCTGTGCGATTTGTCGCTCACTGCAACACTAATTACATAAAGAAATGCAGGGATCGTAGTAAGGGCTTTGTACTCATTAATAACAAGTATATTTGGCTGTGGACGAGTACCATTGCTGGTGCACTGGTCCACACTTACGAGTAGGCCTACAAACACAGGACAAATTAAAGATTGTAAATTCTCACACAAGGTTACATTCAAAATAAAATTGAAAGGGAGCAATAAGGGTAAATGACTTCCATGGGTTTTTTTGGGTCTCATTACGCTTTATTTCCTTCTTTCCCTCTCACTCTCTTCCTCCCTCCCCCCCTGCCACCTTCCCCGTCTACCTACCCCTACACCTCTCACCTCCCCCTCTTTATTTCTCTCTCTCATATCTCTTTCCGACTCTCTATTTTCTCTCCTTACTCCCTCCTCTTTCTCTGTGACCCCTTCTCCTTATGCTCATTTACATGATTACATTCGATTCAATATTTTATTTAATGATCTGCTAAAAGGCATTCTACAATGAATACAATTATCAATTATGTTTCAAACATTTTCGAAAGCTTTTCTAACCAACCTCTCCCTCTCCCATCCCATCCCCTTAATACCATGCCCCTCCCCTTGAGGTTATTCACTACTGGTGATACAATGTAATTGTAATGTATAGTTATTACAAATATCCTATACAGTTTCAAGTTATTTACAAAATATGAGTCAAGTTATACTGTTACATAGGCTACAATCAAACAAATGTTCTTTGTTTAGTCGTAGCTCATTTTCTTGTCTCCTATATATGTTATTTGTATGGAACTTGATCCTCTATTATGCATTAAGATAAAGACTATCTTGTTTTTACTTCTACAATTGTATATGGACGAGTGCTGATTGGTTGTGGACGAGAACCTCCATTAGTCCACTCGTCCACAATACTTAGACTGACCCAAGGTTTACTACGACCCCTGAAATGCTATCCTACATTTCATTATTCACTATTATAACTTCTACCCCACGCTGACCTTTTTCAGAGATGCCAAGTGTCCCGATTTGTCCTTGAAAAATGTAATTTTGAGATTTATGCTTCTGACGACAGTAGAATATTATATCGCCAGAGGGCAGCATTGTAGACGCTCATATATATAGCCAGTGCCTGGCTCCGCTCGATCACTTCAACTCAGTCACGCACTAAAAAACTTTCTCTTGACTGGTCCGCTTGTTTGGTTGACACATCCGCACGTGTTTGGTGTCACTCGGGTGACTCCTATTGACTCCACTATGGGGGTGAGAAAGTGTTGGAAGTGTAACGATGAGAAACATGAACCCCCCACTGGGTTGAAGTGTTCTAGAGCTGAGAGGAAAGCTAGTGTTTCTTTCATTGATAATGTGGATTGGGACAGATGGTCTCCTACCGGAGATAAGAAGAAGAATAGGAAGACTTGGGGTAGTCGTGTACGTAAGTCTATTCCCAAGGGTTCTTGGTTCAAACAGGAACCATGCTTACGTCCCCCTGCTGAGAAACCTCCTCTCGCTCCTGACGGTCCTGAAGGAATGATGGAAGAACCCTCTATTGGTGAGCCTGTTATTGCTAATGTTTCTAATGATTTTGTGGAGACAGACAATGTTGTATCTGATTCTGAAAACCCTAAGGCTTGGCCCCCTCTTGGCCCGGTGGAGCCCGGTGGTCCTTTTAAATTTAAAGCACCTAAGAAAGTTCATAAAGTTGTCATGCAGGAGGGGAATATTCCGAATATTCCTAATGTGCCTCTGCAGCAACCAATTTGACAGGTGCAACAACCAAATGAGCCTCTACAACAGGCCCCGGGGGCTGTTGATTCTGGTTGTAGGCAGGACGTTTGGCGAATGAACTTGAAGCTATTAAAACAGAATCTAGAGTGGTTCAGAGCAAGTTGTCTGGTATCGAAAAAATGTCTGGCCAAACTCTGTGAGGAAAAGTCTGACTCTCCACAATCTCATAGCTCACGTCTCAAGTCTCATAGCTCGAAGGAAGACCGTGGGCCGGTCCCACAGACGTGACTCGCATGGTGACAGGCGTGACTCCCGTGGACGTTGACGTGACTCCCCACCTAGGCGTAGGTCCCAGTCAGTTGGTCGTCGCCGCTGCCAGTTTGAAAGGAAAACCTCGGCTAGTGAATCCTCCTCGTCCTCTGATTCTGACTCGGACGGGTCGTCCTCCTCCTCTTCAAGTTTGTCGTCTGTAACGTCTAGACACCATAGTCTTAGAAGAAGCCATAGCCTTTGTCGTTCTTCAAAGTCTAGGGATAAAAAACGTAGGTATAAGAAAAAACGTTTTCTCCCACATGACGAGAGGAAGAAACTTATGTCTATTGAACGTTTGTGGTACTGTCACGGCGCGTTTATGCTGGAAAGGTACAGAGCTGGAGATAACATTAACGGTATACTAAAACACAATTGTTTTTTGGCTGAGAAGGCTGCCTCTAAGTCTTATGTTACTTCTGGCCTGCTTAAATATGATGAAGGCGTCCGAGACAAAGCTAGGGACGATGGTCTCAAATCGTATAGTGGTGGTGACATTGAATTATCGATGCGTTTCCTTTCTCACGAATATGCTGCAAAATCGCAGAAAGCCAGTACTTCTCCTACTACTAGTTTCAGGGGTAAACGCGTTAAAGATCCTAAGAAAGACTCAGCGGGTTATAGACCGGTTTGCTGGGCTTTTAATAGAGAATGTTGTACCTTTGACAATTGCAAATTCCCCCACATATGCAGCTACTGTTACGGTAACCACCCGAAAACCGATTGTCGCTTAGCTAAGAATCAGAGTTCTCAAACTCAACAGGGCCCGGCTTAGTATAAAGCGGGTAAGCAGCTTCCTTACGAAGCTTTGCAGTTTAGTAATTCTGTTTACTGCAATGATTTTTCAGTTTTTTCTGGTTTCAATCGTCATGATCAAGGTGTATTGAGGGATGTTATTCCCTCTTATGTTTCAAGTGATGTTATTCCTGAACCTTTACCTTTAGAAATTGATTCTTCTTCGCGATCTAATGATAAATTATTGGTATTTCCCTCGCTTGAGGTAAACATGTCCGCCATTACTGACCCTGATTCTTTACTTCCGGAGTTTCCGGAAGGGGTTCCCTTACTTCCGGGGATTCCCCAAGATGGCTGCCAAAGGAAGTTTTGTTGTGTTTTGACTCCTTCGGATATTACAAAAGAGTCTAGCGAATGTTTATTTGTTCATTTTGAAAAGAATTTTCATGACTTACCGATTGACTTGAACTTGTTGCTTCGTCTTAGATAATTACCTGATGATTATGTATGTAGCATGAAGATTTATACAGGTTATTATCTTCATTTATCTAGACATTGCTTTACGGGTGACTGTTTATGTATGTATTATCTTGATTATGTTCCTACCCAACTCATGCCTTGTCGAATGGCTGCTGCACTACTACCTTTTATCAAGAATCGTAGCTTGTCTACATTGGATTCTTTTGTGTTATCAGGTGTGTGTAGAGGGTTTAAGATTATCGATTCTCAAGTGGACATTACATATAATATGCCTAATTACAAATCGATTTTGCATGACTCGGTGGTTACTCAAATGAATTCAGTCGTCGCCACTGAATTGGTTGCCGGTCAAATTTCCATTGCCAAAAATGTTCCGAAGTGTATTCATGCTTTGGGGGCTATACATAGGCCTGATGGTAGGTTGCACCCCATTACAGACTGCTCAAGACCTCTGCTATCTGTCAACAACTTTATGGACAGTACAGCCATTAAGTTTAAGTTTGCTCGTATTGACGATGCTTTGTCTTTGGTGGGTAAAAATGACTTTGGGTGTGTTGTTGATATTTCAACTGCCTATCGTTCGATAAACATATTCCCTCCTCACAGAGAATTCTTGGGGTTCTCTTGGTGGTGGGATGGTAAGTGGCAATTATTTACTGATAATGCCTTATGCTTTGGTATCCGGTCAGCCCCTTATATATTCAATTCTGTGACCGATTTTATTACTAGAGTCATGTTCTCCTGGGGTATACCATGTGTTAACTATTTGGATGATTTTTTCGTCCCTGGTATGAATGCTGTTCAATGCCAGTATAGGCAAGATGTTTTAATCTCTTTTTTGAGATTCCTAGGGTTTGGAGTTAATTCTAAAAAGGTAACTTCTCCTAGCCACGAACCAAAATACTTAGGTATCATTATCGATATGATTAACTGGTGTATTCGTCTGCCTTCTGATAAGGTTGGTAAAATATTAGATGAATTGTCTCCTCTAGTGGAGAAAAAATGGTGTTCTTACAAAAAACTAGAACATATGGCTGGCTTGTTAGCCCTTGTTCGAGTGTGGTTAAGGGTGGCAGGACTTTCTGTCATCGTATTTACGCCTTATTGAAGGCTACTAAGGGAAAGAAAAGAGTTAGAATCTCTCAAGATTGTGTTCTAGACCTGTTATGGTGGTAATTTTTTGCCATTGTTTAATGGCTCCAGGAAAATTCTTGGATACGTAGACCTCGAACATATCTATACAGATGCTTCATTATCTGGGTTTGGGGGTGTGTTTGGTGACAATTTTTTCTTTGGTGGTTGGCAACATATAGGTAAATCTTGTCCACATTCGTTAGACCCGCCCTCGTTGGACAGCTCCTCCAACATTAATATTCTTGAGCTTTGGCCTGTGTTACTTGCTGTTAAGCGCTGGCATGACTTACTAAAGAATAAAATTGTCCTCATTCACACCGATAACACCCAAGTTGAATGTATGATTTCTTCAGGTAAAAGCTGTAATGATACTGCCATGGAGTTGATCAGAGAATTGTTCTGGTTTTGCTCTGTTTATAACATTCAATTATTAGCCTGCCATGTATCTTCTACTGATAACTTTGCTGCCGATGCCTTATCGAGAATTTATTCTCGCAAGATGAATGTTATGTCTTATGGTTTACCCTGTATGTTCTCTGCTTGTTGTTTTATTAGCCTCAAGGTCGAAACTACAAAAGGAATGTAAACTAGTACAATCCATGTGCTGGTCTGATAATACGTGGAAGTCGCGTAGGTCCCAATGGACAAGATTTTTTGAGTTTTGTGAACTATATGATATTGAACCTTTACCTGCTTTGGTTGAGACTGTATGCTTATATATTACCTACCTGTCTTCTCAGGTTAAATACTCAACTATTACAAATTATGTTTGCTCCTTATGGGCCTTACATGAATACTTCGGTGTGACTCCTATAGCCAAGGGTACCTTTTTGTTGAAATGTACTATGCAGGGTGCTAGACGCCTTATTGGCGATACGGTAAATCAATGTGACCCCTTACTTCCCTCGCATTTGATCAGAATATTTCATGCGTTGGACTTTACCTCCCTGGAGGACCTGCTATTTTGGTGTTCCACTTGTTTAGCCTTTAGGTGCTTACTTCGTAAGAGTAATTTCACAGACTCCGGCCACGTTATTTTTGCCTCTGATGTTGAATTTACAGACTATGGTCTTTCTCTTACGTTACGATCCACTAAAACTATCCAGTTCGCCCAGAGGAAAGTAATAATTCCTGTTGTGGCTGCTAGGGACTCTATATTGTGTCCGGTTAGATGGTTATATGTATACCTTCGAAAATTTGATATTCCTCTAGGAGGCCCTCTGTTCAAGTTGCCTTCTGGCAAGACTATGTCTTATTATTGGTTTGCTGCAAAAATGTCTAGTAAAATCAAAGCTTGTGGTTTATCTGGTAACTTTAGATTTAGATTAATGAAATTGACATAAACAAATCCTCTGGTTGTAAACATATCACTGCTAAGTTGTACAAAGAAATGTTTTTATGCCTCACAGAACAACTCCTATATGTAATGAACATGTCTATCTCCAAAGGTGTTTTTCGCAGGGCGTGGAAAACGGCTATTATTAAGCCTATTCCAAAAAAATCGAACACCAAATTTCCTGAAGATACCAGACCAATTGCCTTAACCCACATAGCTGGTAAATTACTACAAAAGTTTATTGCAACCCAAATATGGAACCATCTTGATATTAATGATATTCTAACCCCACATCAATATGGTTTTAGAAAAAACAGATCGACTTATGAAGCCCTATATGAATTAATAACTTTGATCAATAGTAACAATAATAATAAACTACTAACAGCTGCCACTTTTATTGATTTCAGTAAAGCGTTTGATAGTGTTAATCACAATATTATAATCCAAAAATTAGAAAAAATAGGTTTTATCGATACTGCACTTAATTGGCTCAAAACATACTTATCTGATAGAATACAAACTGTAAGGCTAGGAGATATTTACTCCAAAGAAAATAAAATAAGTTGCGGTGTTCCTCAGGGTCCCATATTAGGGCCAATAATCTATTTAATTTTTTCCAATGATATATAGAAATTAAATCTTACTAGTCAATTTTTGCTTTATGCAGATGATACCGTTTTGTACACGACTGGGAGAAATATTGAAGAAATTGAAAAAAGCATGAATGCAGACCTTAAAAAGTTTTATGAATGGTCAACCTGTAACAAAATTCTAATCAATGCTAGTAAAACAAAATCAGTCTTATTTGGAGAGAAGAAAAAAATAAATAGCTCCCTCTCACTAATGATAAATGATACCAAAATTGAATGTGTAAAACACTATACCTACCTAGGAGTAACAATGAATAACAAACTCAACTTCCAGGAGCAAAGCAATATTTTAATAAAGTCATTAAATTATAGGATTTACCAACTTTCAATTATACGTCAAAATCTTAACAAAAGAAGTGCTCTGCTACTGGTAAAGGCTAATATATTATCGATTATAGATTACAGTGCCCCATATATCAGTAGATGCAATAAGAAAATATTATCAACGATTCAAAAATTACAGAATAAGGCTCTGAAGATTGCCCTTAGATGCCATCAAATGACCCCCACTATTGATATTCATAAACAAACGAAAACTATGATATTAAGAAATCTTATAGATTTTCTTCTCTCCAAGATGGCTTTTACTGCAGTTAATAAGCTTAGAGCAAATGAAGATATGTACAGAGCAAGAGCAACTAGACAATACGATGCACCTATCCTTCCCCAATTCTTTCCCAAAAAAGACTCTGATAAATGGTCACTACAATACCAAGTAGCCTCTATTTGGAACAACCTCCCAATTAGGTTGCGAAATATCCAGGACAATATTATGTTCAAAATTCAGATCAAAAAATTTTACCTCGATAAAGATTAATTAGGCCCCTCACCCAGCTTGCTTTCCCTCTCACTCCTCACCTTAAACTAAAATGCAATTATAGAATGTACACTTCATCATTCATTATTTCTATTTTTCATATGTCCATCATACGTTTATGTAAATTCTTTCTAAGCAAGATGTGAACATTTTTTTGTAATATTACATTCACCATTGTATAAATACTACGAAATACCGACAGAAGTGATAGCAGATAATCTATAAAAACGCTAACTGTTTGCGGCGGTTATCTCTGCTAATTTTCCTATTTTTTCGCCAGAAAATAAACACGTCCAAAAAGATCTCATAGTTTGAGACGTGGCTCAGCTACCTTTCTGAGTCGTATTGGTATGCCATTACATGATATTAAAACCTATGGTGATTGGAGGAGCCTCAGTCTCCTCTTGTATTTAGCTTCTGATCCAGAGACACAACTGGTGAAGGATTATTTAGTTGCCTCTTCATTATCTTTGTACTAAGAACTGCTTACCTTCCGCTGGCTGGGGTGTTGGGGTCGTTCTCGACCTCGACATGCCCAAATATATTCTCATTGTTGTTCATACATTGTTATACTCATATCTCAATCGAGCCCCGCCCAGCGATATTATGCTTCTGACGACAGTAGAATATTATATCGCCAGAGGGCAGCATTGTAGACGCTCATATATATAGCCAGTGCCTGGCACCGCTCGATCACTTCAACTCAGTCACGCACTAAAAAACTTTTGTTGATGTTGTTTAATAAAGGGGGTCGTTCTCGACCTCGACATGCCCAAATATATTCTCATTGTTGTTCATACATTGTTATACTCATATCTCAATCGAGCCCCGCCCAGCGATATAAAATAAATAGTTTATTTAATCTCGTTGTTTTGACTAAAAAAGTAATCTGTATAGATCCAGTATTCATAGGCTATCCTCACTCCTTTTCCCTTCCTATCTTCCTCTGCCATGTCCCTCTTCCTCTCCCATGCATAGCTATGTATGATATAGGCCTAGTCAGCAAACCTGCCTCTGCGTATGTCCCGATACTTGAAATCTCAAGATGCAGAGGCAGGTCAAATCTCAAGATGCAGAGGTAGGTCTGCTGACTAGTATAGGCCTAGCCCTTCTTCCTCCCCATCCTAGCTCCTTCTCCCTTGATAATGATATATTATAGGCTACAGTGTTCTCTCTTAACTTAAATTTAAAATTGATGCTCAGAGATAAATATTCATCCAATCGAATAGCAATTTTCAAGTAAAAAGCCCTGAGTATCAACAGACAATGGTTTCCTTACAGTACTTTTGAGAAGGTTGAATTACTTCTAATTTCGTGAGAATTAACCATTTAAATATTGTCCTAAGACGTTTGAATATATTGTGGTGTTATTGGGTTTAGATGGCCGCTGAGGGTTAGTTCATCCGAACCTCCCCAGTGGTCACTACTGGTCTGCGGGACTTTTTAGTCTTATGTTACCTTTTTGCCTGTTTGCCTTTTATATTTAACAGCAGTCAGCTGTTGGTTGCTAGTAACCGCGACCTGGGTTTCTACCATTTCATGTGATCTGTAGAAGCCGTGATAAGCCTCTCAGTCTTGATAGTGTTACTTACATCACTGAATGTGAAGTGTTGATTATTCTTATGTATGTCTGTCAGACACCTTTGGATAAGGGTTACCTGGCTGGCCAGGTGATCCGAAATCCCAAGTCTGAATCAGATGCGAACAGATGCTCAGTTCCGAACACCTCATGTGAATAAAACCCAAGTGAACAGGTAGCGCCTGCCTTTGTTCCTTTTGTTCTATAAACTCTCGTTAATAAGCTTCGGATACGCCAAGGGAAACGAACCTGCGACTACAAATCACTACAACTGGTGCCGTGACCAAACTTGGCTATCTGTCTTATCAATTGAGCATTTGGGCTTATAGTTTAAACTTTGATAGAGATTTTGGTATATCTTTGAGATGGCTACCAATGCAAATGGAGTCCAGGTGGCGGATGCAGCGGCCCAAGTTGGCCTGCGCATTTCACCAGCTGGTATGAAGGGTTACCGCAAACCTACTCCTGGCTCTGGTGCAAAGAAAACAAATCCGAAGGTAAAAGTGACCAGTCCGAAGTTGACTCTACAGCCGGTTGCCGCGGCTGGAGGTCAGTGGACTGAATTTCGAAAGAATCCAGTCGTGATGGATTCCTTTGAGGAGGAAGAAAAGGCTCAGCTAAGAACTGAAGTGGCCTCCTGGTGCCATGCCTATTCTGTGCAAGGACAGTCGATGTACGATGCCCGTGGGACTATTGATCAGCTCATAGAGCAGAATCAAGAACTCCAGAACACGTTGGCTCAGGTGACTGATGACTGCCAGAATGTAGAGAATGAAAAATTACGGAATGAGGCGGCCAGGGTGGATGATATGTCACAAATGAAAAACATGGTAGATGATTCTTCGGAGGACGAGGACGCGAATCTGTTTGGTTCACCTCCTAGGATACCTTGAATGTCTCCGCCACAAGGCGTAGAGAGGCCTAGTTATCCTAAGGAAGGTGGTGGATCATACATTCTCCTCACTCCAAGGCATTTTTCTGCAGAAAAGACTGCTCGGACACCCGTGCCCGAGCATCTAAAGTTGTCCGAAGCGGCTGGCGGGCAGGCTGTGGGTGAACCTGTGGCGCATGCTACTTCCAGCGGAGAGCGTGTAACAGGCCCTAAGCAGCCTAACTCAACCCAGCATGCTTCTCCTCCACGTGGAGGATCCAGGACACCTAGACAAAAAAATACAGTGACATTCATTGCCTCATCTCCTCTTCAGGGAGGGGGAGGGGGTAGGCCTTATGTTGGAGCACATTCCAGCATTAAAAAACCAGCTGCTTCCACAACATATGTGCGTGGTCATGTTGATAACAGCCAATATGTGAGAAACACTGGTCGGCAATGGACTACAGTCGGAGGGTTGCCAGATGCTTCTGGAATCCAAATCCCTGGCATCCATGCGATCGATAATTCTCCCATGTGACATATGTCTAACCAAGTGTCAAACTACTTTCGGGATAAGTCAGTGGTGCAGGGCCTGAAGTATGAGGGCGCTATAGGCGCCGAACTCACCTTCAGGTATCAGTTTGTGGCAACGAATGTTAATCATGCCCCTAAACCGGCGATTATAAGGAACTGGGATCCTAAGGATTCCTGGCGGACGCATCTCGGAGAGATGAAAGTGCTAGCCGAAGTGCATAATTGGACACCTGAACAGTTCCTTATGCAGCTTAAGTGCAGCTGCCACCGTCAGCTCGGTGAGATGGGAGATTTGCCCCCAGGGTTGGATGTTGTTGGTTTTGTAGACCATATGGATGCTAACTTCGGTGAGCTTTCTCTTGAAAAGAAGCAGTCGGAGTTCTATAACTGCAGACAAACCCCTAAGCAGCCGAGCCGTATGTTTGCCAATGAGGTAGCCAAACGTGCTAGACATGCTTTCGGTATAAATCTGGACAACACTCTTTCTCTTTTTACAAGTGGGTCGGCTTGCTGAGCTTCTTGCAACACGTTCCGCTGAGTCCCTAAGGAAACTTCGTTAGTGGCAATAACAGCATCATGCGCACCGCAATCTAGGCAGTCTGGTCTTCCACATTTTCTGGTTGGCAAGCGCGACAGCGCATCAGCATTTTCATGCTGTTTACCAGCCCGATGCAAAATCATGCTCTGATCCAGTCCGAATTCCTGTAAGGTGAGTAGCCAGCGAGCTAACATATCGGTCGGATCCTTGAAATTGAGCAGCCAACGCAAGGAGGCGTGATCTGTCCGAACAATGAAATCCTTATTACCCAGCAAGTAATGTCGGAATTTTTGCAGGTAGGTCAGAACGGCAAGCAGCTCACGTTTTGTCGCACAATAGTTCCTCTGTGACTTAGATAAACTATGGCTTGCAAAACACAGAACCACCTCCCTTCCTTCCTGGACCTGAGACAGGATTCCCGCCATGCCAAAACTACTTGCATCTGTATTAAGGATAAACTTACCCGAAGGTTGAGGATATCCGAGAGTAGGGGAAGAGATTAGCAAATTTTTGCATGTATCGAATGCATCCTGGCAACGAGGAGTCCACTCTATGGGTTTAGCATATCGTTTATCCTTGCCTGCCGCGGTTACAATATCCTGCAAGGGAACCACTAATTTACCGAAATCTTTCATAAAATCTCGGTAATAGGAGGCGAATCCAATGAATTGCCTTACTTCCCTAGCATTCGTGGGGATTGGCCAGTCCTTGACTTTCTGGATCTTCTTCGGATCCGCCGAAATGCCATGGCCTGACACAATCCGACCCAAGTATTCCACTTTCTTGCGGAAAAATTGACATTTCTTGGGTTTCAAACGAAGACCATAATCCCATATACGCTCAAGGACGAGTCTCAGGTTATCTAGGCACTCTTCAAGAGTTTTCCCAAAAACCACGATATCATCCAGATAGACCAGACATGATTTCCAACGAAGGCCATCCAACATCTGATCCATCATGCGTTGGAAGGTAGCGGGGGCATTACACAATCCGAAGGCCATAACCTTGAATTGAAATAACCCTACACTGGATAAGAATGCAGTCTTTGACTTGCTATCTTCATCCATCGCCACCTGCCAGTACCCACTTTCAAGATCTAAAGTACAGAACCACTGAACCCCCAAGTGATTCTATGCACTCATCGATCCGAGGTAGTGGAAAGCTATCCTTTATAGTGACAGAGTTTAGCTGACGATAGTCAACGCAAAAACGCTGTATGCCATCTTTCTTGGCCACCATGACAATAGGAGCACCCCAGGGGCTACTGCTATGTTCAATTCGACCCTCTCTGTACATTTTCCAAATCTCTGCCTCTGCCTTGTCTCTCTTCGCCACAGGAATACGCCGGTATGCTTGTTTGATCGGGCAAGCATCTCCAGTGTCTATCACATGGCGAACTTTATCAGTACAACCAAGGGCTTTGCCACCTGGAAGAGAGAAACAATCTCGGAATTCTTCCAGCAAAGACAGAGCAACGTTCTTCTTGTTTTTCTCGGACAAATCCGAATCATTGACCAGCTTCTTCAGCAGGCACTCTGCACTCGGTGGTACTAAGATGTCGGGAGCTATCAGATCATCATCCGCTACAGGCGATTCTGTAACCTGTATAGAATTAATGATTCAGACAAAGCGGAATCCTCTGCCACAAGAGTAACTCTACTTAATCTGCCCACCACTCTCCGTTTGCCAATTTTCATTGGGCTGTCGGACGGATTGCTGAAGGCTACCAAAGCGGTTGAACCTCCACCTGAAACATATGTATTCAGGCTCCCTAAGGCGAAGTCTTCTAGCAATCCTTGGTCTGGCTCGAACATCCAAGCATCCGATGCATCTGAGCCACTATCAAAGTCCAATTCTGCAAGTGTAATAGATTTGGCCTCCATGATCACCGCTTTCCTAAGTGTCACAGCTATTCCAGTATCTACTTCGCTCACAGTCATAGTCTTTATAGAGGAAAATTCTTCACCTTCGGACTTCTTTTTCCACTGTTTACATACAACAGAATGTCCGAAGTTTTCCAAATAAAACACTCCTGACCAATCTAAACAACAACGGTGCACATAGTAAAAATCTGCACCTAATATCCCGTCTTCAGGGCCCTTCAGACCGCTGACTACCAGACATGTCATCATGTATGTCCGACCCGACACTTCATATGGACAGAGCACGCTCCCATATGTAGTTATAGGCGTTCCATTACCCATCGAGCACGCCATACGCACCGAAATCATAGGCGGCGCATGTGTAAGGGATTCATAGAAATCCTTGGTAATCAAACTTGTTGTTGCGCCTGGATCTACCAAGAAATAACCACTCTTCCCACCTATGCCTACAGGGGCATACCATCTCTCCCTCACTAGTAATTTAGAAGGGATCTCCAGAGTTTCCAGCTGTTGAACAGAAACTTTCTGAATCCGAGCAGACTTCTCTTGGCCTTTTTTTACCAAGACAACCTGACCTGACTCAGCTTGGTACTCGGCCTGTCCCCAACGCACGCCAGGGCTCTTGTCCGAGCATCCCTGAATCTTTTCAGGGAGAAAATCACCGTCCGGCAACGGCCTAGGACCTCCAGCTATCAGATCGGGTAGCTTCTTGTCGCTAAGCTTTAACCCTATCTTACACACCGGTGCCTGGGCTGATTTCCCAGTTCCTAAACTACTACCAAGATCCTCGCAGACTGTGGTACTAAGAAGCGTGTTGTCCGAGGCTCCCGTATCGCTTACTACAGGAGCCGAACCTAGTTTTCCGAAGCCGGCTTACCTCCTGGAGCGCCTTGCTTCTTCACAAGTTCGAGTAGAGCTTTTTTAGTGGGGCAAGCCGAGGCGAAATGCCCCTCCTCACTACAAAAATAGCATTTCCGAACTTGCCAGGTTCTTCTTTCTCTACCCCCAGCAGACTTCTTATACTGCTGGGCTGAGGAATTCATCTTTCCTTGCTTTTCTTGCCATGCTTGGAAAGCTTGCACTATCGCATTGCCGGGATCGTCGGACTGATCATCATCGTCGGACTCCTGCAATGCCAGTGCCTGGCTAACCTGTACCATGGCCTTTTCTTTGGCACTTGCCTTTTTGCTCTTCCCCGACTGGGAACCTTCGGCCACCGCTCCCTCCAATGGGATAGCAACAGCCAACGGACCTATAGCAGCAGCTTGCAAGACAGCAGCGTTCGCGAAATCCATATGACAACTCTCCCATACCTCGGCCCAGTGAATTGCTTGGAGAAGGTCAAACGGCTTGTTGAGTATTGTCCAGATTAATTCCGAAAGCATGTCTAGCACGTTTGGCTACCTCATTGGCAAACATACGGCTCGGCTGCTTAGGGGTTTGTCTGCAGTTATAGAATTCGGACTGCTTCTTTTCAAGAGAATGCTCACCGAAGTTAGTGTCCATATGGTCTACAAAACCAATAAGATCCAAACCTGGGGGCAAATCTCCCATTTCGCCTAGCTGACGGCGGCAGCTGCACTTAAGCTGCATAAGGAACTGTTCTGGTGTCCAATTATGCGCTTCGGCTAGCACTTTCATCTCTCCGAGATGTGTCCGCCAGGAATCCTTAGGATCCCAGTTTCTTATAATCGCCGGTTTAGGGGCATGATTAACATTCGTTGCCACAAACTGATACCTGAAGGTGAGTTCGGCGCCTATAGCGCCTTCATACTTCAGGCCCTGCACCACTGACTTATCCCGAAAGTAGTTTGACACTTGGTTAGTCATATGTCGCATGGGAGAATTGTCAATCGCATGAACGCCAGGTATTTGGATTCCAGAAGTATCTGGCAACCCTCCGACTGTAGTCCATTGCCGACCAGCATTCCTCACATATTGGCTATTATCAACATGACCACGCACATGTATACGTTGTGGAAGCAGTTGGTCTTTTAATGCTGGAGTGCGGTCCAACATAAGGCCTACCCCCTCCCCCTCCGTGAAGAGGAGACAAGGCAGTGAATGTCACCGTATCTTTTTGTCTAGGTGTCCTGGATCCTCCACGTGGAGGAGAAGCTTGCTGGGTTTGGTTAGGTTGATTAGAACGTGCTACACGCTCTCCGCTGGAAGTAGCATGTTGCACAGGTTCGCCTACAGCCTGTCCACCAACCGCTTCGGACAACTTTAGATGCTCGGGCACGTCTCGGGCACAATGCTCGGGCACTGTCCGAGCAGTCTTTTCTTCAGTAAAATGCCTCGGAGTGAGGAGGATATATGATCCACCACCTTCCTTAGGATACGTAGGTCTCTCTACGCCCAGTGGCGGAGAAACTCCTCGTATCCTAGGAGGTGAACCATACAGATCCGTATCCTCGACATCCGAAGAATCATCCAACATGTTTTTCATTCGTGACATATCATCCACCCTGGCTACCTCATTCCGTAATTTTTCATTCTGTACACGTAGCAGACGTGTAGTGGCATGGCAGTCATCGGTTACCTGAACCAACGCGCTCTGGAGTTCTTGATTCTGCTCTATGAGCTGATCAATAGTTCCACGGGCATCGTGCATCGACTGTCCTTGCACAGAATAGGCATGGCGCCAGGAGGCCACTTCAGTCCTCAACTGCTCCTTTTCTTCCTCCTCAAAGGAATCTGCTATCGCAGGATTCCTTCGAAATTCAGTCCATTGACCTCCAGCAGCGGCAACCGGCTGTAGAGTCAACTTCGGACTGGTCACTTTTACCTTCGGATTCGTTTTCTTTGCACCAGAGCCAGGAGTAGGTTTGCGGTAACCCTTCATACCAGCTGGTGAAATGCGCAGGCCAACTTGGGCCGCTGCATCCGCCACCTGGACTCCATTTGCATTGGTAGCCATCTCAAAGATTTACCAAAATCTCTAGCAAAGTTTAAACTATAAGCCCAAACACTCAATCGATAAGACAGAAAGCCAAGTTTGGTCACGGCACCAGTTGTAGTGAATCTGAGTCGCAGGTTTGTTTCCCTTGGCGTATCCGAAGCTTATTAATCGAGAGTTTATATAGAACAAAAGGAACAAAGGCAGGCGCTACCTGTTCACTTGGGTTTTATTGTGAGGTGTTTGGAACTGGCATCAGTTCGCTTCCAGACCTGACTAGACTGCGGATTTCGGATCACCTGGCCAGCCAGGTAACCCTCATCCAAAGGTGTCTATCAGACCTATACAACAACAATCAACATTTCACAATCAGAGGTTTAAGTAACACTGTCCACACTGAGAGTTTTATCATGGCCTCTACAGCTTACATTAAATGGTAGAAACCCAGGTCGTGGTTACTATCGACCAACAGCTGACTGCTGTTAAATATATAAAAGGCGACAGGCAAAACATATCATTTAGACTAAAAAGTCCCGCGGACCAGTAGTGACCACTGGGGAGGTTCGGACGAACTAACCCTCAGCGGCCACCTAAACCCAATAACACCACACATACATGTGAATAACACAAGCATAATACATAATAAAGGCATAAAATAAAGTAGTAGGTAACCTATATATAGCAAAACTCCCTCCTCTCTTTCCAGATCAAACATTAGTTTGATCTAGACGACAGTTATAAAGAACATAATATTTTATTTTATAATTAATAAGAAATATTAACGCGCGTACAGTATGCGCTGCAATACTGCGCGGCGGTAAACAAACGAGCTCGCTAAACTACAGCAACTCGTACAAGACTCCAGTATCTGGGTCACGTGACTAAGATATATCCAAACATCTAATCTATTAGAATCTTTAGGCAAGCACTACAGTGCGAGTAACCTAAGCCTCAAGAACGAATAGGTAATGTTTAGAATAGGGGAAATCACCAATATTTTGATTTCCAAGGTAAAAATGCTACGAAACATATCTACACAATATAAACATATCACAAAATAGAAATTGAACGGTTATGACCTCGATACACCTCCCCAAATTTCTGCAAATGGGCCTAAAAAAGGTTAATCAAAGTAAATTAGAAAACAGAGGATATATCCGTTAAATATAATCGTTCAAACATATCAATAGTAAAATTTTGTGAAGGAAACATGGCAGTAGTTGCGTTTATCTAAGCATGAAAACAACAGGAAACGGTTTTAACATGTAAAACCGCAGTAGTACGGTTCAAACAAACTGAAATCTTAAATTGTTAAATGTTAAATTGCCAATATGGCGGTCCAAACAGTAAAACTAGATGGCGCCACCGGCTAATCGTTTTGTACCGCACACATTAAAAAATATAAATAGTGGCGAACTGCGTAATTAATCAGAATACTCTACAACACCGGGCGGTTCACAGTGCGTCTACTGCTTCGCTGCTTTTGAGGAGAGTGTTGTTATATTGAAAAAATACAAGGCTTCAACTGGCTGTATTGGAGAAGAGTCCCTGTTATATCTTACTACCAACACTTCAACCCACTGATCGGAATAAGAGTCCCTGTTATATTTACCCTGATCCCTAATCCCTAGATACAGGCCTAGTCCTCCGCCTTAAATTGGTTGTTATTTCACAAATCACAAAAAGAAAACGCAAACACATTTCGCACACGAACAACATACGTCCAACTATAAACTTATCTTCCCCAAAAATCAGGCACAGTACAGTGCTTAGGCGGCAAGGTAAGTCACTACTCCTCCGCCATCTGGCGTGAAGGAAAAAAAATACTACAACTACGTGGTTCCCGCAGTGCCTCGCTACGGCGACATCGGCTTCCGGGAATGGAATCACACTTGGACTGGAGCTGTCGCACGCTACAAATTGATGCTTAACCAGGTGAGTATCACATAGTAATCAACAGTAATAATATCATACACAATACATAAAAGGAAAATCCTGACTAAAAGTTCTGCTTTCCAATTTAAGTAATCGGCTTAATTGGTCTTGAAAAGAGAGATATGAAAGATCGGTCGTCGCCAGGTTGACCCCATCTTGTTAAGTAAAATGTTTGGCGTAAAATATTTACACAATCGTAATTCACTCCTGATGTTTCCACTGTCAATATTAAATTAAGAGTTCTAGAGTGATGTTCTTTAGCGGTGCTCAGAGTGTCGACAACCATTACATTGTGTACTGAGGGAGTTCCAATGGCAAAGTCTGGGCGTCTGGCTTGATTTCGTCGTCAGAAAGGGTCACCCTAATGATAAAGCACAAGTGGAAAACACAGGTTGGTCACTATCTCCAAGATATGGTGAGTAACAGTTACTTTCTTGAACACAATTTACTATTTCAAGGTTAAGGGAAATCCCAAATTTATGAAATGTCAGCAAGGTAAAGCGATTATAATAATATTTTCTTCGAAACGAATGAATAATCAATCTCAAAGTAAACATGCATATGGCTCGACCTCTTAAAGATAAGGTTATTAAAACGTAAAAAAAAAGAAATAACCAAGTGGTGTTTGTTAGTAAAGTAATAGAGAAGTAGAAGATGTAAAGAGATTATACAAAGATAACATAATAATAAAAATAAAAATAATAAAAAAAAATTTGAACCTACTGGTCGGAATGTAGATAGTTTAGATCTTTTTTCAACCACTGTATCTGTACTCGTTCCCCGTTTGGGTAAACTAGGACAAGTAGAACCGGGGTGCAAGGATTTTAACCTCTTCTTTGACGTTAAATTTCTTGTTGATACCCCAACACTTAATGACAAACCTTCCTTTCCAGGTCAGGCATAGGGTGTTTGCTCTACACCATTTGGATTCGATCTTTTTGGTCAGGAGGATAGGTGCCTTTGTTCAGGTTATACAGTTGACTTCATAGGCGATTTGTTGGAGTCTGATTGCTACTGAATCGTCCCTCCACTGGAACTTCAGTGTCAACCACGCACAGTCTGGGCACCCTTCCTCTGTTGTACAGCAGGCTCTACAGATGCAACACTGCATCAAGCAATGTCGAATGCACCCACAGTGTTTCCAGATAAGTTTGATCACAAATAAGGTAACGAAAACAGCCAAGATTATAGTGACCCAGTCCGTGTGATCCATTTCCTCTATCCTGAAGCTAGGCATCTTGCTTTCCCTGATCTCTGGAGCCGGTGCCCGATCGAAATCGCTAATGCGGTAGGGTTCCAACTTCAGACGTGTCAGGTTGAGGGAATGGGCTTGGGGAAGAAAGCACAGGAAACCAAAATACCTGTTTAATTTAATTAAAATGGTCAGTACCAGAGCTAACGATACTGCTGACATAATCAAAGAGGTCCATACTATCGGTGAAATAGTATTCAAATGATCTTAAGTCAGATGAAGCTTTTTCCATTTTGATAGCTGTTTGGTATCGTCATTTAATAAATCATTAGCCATTTGGATTACATTTAGGCCACCGTCGAGAATTTCGTCCGGCACCTTATCAAAAGCTTTTCTTAACTCTGCTCCTGTAGGGAGATCGAGTTGAATGACTTGGTTATGCATGGAACTAGCTTCAAGCTCTTGAATATTCAATTTAAATGCTATCGCCACTGGTAAATTGAAACCTGCCTTCACTGCTAATGTAAATTGGTCTTTCTCACATCCATAAGTTTTTGCTGCTATAGTAGCGTATTTCAGTTGGATTTTGCATCCACAAGGCAAAGATACGATAGAAAACACTGACATTTTTAATGTCTTACTCGGCTCTCCTCTGCAGGAAACCATGCCGGTATCGCCTCTATTGATCAATATATGTTTATCATTTTCCAAAGGGATGTGTGTTTGAGGAATGGCAAGAGTCAAAAAACTCTTAAAGTGACATAGCTTGATAATAGCAATATTATTTCCCGCGAACAAAGAAATCAGACATGTAGGTTTCTGAACAGACGTTTCCATGATATTCTTAGTACAAAAATGGCTCGAATAATCAAGTTTACAAATTTCCTGTATATCACTATCCATTTCTATAAAATACTGCCTATCATCACTTAGGGCTAGCAATTGATTACCACCTTCCTGTAGCATGGTATACCCATAAGGATCGTGTAAATGAGCATGTATAGGGATAGGGAAAATTACTGGTTTGTAAATTGTATATCGATTCGGCGCATAGGAATATTTAATTGCAATATTAATCGTCAACAAGTTATTCTTAAATGTTGAATCTAGCGATCTTCTCCATTCTTGATATGTTCCTAGAGGGATAGCATTGCTAGAATGTTTTCTAATATTTACAGTCAACCTTTCTACTGCTTTTTCCAGTTTTTCCCTTGATAAAACTGACAAAGGGAGATAGGAATCCGCTACAGAGTCAAAAGTGCTGAGCAAAACAAGGGCCCCCTGTCTATACTGTAATTGAGAGGCCACATTGGCTAATTGTTCACTTCGGCTATCGTACTGGCAAAAGGAAGTTTAAAGGTGGTCTAAATCCGCCCTGTAGGGGGCGGGTCGGTTGCGCTTGGTCTAGAACATATTCCTAACCCCATTAGAAGCAGAGAAATGCCTTTTTACAGATTTGACATGTTCGGTGGTGGTCATCTTGAATATCTCAAATTGCTCAAGGTCAGGAACTTCACATCACGCAGGAATGTGATATAGGGACCATATAGATGATAAATAAAGAGAGAAAGTTTGTCAGTAGGAACCTCTATTTCCCCACTTGGGGGTCTCTAGACGTTAATGGCTGTTATTGTTTTTAGGTAACCTTTTTTACAAGAAATAATTTGTACCTTTGTATCTTTATCTGATACGTTGAGATTCTCATATAACCTTGCATCAACAGTGGTGCGTATATATCATTAGGCCTCCACCTTTTTCCCCTGACTTTCTGTTCCATCTTAGTAACTCATATCCCCTCAGTGTTAATTGATGGACAGAATCATTCTCAATTAGCGATGTCTCTTGGATTCCTAGTATATCCAAGATAAAAAGATAAAAAGTGATGTACATTATTAATCTTGTTTAATATGCCTCTAACATTCCATCTGACTAAACTCACCCCTTTCATCTTTTCTAGAGTATTTACTTCTGTTAATTCTTGATTAACCTTGGTACTCGCACCAATCCTGCTTCCCATCCCATACTGGGAACTTCAAAGGCCTGGGCCGGAACACAGGTTTACTGTCACTGTGCTTAGCAAACCCTTCTTCTGGTTCATAAATAAATAATCAACAGACAATTCCATTGAACGCTGGGCATTCTTCTGGATTGGTCCTCCCTCTATTGTAACCTCATTCTTCTGCTTCCAAGGTTGTGGATCTCCCGGGCCCACACACATCTCCCTTACCATATTAATGGCTTCTTGGCCGTCTATACCTCGCAACCTGTTTGTCACCCGAGGAGGAAGTTTTGAACCCACTTCTCTAACCCCCCTTCTTCCTTTGGCCAAATTCTGATAATTCATTCATGAGCTTGGCAACAGGACCGCTATCCGCAACATCCAAGGGCCCTGAACATACTCAGGGCCCTTCTCGGCATGTGCATTCAAGCGGTGTACGATGGCAATGTAGAGTATCTGTGTTTGCATGCAGCTCCTGTAATTGATGAGTCTCCTACTCCTAATGAATTCCAAATATTAGAACAAGGCTTGTATTGACAATCAGATCAAGGTTTCGTCAATTTAGGACAATAGATATTTGTACTTCTATGAGGCCTCTTTCTCAAGGAGATCTTGCCATGCCTTGTCTTGTGTGTAAATATGGGCAATCTCAATGTATTCCCAAGTGAGAAATAACAAGGTCCAATATGCTCCACATTATACATGTAATCGTTTACGGGTATATTAACACTAATGTTCTGTGACACATGAGCAGCAAATATAGTCTTTGTAGCATCAATTACCTTGACCGTGAACCACATGGCCATGATGATGATGTAGTTATCATAGCCAACTCGGCCTATCACTAGGTTTGACAATTTATGGAATGGAAACTTGTTTGCATTATACACAATAAAATAGTCGATGGCAAAGGGTGCTGACAGTTTACCTTGAACCTTAACTTTGTGAAGGATATCAGTCTCATTCTCTAAATTGCTGAAGGAAGGCAGTGTCAGAGTGGTTCTCTGGCCCACAATTAGACTGGAGGTATATTGTGGCAGGTTGGCTTGAAGTTGTGACAATGTGTCTGTTAAGCCTTCATCAAACATGATGTCTCCATTACTGTAGCCATAGTACACACTGTCCCCCATCCTCACTACGGTCTCAAACATATGCCTCAGGTAGGGAACACCAAACTCATTCACTGGACCTAGACTCTGCACCACCCAGCCATGTTTCTCTGCAAGCTCTGTCAACTCTGGGTTGGACTGTTTGTCAATGAACAAAACCATCCTCACCTTTGCTCCAAGGTTGGCCTGCCACTGTCTGATTACCTTCATGTGTAAGAACTTCCTGGCCTCACTATTGGGAAAAGTGGTGAAAAGCGTAAGGAGATATTTGAAGACTTGGCAACCAACTTCAGGTTCTATCTGTCTGATAGGTGTCCTTATATATATCGTAGGAGGATGATACTGAACAATATAAATAATTGAAGGGACACAGAGCATATAAAAAAACATGCACCGTTCCCGTACATACATTTTAAAATCTTAATGTAACTTTGATGTCTAGCAAGATTGTTTATGATCATGGCTTCATCATAGATGCTAAGGTATGTGTCAATGGAACTCTAAGCAGTAATTATGTTTTTCCCCATGAAGTTGGATCTTGAAGCAGAAACGAAATTGCTAATTTGGATTGTCTTTTTATCTATAATTTAGCATGTATTTTTACATTTAATGTTACCAATTGTATTATTCATTTAAATAAATGGCTTTTGAGTAGTGTCTGACTAATAATCTTAAGTGACTCTGAAAACTAACTGAGAACACTGTTTATTATATATATCAATTATGTGAGCTGTGTAGAATTTAAAAGTAAAATTATTATGTATGCAGACAACTTTGTGGTGTTACACAAAATATGTTATAATAACGACTGGATGGAAGCACAACTTAATATTAATATGTTTAAGAATTGGGTTGAATTGAGAATAAATGGTTTAAAAATTAGTAATAAGAAAACCAAAAGCCAAACATTTCATGGCAATAAGATAAAGAAACAGGCTATCTCTGATTTGTATATTGATTTGTAACTTGAATATGTCACATATTTCAGGAGTTTGCATGAAGGCTACTTTGATCTATCATAGGACCTTTGATTTTTAAGACATATATTCTACCTGTATTATATTTTTTGATATTTGTAATTGATATAATATTCAAAACAAAAAGTATGAAGAGTCCAATTAATACAAAACAAATGTCTACGCCTGATGTAAGAAGTAAGGGTGCAGATACTAGACTAGATAGTACAAAGATGCTACATATAACCTGTGAAATGGTTCCACAATGCTATAGAACTATTAGAATTTTTAATTTATTTTGGAAAAATAGAAATAATAATTTCGACATTGAAGACATCTAGAACATAACTACAATTTAAGGGATCAGGGTAGGAAAGAAGTAGATAAATGGAAAAAAGAAAGTATCAGCGGTAGTTCGGTGGGAAGAGTAAAAGTATTGTGGAACTCATTACCAGCAGATATCACAGAGATAAAGGACAAGAAAAGTTTTTCTAAAGAGGTGAAAAAGCTATAAACAAATATGTTTGTGGACACCTAGTATGGGGATTTGGAGTTTTGAAGTGGTGAGTAACATGTACCTTGATATACACTTGCTTGTGCTGAAATCAACTTTTCCACTTCCTCAACTACTGTTGTTTACTTCAATTCAGGTAAATTAAGTAAGAATATTTCACACTCTAGATTGCACGGATATGAACCTGGATTTTGTTATGGTGTAGGGCATGAATCACATACTCACTCCAGAATCCTTTCTCTTCATCCTCATGAACAGGACAGCATCAACTAGACCAGGAGAATGTTGGCTACTGGGTAAAAGTTCCAGCCTGTGTTTCAAGAGGATACTGCAAAAACCCTCAGAAGGAAAACAACTAGATGTGAAGGTCAATCAATGTCAATTGAGCTTTAATAGCAGATCTTTGGATTCTGCTGGGGTTGTGGATAGTTATAAATTACTGTTTGGACAGGAAGTCGTCAAACCGGAAAACGGATGTAGTAGTTTATTTTTCGGATGCAGGGGTTTATTTTTCGGATGTAGAATTAATTTGCGGATGTAGTTAAAATAAACACCTGGCCGGCGTTTCCGCTCAATCACTTACCTCATCAACTAGTTGTTTGTCGTCGATTCCGCGTTCATTTTGGAATGTGTATAAAGTCCTGGTCACCCAAAAGTCTTTTCTCCACTGTTTCCGATGGAAATATTAGCCATTTCAAAGTGTTTAGGGCATAGGGTTCGCCATAACGTGACGACAGTAGACATCGTGCAAGCAATGGCTGACTGCCAGTGTCACTGTCACTGTCAATCAGACAAAACAAGCCCAGGCTCTGTAAAACTCCACACAATATCTCCAAAATCACTGATAATGTTCCAAATATCCTTGTACTTAGCATGATCTGCTAGCTGAATGGTGGTAAGCAACGAAATAGGGAATAATCCATTTGTCAATTCCGCCACAGTAGACATCGTGCCGGACATCGTGCAAGCCATGTTTGTTGACGTGCGGGCTCTTTCGAATGAAATCCTCCGTGCGCTATATAGACTGCTGTACACAATGCAACGCCAAGTGCTCCCTCCCAAAACTCTCCACAGTGCTTCCGCCATGCCCGATCGGTCGAACTCTAGCTTCTGAACTCTATAGCTTCTGAAATCATTGAATCACGTAGACTAAATCTTCGCTATCGGGCTAAAACAAAATTTAAAACATTTCTACCGATTCAAATCTTTTATTTATTTCTTTTTTAACTCCCTAGACACACAAACATAGCATTTGTAAACCGGAAGTCTCTGATGCTTTGGATAGCAAGCTGCGGAACCTTGCGAAAACACCGGCTGGCTGAATGTAAACATCAGTGAATACGCACCTCTGATTGGCTGTTGTAGCTGGAGGTTCATTCGGCCAGCCGTTGTGTTAACATGTAAGTTCCGACTAAAGCGGTGCAAACTTGTGGCGTGTAAACACATGGTTTCTGAAATTGCCATTCATTTATTACTCGATTTCCATAGAGGAAAACTTCTCTATCGGCTTAAAACAGTATTTAAACATTTCTACCGATTCAAATCTTAAAACATGCTAATTTGTACGTTATAAAGGCGGCGTTTTGACTCTGTCATTTCCATGTCAGATGTAAAATAGTAACCCATGTATTCGAGTTGAGGAGCTAAATTATTGGAATTCATCATGCTGTAAGTACATCTACAACCTTTTTTTAAGCCTAATATTTGTTAATATGTGTGTAGTGAATCGCCTCTATAGTAAAGTGCTTTATTACTAGAGGCTCATTCCAACCCAGGTTCGACTACGGCGGACACGGCTCTCGACGAAGGCAAGGAAGAACACCAACACGGAAATGTCTCTTTCGTTAGGTTTATTGCCACCCACGACCAGACTGCAAGTCTCAACAGACCCGGCTCAGTCCCAGCATAGGACCGAACTGATCCACTCAAAGCCTTAGAGTGAATACTTACACCTTACAGGCAGGAGCAAGGTCACACTTGTCCTCACATCATAAAAGAGGTGTTGCACCAGGCAAACAATATCAGTGAATACAATACGTAAGAATAGGTCGTACAGGAATACAGTAAATGGTTATACACGATACACATTCTGCTGTAGTTGAATAGACTATAAGATTCCTGTAAATGGGTGATAATGGTAAAACATATCTCTCTTGCAACTAACACAAATCCGAAAGCCCATTCCGTGCTCAGTGAAGCGTTACGGAGACACGGGGAAGGTCAAGGACATTTGATTTATACACACTCTTGACGCGGAGGGCTATATATAACCTCCGATCTACTACAATACCCCCTCCATAATTTAAGATTTTTACCAACTTTGTAAACAATCTATACGGGAGTAATAAATTATACTGTGAACATCAACACGGAACATCAAAGTAAAGTAAGAAATGACATAGAGAATTAACATTGCGAATCAGTACAGGCAGGAGCATACTTGTGACCTCCGCACGAACAATAAATCGCGACATCTCTAGAATTACATTTTACATTGTAAGTGATTCCTTCTGAATCAACATACTCAAAAGTTTTAAACAGCCTTTACATAAGGAGCTTTGGTAGACCTGCTACCACAAAACATTTCATTTATGAAAAGCACCAGGCTGTAAGTAAAATGTACTAAACTTCTTACGAATCAGCGGAAAAAATTTTCCGGCTTCCGAGATTGTTCCGAGTCAGCAGCTGTCAATCCATTTGAATCGTCAAGAGGTAGTCAGAGTCCAAGGTTTATCAGCGGTTTCTTACATTTCCGAGCTTTCAGGTTTCCGAGGGGCAATTCCGGGTTATCAAAGGGTCCATCCATCCACACGTACAGGTTCCGGGGTCAGGGGCAAGTCCATGGTCGTTCCGCATCGCAAGGTAATCTTGAACAGTAAGTAACCAGCGTGGCTACTTTAGCAAAAAACACTTTTACGTCCCACCATCTGGTTTTTTTACCTCCTCAGAACCAGTTGGGGCACTACCTGCGGCTGCAGGGGTGTTCACTGTCCAATTCCTTCCGGGGGTTAACGGAGTCTCCCCTGGAAGTTCCTGCCTTAGTAAGGGGAGAGGTTGTGCCATGGTCTCCCGGAACAACCTTCCCATCATCATTAGGTTCCGCATTTCGTTGAAGTCTACTTGACCTCCGAAACCGGTTCCCACCAAGGCTTGCTGTGGCTGCATGGGAGGTATTGCCTCCATTCCCATGCCAGCACTCCACATCCGTGTCGGGGTAGTGCCTCCCAGAGGGCGGATCCCTGACATGATGTTCTCCGTCTGCTGTGACCCGCTAGAGGATGAAGGATTACGGAAAGCCTCCAACTCTGCCCGGAGAGCGCTAATCTCTTCCAGTTGGGACTGGATTTTCGCATCTCTCTCCTTGAGCCACGATCTCTGGTCTCGGATCAGACCGGCTTGTGCACGATTCTCCTCACGAAGAGTCGTTAGCTCGCGGATCTGTTCTCGTACTGTTCTCAGCTGTGACAGTGGTTCCGCCAAGGTCTGGAATGCTGCTGTCACTTTCTCTCCAACCTCCGTTAATGCATCGTTGGCCAAATCCAACACATCACGGACTTCGGTCTCACTTCTCTCCAGTAGCTTTTCCGTGGAAGCTTGCTCCGGGAGCTCTGCTTCCAACTTAGCACAGGCCTGCTGTGCTACCGGATTCAGTACTTTCGCAGTCTTAGGGGCAGGAGAAGAGCTCCGGTCACTGCACATGGACTCAGAGCGAGAGGAACTGGAACGTTCTCTCCTTCTCTTCTTCTGCTTCTTTGTCTTGCCTTTGCTGGGGGATGGCTCCGGATCAGGAGCACATCCTTCCACTGCAGAAGGCGTTTTCCGGTCTTTAGGCTTAACAAACTGCCTCGAGCTGGTGGAGGACTTTCCAACCGAGGTAGCTCGTCTCACCTGCTGTAGGTCTTCTGCAGTCAGATAGCTCATCAAGTTAAACCTGGGGGACGGCTCACGAGTGGGCGTCACCGCCATGGCTTTCCGGACGGCCTCTGACAATCCCTTGTTGTGGCACACTTCCTCTCCGTACTGCAAGTGGCGCACAAGCTCACATCTCCGGTCTAGCCTCTGCTGGCAACGGGCAGAAGGGCAGGTCCAGACCTCCAACCTGGGAGTGTGCTCCTCACACAGGTGGCGGAATAGTCTCTGCCTTGTGGCGTAGACACGGACTCCTTTTCCATTGAAGGGAAGGTACCGGCAGACGGCAAAGGGACAACGGAAGCCGGGCTCCCACAAGTCCACAGCGCCCACAACCTTCTCATAACTGCCTGTGTCCACGGAACCCAGTCTGAGCAGACTCGGGAAGAGTTGGCTTTCGTAACGGTCCATCATACCGTGTTCCAACACCTCCACATCTGACTCATCTTCACTCTCCTCGGCCATGGTAGCCATGGCGCCGGGGATATCCATATCAGGGTTCACGTTCACCACTCCTACTCCGGTGTCAAACGTGGAACGGATGTCAGTACCACGCGGAAGACTCCGGAACTGGCTGTCCCTCCACACGGAACGACGTCTATGGGATTTCACCACTTTCCTCTTTCCTTTCTGGCTCAAAGGGGTAACACTCTCCTTGCTCTGGGTATCACTCTCCTTCGAATCAGACTTCTTAGTGGTAGAGGTAGTCTCTTCCACTTCCATGGGCTGGACCACTACTCGGACTTCAGCGAGTTTCCGAAGTGTGTCCCGTCCACGTTCAGCGCCTTGTCGACCCATAGCTGGGGACTTGGATGCTTTCCGGGTCTTGCTAGTAGACTTAGCTGGAGACTCCTGTTTCCGTCTCCCGCGAGAGGACTGCCGTGTTTCCACGGAGCCTTTCCCGGTATCACGGACATCTTTCTCCGTCAGAGGTTTCATCTCAGCTACATGGCCGGGACCGTCACCGGTCTCTCCCAGCAACTGGGATTCCGCCTCCACGTCGAGCTCGTGGTTGGAACCACCAGACTCGCCCAAGTCTACACTAGCAGCTTTCTCATGAGTATCCGATTCACTTATTTTCAGTCAGTTTTCTCAAAGCTCAGGATTCACAGGATACACTTCAGACGGCAGCGGTCACGTTGAGTTCTCGTTCCTATAACATAACATTTTTTTTTTTTTTATTTCATTTGGAAGGCCAGTTACATTAAATTAAATTGATAAGATGTATCTATAAAGAAAAGACGCAAGTGAGCCCTACCCGGGTGTCTTAGTGCGTTGCCTTAGGAGACCATAGGGGTCGAACATGTTTTACAATCACCGAAATGTGACTAAGTCAGTAAAGAAAATAATAAAAGAAAATAAAACAATCCAGTCCATCAAACTTTGACTTACTCTTTTCACCTTATATACGGATAATTTATTTTCTGGTGAGGTAAGAGCATCACAATAATCATATACTGGATAATTATATGAAGAATTATAACCTCCATTAGAGGGTTGATACGACTTATCTTAGACGTGTACAACATAAAAAAAAACAAAAAAACATACGATTGGATATCAAAGTTGGGATACTTTCAACCAGGGTTATCAGTGTTATAGTTCTCCCAGTATTTCTTTTTCACCTCTTTAATAAAGGTCTCTCTATCTCGTTCCAACCTTAGCTGTTGGGGAAGGTTATTCCATACTTGTTTACCTTTGTAAAAAACGCTCATTCTAGCCTTTTCACTCCTCACCCTTCTCAATTTAAACATTTTGTCTTGCCTATTTCGGAGGGGCCTATCACCAGCTTCCAAAATTTCATAGTTATTTTGTCTGTCGAAAATCAGTTTGAGAGATGTGATTTCGGCTCTCTTTTCAAGTGGCAAGAGCCCTGAGAGCCTCACTAGTTCATGATTAGATTTGTCATGACCAAAGGAAACTCTAAGAGCCTTGTTCCAGATTTTTTGAATTTTCTTCCTCATTTCTTTACCGAGGTTCAGGATTAGAAAATTGGAAAATTCCAAAATTGGCAAGATGTATGTCTTCATGATCTGACAACAAATCGTATCGTTCATGAATTTTCTTCTACGGCAGATATCCCCAATCTTCCAGTTCACAGTTCGTAACTGTTTGTCAAAATGTTCTTTGCACGATAGACTTTCATTTATGATCGTACCCAAGTATTTGAACGAACGAGTTCTCTCAATGACCACGCCCTTACACATAAGGTCCTGGAAGTTTTTCAGAACATTTCTGCTGCCGAAGAGTTGATACTTTGTTTTTTTAACATTAGGTTTCAGAAAATTTTCATCACACCATTTTGTGTATTTTGTAATGGTTTTTTGAGCTTTTTCATGAAGATCTATATGGTTTTCGCTTTCAACAAGTATCACCGCATCGTCAGCATATAAAATAAGCTGACCTGGGAAATCCATCTCCTTTAAATCATTGATAAAAATGTTAAAGAGGAGGGGGGCTAATAGGGAGCCCTGGGGTACCCCATTTTCAACCGCTGTAGTATTTGTTCTGATCTTCTGGTATCTAATAAATTGGTACCGATTGGACAGAAAGTTTTTGATCAAGTTAACCAGTGTTTCTCCTAACCCAATTTCCCTTAATTTATGTAGGAGTAAAACATGTGGTACCGAATTAAAGGCCTTTTCGAGGTCGAAATATATGGCTGACAAGACTTTCTTTTTTTCCAAACCATAAAAAATGTATTCAAGTACTTCATATACTGCATCGTTGGTCGAGCAACCTTTCCTAAATCCATATTGGGTCTTCAGAAAAAATTCAGAGTTTTCTAGATGTTCGTATAACTTGTCGTATATAATCCTCTCAAGTATCTTACTGACCATAGGTACCAGGGTGATTGCTCTGACATTGTCAACATACAATAGATTACCTTGTTTAGGGATTAGTGTTACTGGAGCTATCTTCCAGTCTTGAGGAATAGTCCCTTCTGTGATAATCCTGTTCATTAGTATACAAAAAAATTTCCTACCAGTGTGAAGGGAATTTTTGAGCAGTCGGGCATCTACATCAATAAACCCAGAGCTTTTATGGTGGTCTAATTTGGAGATGTACTTGATGATTTCATTCTCTTGGACATTTGGTCTTATATCAAAGATAGTCGGGGGAGCTGGAACATTATCATTGGTTATAACGTTATCCTCAGAGGCCCCAATATTTGCAAAAAACTCATTGGCATACTCCAGGGCTTCGAGTCCACTTTTTCTGCCATTCGGAGTAATGAAATCTTCAATACGCTCTGTATTTTCATTGTTTCTGGGGTTGTAAATTTCATTGAGCGATTTCCAGAATTTTCTAGGGTTATTTTTCTGATCATTAACCTTATGAATCAGGTAATTTTTCTTTTTCGAACAGATTAATCTATTAACCCTTATCCTACTTTGTCTGGCTAATTCCCAATCTTCTGGTCGACTAGTGACAATAGCCCTCTTAAACAGTACATTCTTTTGCCTAAGAGCTTCTCTGGCCTCGGCATCTATATACTCTTGATGTTTGTGCTTGACTCTAATTCTCATAAAGCCGAAAGTTTCGTCACTTGATCGTTTAATGTCATTGTAAAAATCTTTCCACATATCATTGACATTTGTACGTCCAACATTCGTATCATACCTGTCTACCCTGTTCTTCAGTTTCGTTGAAAACTCTGCCATCTTATCACGCGTACCAGTTTTAACCCACTTGTATTCCCTCATTGCAATTGGGGTATGTTTCTTACCGAAAGTTGAGAAAATGGGGTAATGGTCAGATATGTTTGTTTTTACTATTTTACTGGTCAGGCTCTCAATGTTGGTGCATACTAAATCAATGCATGTGGCGGATTTGGTCGTCACCCTAGTTGCTTCATTCACTTTAATCATTAGGGAATATGATCTAAGAAGATTCACCAGTGATTTAGTATTCGTACCATTTTTCAGAATATCGTTGTTGAAATCTCCACATATTACAATTTTTTTCTTATGTGAGGACAGCACTTTCAGCAATTCTTTAAGATGGTCTGAGAAACTCTTAAATCGTCCCGCTGGGGGCCGGTAACAATTTATCAAAACAAACTTTCCATAGTTCCCTATTTTAGTTTCGATACATTGACATTTGATCGATGGGTCGATGATGTTAAACTGACTATACCTTTTCGTGTTTATATTCACATCCTTTCTAGTGAATAGGGCTAAACCTCCACCTCGTTTTTGCATGCTCGAGTCCCTGTCTAAGCGTGTTAAGTTGAACTTGGGATGTTGATAATAATCGACATTATCTGATTTATCCAACCAAGTTTCGCTCAACGCTACAATATGTATTCCCCTGTCGAGAAATTCCAAATGAATCTCTTCAACCGACTTCCTGAGGCTTCTACAGTTTAAACTGACAATCGTTTGCCCCCTAAGTACATTCGGAATAGTCTCTTCCGTCTCTATCATTCTAATAACTAGCGTGTACCGAATTGTGCATAAATGAACATCGAAATATATACATTGAAACACCGACCCTAGTATTCTAGGGATATTACTTGACATTATCACATGTAAACCACGAAATATAATACACGAACACTGACCTTGAGGCCTTTATACAGTCGTAATTCCTTATAATGTGTTAGCACAGTTCCCAAAATCTGTCATCGTGGCTTGTTGGTCGCCATTTGTAAGACCTTGAGAGTGTCGTAAACAAGTACCTTTGCTGTTGTCTAGGAAACCTCTATCTAGAATGTTTAGAATATTTGAGAGATAATGCGACAACTAACCCTCACATCCGAAATTAAATTCCGGAATGCTACTTGATTATTTAGGTGGCATAGGTTATTTACAGATTGCGACTTGTGAGAGCTCATCGGTGGCAGTCAGACGTGCGACCTTGACCTTTGTAGTCGTTGTCGTAACACTTAAAACCTGTTTACACCCCAAAATACAAGAATATATGGATTCACCACGAACAATATTGACTGAATAGTTGAACTTACATGATTTAACAGAAATCACTGTTTCGATCTAGTTGCATTAGTCTTACTCGATAGTTGGTAGCATTTTACGGCATTGACGTACCCTGTATCGGTAGCAATATGGCCGCTGAGGGACGTAAGTCACACAGCGATCATATCGACAAGCACATAAAGGTGGATACCTTAAAAGATATGCGCAAAAAACGAACATATCCTGGTCTAAAAGGTAAGATAGTATTATATATAGATCGTCAAATATTGAAATCACGTCATATCCAAGTAGTTCTTGTTCAGTACGTTGATTGTTCAAGTTCCCCGTTGTGGGCGTGGTCCCTAGGACTACTATTCCTAGGTGAAGAGCAGGCACTAAGACTTTCATGTAGACGATTACTCTTGTTCAGGATGTCTTTATATTTATTTGCTGATTTACGTGGTTTCATATTAACCCATTGAGACTTATTAAGGAAATCCATTCCCTTATTCAGTCGTTGTTCCTCTTGTGTGTCATTTACAGTGGAGTTGGCCGCGGCTCTGTCCGAGGCTTCACGTTTGGAGTTATCCATTGAGTCCGTATTACCCAGGACATCGAATTTATTATTCGTCTGGACCTCCGGCATGGTAGGAGGAGATTTCATTGGACTGGTGCGACGTGGTGCGATGAAACCATCTTTATCAGGGGTAGGTGAAACTCTCTGTGTCCTTGGAGTTTTGGGGGCTTTATGGACTGTTTTTGAGGGTGTCGTCGGTTTCCTTTTGGAGAGCGAGGCCCTTACTTCTTGTAACAATTTCCCTAAATTGTTTTTACCACGCCAGTTCCCATTGGTCAGTCTCTTATCGCCCAGGAAGCATCCTGAGCCCCAGTAGGTGTCACCAGTAGCCTCTATTAGCTCATTTGTCCCTGTTGCGACAAGTTTGTCGGCGAGAGCTTGGTTTTGTTCAAATTTACAATATAAGAGGTCCCTCATAATTTTGGTATCCGATTTCCTCCACTCTTCAGACTTTCCCAGTTTATCCCCGAGAGCTTTGATTTCAGTGGGTTCCCTCATATGTAGAATCAAGTTAGCCATTTCCTCATTCTTATAAAACTTGGCTTTATGGAACTGGAAGGCCTGTTCGACCGAGATAAATATTTCATCTTCGTAGTTCAGCTCAGCTGGGGCAAAATTGCTGAGGAAGGCGTACTTACTCTGGAAAGCGAGCCCTCTTTTAACTTTGACGATTCTGATAGCTGCAGGTTGGTATTTAGTTGGGAGACTTTTCAACTGGTTCACATTATACGTTTCACCCTCGATGATGACCCTATCCCCTTTGGCTTTCGTATTCTCTTCGCTAGCTCCGATTTCTCTGGCATTCTTGGCTAAGATTCTCATCAGATTCCTTCTCTGTCTGCCTTCTTTAGTGACAAATTCGTGCATCTGATAATACTCGACATTAGGCCAAATATCGATGTCAAAACGGGGGTCGTCGAAGGGGTCTCTAATTCCAAGGATTTCATCTCTCGTACTTTTTTTTAGGAATTTTATCACCAGTGGGGGGGACCATTTGCCTCTTCCTCTGGTAATTTCCCAATAAGCTATGTCAATGTCTTCCAGATTGGCTATTGGTGATATAATACTGATTATATCTTTGGCGACAATGATAGCTTTCTCATCCGTTCTGTCCATGTTATCTAGTACGATGTAGTGGTCTTTGGCTTGAATTTTAACATTATCTAGCTCTACTTCTAATTGGGCGATCTTGTTGGCATTGTATTGTGTTTCCCTATAGTTAGAGATTGTACGTGACTCTAGAGATGTCAAAGCTTGATCGATACGGTGGGTGTCGACCTTGTTTAATTTCTCTTCCATGGTCTTCATTCTCCTTTTCAATTCCTCATTTTCTTCTATACCCTTACGTAGTTGGTCGTCTCTTTCTTTTTTCTCACTTTCACGTAAGTTCAGTAATGCTTTAAACATGTCAGCTTTGGTCTCATCCCTTACATTAAGATTGTTCATTTTATCAAATAGGGTTTGCACATCATCCTCAATTTCAAGCCCAACATTTGCTAAATCATCAACCAGTTCTTTACACAAGCAGTCATTTCTGACCCTACCTTCCACATTTAGTATGGGTGAGAGGGGAGATCGATCTTGTCCCGAGGTCCCGTCCTCGGACATAGTGGTATAGGTGCCGTCCGGTGAAGCAGCCATACTGTTTATGTTGTCAGATACCCCTAATGTCGCTCACTCGTTGTTTTTCTTCCAGAAATATGTCAGAACAGTCGTAATATAGTCCACATTTATAGCAATCGAGTCACAGTTACATTGCTAAACTGCTTATATGTTTTCCTGATTCGTGCGTGTTTTGTGTTTCAAGTAGATCGAGTTCAGGCACTCGTCTCGGCACTAGGCGTCTTTCGTAATTGGCGCCATGACGTGTAACGTAACGTAACGTAACGTAATGCTTAGTCACAGGGACGATTGCAACCAGAACATTATGTACACAATATTTCGTTAAAAATCACTCCGGGAGACAGTGAACTGAGTAGTACCATCCCCAAGAATGTTTTGTAACTAAAAACAGTATTCCCGGAACCCTAGGGTGGACCAAATCAGTGTAATACTCGATAGAAATACTAGCGTGGTCACACCGCTTACAGCATCCAACATGGCGGCATGGGT
Organism: Sthenelais limicola; assembly: GCA_942159475.1. Classification (NCBI taxonomy): domain Eukaryota; kingdom Metazoa; phylum Annelida; class Polychaeta; order Phyllodocida; family Sigalionidae; genus Sthenelais; species Sthenelais limicola. The sequence continues at coordinate 360,273 of OW804100.1, read as the reverse complement.
CGTAGCGCCGGTGATCTATCTCCACAAACAGAAACACCGAAACTTTCGTCTTATACTAGACGTACGACTCCGCGTCAACCATCTACAGTGTCTTAAAAGCATTCTTTCTCAAGTAGTTCAACTATCAAATACTACCTCATAGAATATTCAAGCAAGGATCAGTGGAATAAGGTGCATGATAGAGAAGCGTACTTACAGGTTGGCGGTCGGAAGCAAAGTGAGCCACGAGGCGGAGAGAACCAGTGTCAACCGGATGCCACTTCCGTTAGCACCACCTGTTTCAACGCTAGTTCGCCCTCTCGCCGTACGCTCACAGTGCCACCGTGTCCCGCCACTACCTGCCGGATAACGTTACCCGGTTTTGCATGTCTAGCATAGGCGTACGGGGTTCAGACCGGAGTCTTTACCACCGCAACCCGCTATTCTTTCCACTGAGACAAGAGTGGAATTGAATTCCATTCATTTTCATAGGTAGCAACGCTGTCAAATAGCAATTTCAAGTCATTTCAGACAAGATTCAGGGCAAACAGTACCACAAAGTTAGATTCTCTATGCTTCGCAGCCCTAACCCAAGCCAGGCTGTACAGCTCCAGTTGCTCTAGCAACTACTAATTCCTGGAATCAAGGTTACTCCCAGCCACATGGAACATCCAGTTCGCATGTGTCGTTCGGGGACTTCAGTGTATTTTTCCGTCTTACACTTCCAGTCGACTTCTCGTTGTGTTTAGTCGGGGAATCAGATCATAATTCCCCTTGTTGGCACACACAACATGGTCTAAACTCCCAACTGTAACCGATCTGGAGGACGGTGCACTCGTTTTCTCGTTACAGTTCGCCCAGGGGATACGTCCTGCTCTCCTTTCTTCCCTCTTCCGTCTCCAGTCTTCCCTTTAGCTCCCCTCGGCCTACCTCTCTTCACTTTGGGAGAGTTAGGTTTTGGCGGAGCCACAGTGTCAACTGGAATCTTCCGAGGTCGGCCTCTCTTTCTCTTGGGAAGCACTGGTATTACTCTGGTTTTACCCATCGTTTTACGAGGTCTCCCAACTTTCTTCTTCTTCTTTTCTGTGCTAACTCTGGGGGCGGCTAGCACTGGAGGAGTGTTATCTTTCACCCCCTCCGGCTTCTTCCGTCTTCCCCTTTGTTTCACACATACAGAGACTTTATCTTTCTTTTTCAATTCAGGACATTCCTTCCCCTGAAGGACTTTGCCACTTTCCAGCCTCAGGACATTGCGTCCAGCCTCTTTCAGAGCACGGAATTCTGGTGTTCTATCTAGATTTACCACCTGAATAGGTCCGTTCTCGTCAAAGGCAGGTTTGAGATAATCTACATGACATCTCACGATACCCTTTACTGTCTCAAGTTCATAGGTTGTGCCTCCTATGAATCTTTTCACCTTGAAGGGCCCATCCCACTTGGGACCGATCTTCTTACTAGCCTGAGGGTGGTTGTAGCGGTATACAACAGCACCCACTTCAAAGCGTCTAGGGTTTGCTTTCCGGTCATAATCTCGTTTCTGGTGCACTGCCGATACTCCGAGATTATCCCGAACAAACTGATGCCCTAGCCTCATCCAATGTCTTAGGTTCTCAACGAACGCCACACGACATGGACAATCCAGGGTACCCGGCTCTACTCCGTAGATCAAGTCCATCGGAGTGACCAAGTCCGTCCCGAATACGATAGAATTCGGCGTGCACAGCGTGTTCGCGTGTACGCTAGCCCGATAGCATGAGCAATACACGGAGCCAGCATGTCCCAGTCCGTGGAACTGTAATCCGTCAGACAAGACAGCTGCTCCACTAGGATCCGATTAAATCTTTCCGCCTGCCCATTAGACTGCGGTCTATACAGCATGGTGATCAATTTCTCGATTCCCAGCATCTCAAACAGACTCTTCAACAGGGTAGATCTGAATTCCGGGGCTCCGTCCGTTTGTAACGACACAGGGCACCCAAAGCGCAAAATCCATTCCCGGAAGAGCACTTCCGCACATCGCTCTGCTGTGTGATCTGGCATCGGATAGGCCTCCGCCCACTTCGAAAAGTGGTCCACCACAACCATCACATAGTTGTTTCCCCGAGGGGTAGGGTGAAAGGGACCGATAATATCCAAAGCCACTCGACTCCATCGTTCTCCATGCAATTCCTTCTTCAGAGGGGTGATTCCGCCACCACCTCTCGTCTTCCGCATACTACATTCCGGGCAGGCCCTAATCCAGCGTTTCAGGTCTCCCCTCATGCCAGGCCAGAAATATTTCAACTTCACAGCCCAGGAGGTCTTGAAGAACCCAAAATGACCCATGGTCTTAGGTCCATGCACTCCATGGAATATTTCTGAATGGAGAGCAGTAGGAATAACTTTACTGACGTACGTCCTTCCAGTGCGTCGCCAAACCCAAGTCAAGCACAACACACCTTCTCTCATCTTCAAACTCCCCAAGTTATGGATGTAGGTACAGTATTCATCCGACTCCCCTGACAGTGACTGCTTGTCCGGGGGCGGTTTCCTACCTTCCACCACATCGATAACTCGCTGGATCAGCGGATCATCCTGCTGAGCCTTCTGGATTATCTCGTTCGGTGAGGCCATTGTCACAGTTGCCTCAGCGACAACTGCTTCATGAGCCCCACAATCTTCACAATCTAAGCGTCCGCACTTCCGCGTTGGAAGTCGAGAAAGCGCGTCAGCATTTAGATGTTTCTTCCCCGCCCTATGGAGAATCATGCCCTGATCCAGGCCATACTCTTGCAGTTGAGCTAGCCAACGTGCGAGCATGTCCATTGGATCTTTGAAGTTGAGCAACCACCGCAAGGATGCGTGGTCCGGCCGCACACAGAAATTCCGGTTCTCTAGCAGGTAATGCCGGAACTTCTTCAGATAGGTGAGTACTGCTAAAAGCTCTCGCTTCGTAGCACAGTAATTTCGTTGGGATTTATCCAAGCTGTTGCTTGCATACCCAAGTACTACCTCCTTTCCGTCTTGTATCTGGGACAGGACGCCCGCCATGCCAAACCCACTAGCATCCGTATCAAGGATAAACTTCCCTTCTTTCTGGGGATATCCCAACACTGGAGCTGTAGTTAGCAATTCATTGACTCCGCGGAAGGCAACTTCACATTCCGGAGTCCATTCTATGGATCTAGCGTACCGCTTATATTTTCCGGCTGCGGTTACTATTGCTTGCAAGGGAGCGACAGTCGAGGCAAATTTCGGCTGAAATTCTCGATAATAGGACGCGAATCCTATAAACTGCCGGATCTCCTTTGTGTTCACTGGTCTCGGCCAATCTTGGACCTTCTGCACCTTCTTAGGGTCGGCGCGGATGCCCTTGTCTGAGACCAATCTGCCCAAGTATTCCACCTCTCGGCGGAAGAGTTCACATTTCTTGGGTTTCAATTTCAATCCATAGTCCCGGATTCTCTCCAGGACGAGTCGGAGGTTCTGGAGACATTGTTCAAACGTTCTCCCGAACACCACCACATCATCCAGATAGACTAGGCAAGACTTCCATTTAAGGTTGTCTAGCATCCGATCCATCATTCGCTGGAAGGTAGCCGGAGCATTGCACAGTCCAAAGGCCATTACTTTGAACTGAAACAATCCCACACTGGACAGAAAAGCTGTTTTGGCTTTGCTTTCCTCATCCATGGCTATCTGCCAGTATCCGCTTTCCAAGTCGAGGGCGCAGAACCACTTGTTTCCGCCTAGCGCCTCAACACATTCATCAATTCTGGGGAGTGGGAAGCTATCCCTCACCGTCACGGAATTCAACTGGCGATAATCGACACAGAAACGCTGAGTACCATCTTTCTTTCCTACCATCACAATGGGTGCTCCCCACGGACTAGTAGAGTGCTCAATGCGTCCCTGTTCGTACATCTTCCAGATCTCTGCTTCCGCTGCGTCACGCTTTGCCACCGGAATCCGCCTATATGGAAGTTTGATAGGGCGGGCATTCGCTGTGTCAATGACGTGACGGACCACATGGGTACATCCGGGCTTTTCTTTCCACCCGTCTCTAGGTAGAGAAAAGCACCCCCTAAACTCGTCGAGGAGACCAAACAGCCTTGACTTCTCACTAGGATCCGTCAAGTCTGTATCTCGAACAAGTTTCTTCAGCGGACATTCCGTACTAGGTGGTACGGGAGTGTCCGGCATAATCAGCTCATCATCTACTACAGACGGTATTTCTACCACCTGTATTGAGTTGACGATTGCTTTCTTGATCTCTTGATCCACCCCCTCCGGACAAGTAAGAGGGGACGATTGCAGCGTCACCTCACTTACTTTTCCAACCACCACATCTGTATCAAGACGAAGGGTTTGGTCGGACGGATTGCTGAAAGCTACCACAGCAGTCGGACTGACAGCCGATATATACGTATCAAGGCTTCCCAGGGCAAATTCAGTCAGCAATCTCTGGTCGGGCTCGAACATCAAGCCTATTGATGCGTCAGAGCCCCTGCGAATGTCAATCTTGGCCAGTGTGACCGTATGAGGTTGGATAATCACCGCTTCCCTCAGTGTTACCTGGTATCCATCCTCTGTCTCCTCCACCTTAATCAACTTCACAGAGGGACTCGGCTGCTTTGAACGGGGTCCACGCCAGTAGTGCATTTGTACTGCGTCCTCTCCGTTATTCAAAGCTAGTTTCCCTGAGCAGTATACATCACATCGATGCACGTGATCGAAGTCACGAGCAAGTATTCCGGCCTCGGGTCCAGACAAACCCGATACTACCAGACAAGTGATCATATACGTCCGCCTTCCCATCGCCACAGGAATCACAGCACATCCGTGTACAGTAATCCGAGAATCATTACCCATCGCACACGTCAGACGGGACAGAGCCATCGACGGTGGGCGTTGGAGGGAATCATAGAATTTCTTAGTAATCAGGCTTGTGGTTGCACCTGGGTCCCACAGAAATTCACCGACATCCCCATTCACAGATACCGACACGTACCATCTCTCACCGATCACAGGATCGTGATTTCTCAGGGTTCGCTGCTCATTGCTGGATATCGGACTGATACGAGCTATGGTGTTGGGACCTTCCTCCGCTATCACCACCTAGACTACCTGGACTACTGCTCCGTCAGTGTGACCTCCGCGCCCTTTTATTTTTTGGAGTGGGGTCGTTGCTACTGGTGCAACGGTAGCTGTATTGACTGTAGCTATGGTTGCTCTATCCATATAACAGCTTTCCCACACTTCCGACCAATGTATTGCACGTAGGAGATCATGGGGTTGTTTTAAACGCACCCACACTGCCATTTCCTGTTTAGTCAATCCCTGCAAGTAAATGCGAAGGGAGACAGCACTCAGTGTCTTGTCCAGGGATCCGAATGCTCTCCGGCCCCTCCTGGCTACCTCATTCCCGAACAGCCTCACGGCTTGTCCTGGGGTCTGGCGACAGTTGTAGAACTCTGCCTGGATCTTAGCTTTAGACTTCTCTCCGAAGTTGGCTTCCATGTGAGCCACATACTCCTTGAGAGAGGTCTTCTTTGGCAAAGGTCCCAACTCTGTCAACTGCTTCCTAGTTCCGCACTTCAACTGGCGAAGGAACTGTTTCGGAGTCCAATTGTATGCCTCGGCAACAACTTCGGTCTCCGCCAAATACATCCGCCAGGAGCTTTTACCATCCCATGGTTTCAGCTGAGGCATCTTATCATGGTGACTATCTTCACCCTCAGAGTAATCATACTCAAAGTCCGATTCTGAGTCACTGGGTCCGTCATACGTGAGGCCAGCAACCAGTGATCGGTCTTTCCTGTGAGAGCGTTTCGAAAGGGTTTCCCCTGCTCGATCCTCTACAGAACTGTCAGAATCATGTCCTTTGACTTTGGACGTGAACAGCGTGGAAGGGGGAACATGCTTGCCTTTCGACTTGCTTCCCTTGTTGGCTTCCGCCCCAGTAGAAGGAGGTCCCTCGCTACCACAAGCACCAACTACACTTCCGGGCCGTTCGTCATCCGTATCATCGGACACCGATTCTATAATCACTCTGTGGCTCTCCTTAGGAGACGATGTTGCCCCCATCGTTCCTTTAGAAAAAGTCACCTTTTTGTCCGTTTCTTCTGCTATCTTGACCCGGGACGGATCATCTGTCATCGGAGCATACTTCACTCTCGAATCCGCGAAGGTGGATGTCACAGGATTCTTAAGCGAAGTCTGTTTGGCTGCTAGATCATGTAGCATACCTAACACATCATGCTCCAATTCCGTTGTATGGAGTCTGGCTCGATCACTGTTTTCCCGAAGCTCATGGATTTGTAATTCATAAGCTTGACGGTCCGCCAGCGTATCGACTTCCATAACTCTCATACGCTCCCTCAGGTCATTATTCAAAGCGGAAAGTTGTTGGATCTGATTACTCAGGTCCTCTCTCCGTGCCCGTTCATGTTCGCAGTCCCTCCTTGCCCCTGCTAGGGAGTGCCGGAGGTCGTCCTCAGACATCTCCTCCGGGTTATTTCTCCACCTAGCAAAGGCTCTGCCTCCAAATCTATCAGTTTGGGGAGGGTAGGCACCACCAAACATTGGTCTAGCGTCATGAGAACGTGACAAGCGTCCTCCCCTGTCTGGATACGGTGTACCTCTTTCGAACATTCCGGTTAGGGGTGGCCCCCTTCCGTACATGTCTATCAGAGGTGGTGGTCCGAACAGTCCGCCAGGTTGTAAACCCATATCTCTTTCACTGTCAATGGCTATCAAGGAAAGCTCTCCAGCTCCCGCGACACCATTTAGTGCTGGTTCTCGAGTATGGTCTACTCCATTAGGCACCATCAAATCCGCCTCCGCCATTGTTATTGCGGAATATTTTCTTACTACGGATTTTTCTGCTACGGCACTCTATTTCTCCGAGAGAAATATGGGACAATCAAGCCTGCCAGGCTCACTGCTAGTAGCAGTTTCTATTCCTCCGGGAATATGGGACAGTCAACGGAAAACTTGCAAAGTCAGCTTCGTGCGGCACCAATTGTAGTGAATCGCCTCTATAGTAAAGTGCTTTATTACTAGAGGCTCATTCCAACCCAGGTTCGACTACGGCGGACACGGCTCTCGACGAAGGCAAGGAAGAACACCAACACGGAAATGTCTCTTTCGTTAGGTTTATTGCCACCCACGACCAGACTGCAAGTCTCAACAGACCCGGCTCAGTCCCAGCATAGGACCGAACTGATCCACTCAAAGCCTTAGAGTGAATACTTACACCTTACAGGCAGGAGCAAGGTCACACTTGTCCTCACATCATAAAAGAGGTGTTGCACCAGGCAAACAATATCAGTGAATACAATACATAAGAATAGGTCGTACAGGAATACAGTAAATGGTTATACAAGATACACATTCTGCTGTAGTTGAATAGACTATAAGATTCCTGTAAATGGGTGATAATGGTAAAACATATCTCTCTTGCAACTAACACAAATCCGAAAGCCCATTCCGTGCTCAGTGAAGCGTTACGGAGACACGGGGAAGGTCAAGGACATTTGATTTATACACACTCTTGACGCGGAGGGCTATATATAACCTCCGATCTACTACATGTGTTTAAACAGTGTTATTGAATCCAAAAATCAGCTATAAAGTGATTAATTCCCTCGATTTGGTGTCTTCGGCTTTTGTTTGAAAATAAACCCCTCGGCCCTGACAGGCCTATCTGGGTTTATTTTCAAACAAATGCCTCAGACACCAAATCTCGAGAAATTAATCCCATAGTAACTTTTTTCAAAACCTCAGTAAAACTTTAGATTTGAAAATAACAACAATAATAACAGATGTCTTTTTAAAAAACATTACAAGCAATTGCTGTATCTAGTTTGGCTCCTTGCTAGTTTCTAGTTTCTTTGCACAGCCATTTGGTGTATGTGTACAAGAGCAATAGGCAATGTTCAGTCTGTCATGTTGGCCATGAATATCATTGCTTATGGGTCATTATGAACATTCATCATGATCTCATGAAAGTCAAATGCAACACAGTTACAGCTGGCTATGCCAATGCAAGCACTATAGTAAACCAGAGGAGATACAAGGATGCTACAACAACTATACATGTGGACAGGGGAAAAGAATACATTGTCTGCAGAAGCAGATGTAGATATGCTTATTATTACAAATGGTTGTTGAATTTGCTAGGGCATGTGGCACCATTCCCATTGGTGAAAATACACTTGTTATTAACATCTTTCCATGAAAAGAGCACAAAAGAGTTTGGAGCATCAAACATCTGAAGACAAATCTAAGATACCACTAGTGCAAAGTACTGTTCCTGTCCATGCAATACTAGAATGTGATATAACATTAAATTCTTTTGGTCTAGGAGATTCAACTGCTTTTTGCAATAATAGGCATATCTGCATCCCCTTCTGCGTGCAAAGGTTGGCCAGCATGCCTATATTCCAAAGACAAGCTGAGGTGTTCTTTGATAACAATCCACCCCAAATGGATATACAGAGAAAGGTGGATAATGCAATATTTTACTTTTGTAAATTATCAATATAATGGGATGGGAATAATTCACATGCACACCTTGCTGTTTGCATTGAATTTCTCTAGTCTGGGTTTGTTCTCCAGTATAGGAGCACTGTGGTGTAGAATCCTATTAATTCTAATATTGAGTTGGCTGAATTCAACTATTAGTGGTATGATGTGGGTTGAGTTTTGGTTTCTGTTCAGGAGTATTTTTTGCTCAAGGCTTCTGGCTTGGGCTATTGACAACTTGACTGTGTTGTGTGAGTGACCTTGTAAGGTCAGGAACCTTAATAAGTTGTTTGCAGAGATGTCAAAGTCTTCGCCCTGGGAGCAAATCATTGGGATCCTGACTGGCTGAGTATCCTATTCTTGATTTCCTGTGGGTGGGATGGTACAATGAGTCGTGTAGATCTACAGGTGTGCATCTGGCACCACTGTTACAATCCCTTTGAGAAAAGGCTTTATTATTTAATAACCTCTGGGTAGCTTTCAGGTAACCTGCGGGCAACGTCTGGTAACCTCCACACAATCTCCTGGTAGCCTCTGGATGGCCTCCTGGATACCTCTGTATCTCGCTAGGAGTCCAAGGATCACCAGGATGCTATTATTTGGTTATATTACTGATTCATTGAATAATTCCCCATGTTCTGATATTACATAATTCAGACTTCTACCAACATTGAGGTTATATGTTTTTAATAAAGACTGAATTCACAAAGTATTCTCTCTATTTTGTCCAGAGGAGTTATAGTAGGTATTCAAAGAGGGCAAGAGAATTAAAAAACTACTTCCAGAGGAGTGTTTTACGTACAATATTATTCACCCATGGCCTTTGAAACGGACATAGTTCCTTCCCCCATGATCCCTACTAGAGATATGATTACCTAATTTAAAGGGAAGTAATTCATACAATCACACTTACATTATCAGTAAATATTAATAGTACTTAAGCCTGGGAGAGATCGAGAGTCGATACACAGAATGTTGGCCGAACATCTCACTGGAAAGAACACTTAGGCAAGAATCACAACACCACCACTACCCTGAGTTATGTAACCTAGGGACTGTTCATTTTTAACCTCTAGGGGGGGAGAGGAGAATTTTCAGGGGGGGCCATCTTTTTTTGCACAGACTCTGAAGGGGGGGTCATCTTTTTTTACACAGACTTAAAGGGGGGGCACTTTTTCCGAAGGGAAGCGCCATTTATACTTGCAAAAACCTTGGTGAAACCTGGGTGATGAAAGAAGATTCATGTATCTCAATCATAAAATTATTTGGTATTTGGACATCTTTATTTTAATTCTATCAAACAAGCAGAATGTCCTCTAAGGCAGTCAGCAAGCATCTGGTGGTCTGGAAACTAAGTTGTGGTTTATAGCACATAGTGTAGCCGGTGGTCTATGCTAGATGAGAGGAAGCATGCAGATAGAGTGCAAATTTTATTCATCACTTCTTTACGCTATTTCTGGGTCCATTACTCACCTCTTGTTGATGAAAGACATGGGCTGTTGTGTCATCAGAATAGACCATTACTATTTATCAAGATCGGGCAAAAGAGATGGCAGGTTGGCTCAAGAATGGCAACCTTTTTGTATATGATAATTATACTTGTCAGTGATATCTGGCCAGCCTACCCATGAGACATACACCCACTCCCCTGCATGTATCCCCTACTGCCCCACAAGCATCCAGGGTCTCAATTTTTGGTAAGGAGCCATCAGGTTTGCCACTTTAATCTATCACGGATTTGTAATGAGAATGGATAGGAAACAACACCCCCATAGCCTATACATGTGTGTCTCGCTATTGTTCTCTTATCAGGGATTAGCAAGGGATTAGCTCGGCCGCCGCGCACCCGTAGTTCTGGAAAAACACACTAGGGGGCGCCACTTATGCATGAATGTTGACTCATGCCACCAGGTGGCAGCAGTGTCATTTCTGATTTGGTCATGTTCTTTTTAGCATTGAGGAGACGCCTAATGCAACCAACATGAATAGTTATTATTATTAATTAATTCAGATAGTGTTCACAATTTATTATATACATTGAATTATGGCGCTCATCGTGTCATATTGTACTCATATACCTGTATCTATATAAAGAGTTTATTTTCACAGAATTTTTCATACCTGCTGTGTTATCTCAGTTTTAAAATACATTGAAGCAAATTGTTTCATTGTAAAAGCTTTTTTTCTTTAGGTAGGCATCTATGATTATCATACTAGGCTGTAAAGTTCCTCTTTATGTCTGCTCGCCGCCAGGCCATGGGTTATTGCTGTGGGTGTTAGGGAGGGCACTTTTGTACACTGGGCAACGATTATAAACATACCTTTTCTTTTGTTTTTAAAAGGTTTTATTCAATATATCCTGCCGACAAGGCTCTTACAATTCTAAACAGCATTCAAATATCGCGTCCCTTTTTATTTTATATTTTTTTTTAGTTTTCAAATTTTTTCTTGCTTCACACTACTCATTGGCAAGTATTCTTCATAAAAGGATTAAAAGATCTTATATACCATTTTACCTAGATGTTGACATCTCTTCACAATTCACACATGATTTCAATAGTGTTTTTACTTCAAGCATTTTCTACCTGTTGCTCTTCCAACTCACATATAAGTTTATTCCTATATAAAATAGGAATAAAATCAAATCAAATCAATAACTTAATCAATGTATCAACTGGAGACCCAGTTTACCCAAAATATGTAATGACACACCAATATAAAGGTGGACTCAGTTGTACATTTCAGCATAAACATCAGTTTAGTGGAGAGCGAGTATTGACTATTATACGTGGTATGTATGATATTGGTAGTCATTGGATTTTTTTCATTAATTGAACTCATGATTATATTTGATCTATGTAGAAGCTGTATGTTATCAAAACATTGGTAGAACAAAGTACAGCAGTCAAGTGAGACTCTTGACTAAACTTAAAGTGATATTGCAATTTATATATTTTCCCGTCCAACCTAGCTGTAATACTGTAAGACTGAGTTGTACTTTTATACATGAAGGGTTTGTTTAGGGTGAGTTCACAGTTAAATCAAATTCATATACACCCCTTACTGTATCATTTGTGTATATTTTATATCCAAATACGGGTAAAAAGAAAAAAAGATATTCCTCAGCTTGCATTCTTTATGCATCGACTTACCTTTCAGCAAACACAAATGTCTTAAGAGATTTCTCATGATCAGTATCCAGTAAGGCTTTATAAGAGTGATAATTACGTCTCTTCTTCTTGACTAATAAGTGATGGCCTTTTGAATGGCTTCCTACTGGTTTCATCTTGGTGCCAGGAGATCTTCCTCTTGCACAGACAGTTCAACAGTGGTTATGTTCTGGTGAGTGATAAGGTTCTACAGTTGGTGTCAGAGACTTAGGTACTCTTCTCTGGTTGATCCATGAGTCTTCTTGTTGCCCTTTAGTGATTTTGGATCCAAGGGTCCCTGCCTGATGGGCAGAGAAAACATGCCTGAAAGTATAGAAAAGAGTCACTTACAAACCATTACAGAGCATATTCTGGCAGTATAACACTTGTAAATGTATGGTCAATGTTTATATTTCTAAGATTTGAGCCATTTGTAAGAAATTTTGGTGATCAACCTGGTGATATGGTTAGGTTTTAAATGATTATAAATAGTAATTGTCTAGGCAGGAGTCTTGGCCTCTATTTGTTATGGGCTGAAATACACTTTCAACGATATTATTTTTGCTCCATGTTGTTCGAACAGATCTTAGGAAGCAGTACAAGTAGCTTTTTAAATCTTGTTTCTACTCTTATTGTAAGTGCTTGAAATTAATTAAAGTATTTATGGGAATCTGACGAAAAGGAGTGGCCGTTCCGGTGAAAAAAAACATGGTTAGAGACACTCATGGAAGCATTACTTGAGAATGAAAGAACCCAGAGAAATGATTTATACGCCATCACAAAGTACACCATAAGAGTAATCTGACTGTATCAGAGTTGTATATCCAAAACTAATATTTCTATTTCTGAGGTATGGGTTATTTCAATGAATTTCAGTCACCGACCTAGGGGAAAATGTGGATATTTTGACCGATATTGATCAGTATGGCTGAAATACATTTTCTATTGTGTTATTTTTTGCTCTATGTTGTTCGAACAGATCTTAGTAAGCAGTACAAGTAGCTTTTTAAAACTAGTTTCTACTCTTATCTCAAGTGCTAGAAATTAATTAAAGTATTTATGTAAATCTGCAGAAAATGAGTGGTCGTTGCGGTGAAAATGACCATGATTAGACATACTGGTGGGAGCATTACTTGAGAATGAACTAACCCAGATAAATGTTTTACATAGCATCCCAAAGCACACATTGAGACCTATCTGACTGTATCAGAGTTGTATATCCAAGACTAATATTTCTATTTCTGAGGTATGGGTTATTTCAATGAATTTTAGTCACCGACCTAGGGGAAAATGTGGATATTTTGACCGATATTGATCAGTATGGCTGAAATACATTTTCTATTGCGTTATTTTTTGCTTTATGTTGTTCGAACAGATCTTAGAAAGCAGTACAAGTAGCTTTTTAAATCTTGTTTCTACTCTTATTGTAAGAGCTAGAAATTAATTACGGTATTCATGTGAATCTTCCATTTCAATGAATTTTAGTTAACGACCTAGGGATAATCATTCAAATTCTGACCCATATTGGTCAGTATGGCTGAAATACACTTTCAATTAATTTATCCATTAGCTTCAAGAGATCCCAGAAAACAGTGTCTGAAAATAGTGTCTGACAAAATAATGTCTACTATTTTGGCAAGTGCCTGAAAGTGAAATTAATTAAGTTATTCATTAGCTATCTATTTCCTACCATTCACTACATAAATTACATTTTCATCCTGATAAAATTCGTCGTAGTGTTTTAACCAAGATAAGATCATTATAATGATTACAATATACTACCAGTGAACTTCCCTTTTCACTGACTATTTATTATCATGAATTATGACACCCCCTTTCGGATTGGCTTTGAATCGATCTCAGAGAATTATAATTTGGCATATAAATAGATTAATATAGGCCTATTGAATAACAGTGTACCAAAGCACAGTTCTGAACTCATTCAATTTCCTAAAATACATACTTATCTATGATGCCATTGAGTAATCAGTTGGTAACATTGCCTTCATTTTTCTAAAATAACAACTATTTATATATACGCCATTGAGTTGGTAACATTAGCACAATAATAACATGTTCACATTGAACATAAAACATGTTCAATTTCGATTTTAAATCGTCGCCTGGTATTTCCTTTATTCTATACCTTCATGGTAATCTTCTTGAAATATAAAATCGTTTTCCCCGTTGCAGCGTACAATCTCATGGGAGCCGTTTTATATGTAAAATATTAATTCTGTAACTGTCACTTCAAAAGTACAAAAGTCGGCAGGCACTGGAAGACCTGTCACGACAATAACAGAACTGTCCAACCTAAGAAGGGTGGTACTCTGACTGTGGGTGGTAGGCCTACTTTGACTGCCAACCTATGGGTGGCTATAGCATAATTAAACATGTCGGCGATTACCGGTTTACCGCAATCTGGATGCAAGAATAATGACACTACATGACACGCCAATGGGCCGGCTGGATAGCCCTAATTGTAAGCTTGCCCATGGTATTTTTAGTTAATCTCTAGCCCTAACGGGTCAGAAGTTATACTGAAAACTGTATTGTAAGGCATGTTTACTGTGGATAATTAAGTCTCTAACTGAACTGTGTAACCTGTATTGTATAATGTATTTCTAGGTCGGTGAGCGTGTCTTCACCTGTCACCAACTCGTTAAAACATTGGTTTTAATTCTATACATTGCAAATTAAACTTTTCTTACCTGTTGTTGCTGCTATACAGGCAAGTAGCAGTAAATATCCAGTCGTTCTCATGACGAATTTGGTCCAATAATTTCGAAAACAAGCATTGAGTCAGATCTCCCCAGGTGACGCAAATGTATGTGAGTTTGCCACTGCTACTCACTAGGGTCGCAGAAAGCAGCCGAGACAGACATAATGCTGAACAAACATTCCCGCGAGTTAGGTTTCCTATCCATTCTCATTACAAATCTGTGAATCTATCTACCAAAACATCTCAGATTTCAGGCCAGCCATTTAATCTGAAGCTGTGATTAGCCCCCTTAAAGATTCTAATATGGTTCTATAAATTGTCCATGAAGTAGCATCTGACTGGACCACCCTGCAAGCCCAATGAGAATTGCTTGCAACCTGAGGCGGCTGTCTCTTTGAAAAGCTTTGCCACATACTTGCTCAACATGTCCACGGTACTGATGACTTTATATAAGGGTAATACCAAGGTTCAAGCCACCTACATAACCTCCAAAGGGCATTGACTGTATCAATGCACTACCTATTTGGTCAATCAAGCACCATAAAATTGTGGCATTAAAAATAAATTCCACTATAGCTCATTGATTTGATGATCAGCACTACTGTTTTAGAAAATACCTGGGGCCAGCCATGCCCCAAACATCAAAAGACTATTGTACATATTAGGTAGGCTCCGAGTAACCTGAAAGTAATTTGAAAGTCCAAGACAGCTCTGTGATGTTATAATTCTCTGGATGTATGGGAACTGAACTATAAGGCTGGCTAATCCAGTTTAGCTAGCCAAAAGTTTTGGTGGACACCACTTAAAGCCCCTTCTAAAGTTGCACATGGGGACATTCATACTTGTCCCCAAATCTACAGGTGCCAAACATGGCCATATCGCTTCTTTTATAGTTGCCCAAGAACTTTTCCTGGGCTTTGTCTTTCTTTGTCCTTGGGATCAGCAAGGCAGATGCATAAGACCCAGGGGCTTTCCCATACCTTAAGTCAAACTGCACCTGAAGTTCCCTATAAGGATTGTTATTTGTGAGGATCAAGGGCTACTTGTGGTTCTCCACTACAAAAAAAATCATTCTCATGTATGCTAGGTACTACTCTGTCTGGTCTTTATGCAGGTCTCTGTTGGTCTTGAGGTGGTCTTCATCTCCCTGCCATTAATTGTATAGCACAATTGGCTCCCGAAATGATGGTAACCTTTTCCTGGACTTCTGGGGCCAGTCTGTTTGCTATGTGTTTTGGCACAAACTTGGATACTTTATGCGCCTTTTTTGCATCCTAGCCTCCCTAATGAGGCTTGGTTGTTGCCTTGACCTTCCTTTAATTTGGCATCAGGGACCCCACCCAGACAAAAAGATCCAGGTTTGCAAGGAAAATTAGGCGATATATATATTACAATTACAGCAATGTTTTTATTGTGAGGTTCCTAGAAAACACATTGCAGTCATATGGATCCTGGGATGTATCACAGTTACTATTGATACGGGAAATGAAAATATTGCAGTATATTGGTTCTGAGGATATTTCTTGTAGTTTGATGCTATAACTGCTTCTGTTACTTAGAGAAATAAATATTGACAGAATTTCGCATCAAAACTTCAAATTTAGGCAAGAGATATATCAAATTACATACCAACAATTTTCAGTGACCAGAAATTTGTCATGACAATGACAAAAATGGTAAAAGACACACATCACCCCTCAGTAGGCATTACAAATGCCCACAGCTATTAGATATAAGTTATGACTTCCCACGCTTGACAAGAAAGTTATTAGAGCTCCTTTACTTCTTAAGATTACTAAAAATTCGAATCCAGACTTTTCCGCCAATTAAAGTAGTTTACAGAAAACATTTTCCGTCCATTATTCCAATTGCGGAAATACCCTTTACTTACTATATGACTAGTAGCACCAGAAATCATGCAGTGGCCTTTGGGGGAACTAAAATTAACCACCAATATACATTATTTTTCTGCCAAGTGAAGTACTTGGTAGAAACAGCATTTTCTGCCAATTATTCCAATTGCGGAAATCACCTTTACTAAATATATGACCAGTAGCACCACAAATCAGTCAGTGGCCATGGGGGGAACTAAAATTAACCACCAATATACATGATTTTTCTGCCAAGTGAAGTACTTGGCGGAAACAGCATTTTCTGCCAATTATTCTAATTGCGGAAATCACCTTTACTAAATATATGACCAGTAGCACCACAAATCAGTCAGTGGCCATGGAGGAACTAAAATTAACCACCAATATACATGATTTATCTGCCAAGTGAAGTACTTGGCAGAACTTTCTGCCAATTATTCCAAATGCAGAAATCACCTTTACTGCCAAGTGAAGTACTTGGCAGATACAGCATTTTCCATCAATTATTCCAATTGCAGAAATCACCTTTAGTAACCATATGATCAGTAGCACCACAATATCATACAACGGGCTTTTGGGAAACTAAAATCAACCACCCATATATTCTTAATTTTTACGGAAAATATTTTCCATCAATTATTCCAATTGCAGAAAATACCCATACTAACTATATGACCAAGAGCACCACAGATTCATAATTTGGCCTTTTGGGGAAATAAAACCAACCACCAATACATTCATAATTTTCTGCCATGTTAAGTACTTGGTGGAAAGTCCAATTTCTGTCAATTAGTCCAATGACAGAAATCTCCCCTTGCTATAGGACCAGTAGCGCCATGCCCTTTATATTGGCCTTTTGGAGAACCAAAATCTACCACAAATATAGTCATTATTTACTGCCAAGTAAAGTATTTGGCGGAAACTCTATTTTCTGTCAATTAGTCAAATTACAGAAATCTTCTTACTACCAGACTACTAGTGCCATGACCTTTACGTTGGCCTTTGAAGAACTAAATTCAACTATCAATTTATTCATAGTTTTCTGTCAAGTAATATAGTTGGTGGAAACTCTATTTTCTATCAATTATTTGAACTACAGAAATCTCTCCTTACTACAGGACCAGTAGTGCCGCAACTTTTACATTAGCCTCTTGGAGAACTAAAATCAACCATCAATATAATATTCATAATTTTATGCCAAGTAAAGCACTTTGATTATACTTGTCTTATGACTTGTACTTAGTCTGAAATATATCCTTACTACAGGACCAGTAGCGCCAGAACATTTACATTGGCATTTGGAGATCTAAAATCTAGCACAAATATATTCATATTATTTTAAAGTAAAGTACTTGTTGGAAACTCTATTTTCTGTCATTTATTCCAAAGACAGAAATCAACCTTCCTTACTGCAGGACCAAGTAAAGTATTTGGCAGAAACTCTATTTTCTGTCAATTAGTCCAACTACAGAAATCTCTCCTTACTACAGGATCTTCCTTACCACAGGACCAGCAGAACTAAAATCTACTACTCTGGGTGTGGGCAGAACTAAAATCAACCACCATTGTTTATACATATTTTTTTCAGGAAAAAGCATACTCTGTCTCCTGCTCTCTTATTTTCTCCCACTCTCTTTTTCTTCTCGGCATCCTGGCCCACTCCACTCGGACCTCTTTACAAAGGTGTCCATCTTGAATGTAATTGAAAAAGTACCCATTGAGATGTAAATCTGCATACATGTACTACAATTATTGAAAATACTCAGGAATTCATAAAAAAGGATCACAATAAAACAGTGTATAATGGCCATAACAATAGTTAATACAAATATCTAAAAAGTGGAGAGGTTCTCATGAAAATGTATTTCTGCCAAGTAGACCACTTGGCAGAAAGAAGGATATTTTCTGCTAAATAGGTTAATAGACAGAACTTGAAAATTCAGTTTTAATATGTATGTCACTGGAATGTTGTCTCAGATCAAAGTAACATCCATGAAATAGATACCAGATAGCTGCAAAAAAAATATATGCCATGTTGTTGTGTTCAGAGACAAAAAATAAATTTCAACCCAATAAACAGTATAATGAGAGAAAAAAACGTTTCTGTGACTTCTCACTTCAGACAACATACAATTTTAAACAAAATCATTCTTCCTAACTCCCACTATGATACAGGAATGACCTATTTATCATTAATGAAGACAACATACGATTTTGAATACAATCATCTAATGAGGAGTTAATACTCCAGCCAGTAGAGGTTAGCCATGGAGTTATGCATGCACTGTTATAAAAACATGTAATATTTTGAAACCAGAATTTCATCAGCCACTAGTAAAAGTAGAGTTAATTATCAAAGTTTGAATGTTTGTTATGGGAACTTTATCACATAAGAATAGACAACACCTGTACTTAATTGAATTAATTTTATTATAGATTGTTGATCCAATGGAGTAAATCTTAATGGAAAAGTTGATGTCAGAGTCACCAACCATATGAACAATTAATTTATTTGCAGCTATCATTATATTACACCTTTAAGTTTACTACGTTTGGTTTGCCCGGAAAACCTGCGTTGCCTTGGACAATTTGCATGAAGCTCATATTTCTATCAAAACTAATAGTTTGGGTCATCAAATAGCAGGCTAAATAACGTTATAGTCAGGTAGATTGGTGCAAAAAAATGCAAGAATTGTTCAAATTGGTATGAAAGCATGAAATTTGGTACAGTGATAGATTTTGGTATGCTGATTAATTTTGGATATTGACCCATTCTGAAATATTGTTTTCTTGGGTTCTGTTGCCATGGTAACATTTTTTCAGTGAAATTTTGGCCATTCCCTGGAAATACTGAATTCTAACCAATAATTTGATATGGTATACCCACATAAAGTAGTCTATGGAATAGTTCTCTAATTTTTCTAACTATTTCAGCTAATCATATGGTTGCTAGGCTATGTATGGTTGCTAAGCAACTGATAATATACTGAAATTTCTCCAAAATGGCTCATGTTATGTATATTTTATGGGGTAAGGCAATTATTTATGTTCTAAAATATAACATTTATTTAATGATAACATTTTCAGTGATATGCTTCAGCCTTTAGAATTTCCAAGATGGCTGCCAAATGGTTCTAAAATCCAAAATGGCTGATCAAAAGACCCTTCGGGCCCACTTCCTAGTTGACTTGACTTTAGTTTGCAACCTCATTCATTGTTCATATCAGTATGTACTTCAACCAATTCTGAACATTAGAATAGATCTGAGAACCTGAAATTTGGCATAGAGATACATTTTAATATGATAATTAATTTTTTATATTGACCCATTCTGAAAAGAAATATTCTCTTGGCTTCTGTTGCCATGGTAACATATTTTTAACTAAAATTTCATCAATTTTCCTAGAAAAACTGATTTTTAACAGATAATCATTACCAATATACAAAAAAAAACAGTTATGCAATAGTTCTCTAAATTAGGTAACTATTTCAGGCAATTCCATGGTTGCTAGGCTATTTATGGTTGTTAAGCCACTGAAAATATGCTGAAATTGATCTGAAATGACTCATTTAAAGCATATTTTCTGGGTAAAATCTATTTTTAATGTACTAAAATGTCATATTTCTTTGATAATCACAATTTTGGTGATATGCATCAACATTTAGAATTTCCAAGATGGCTGCCAAATGGTTCTAAAGTCCAAAATGGCTGATCGAAAGACCATTTTTGCCTATTTCCTAGTTGACTTGACTTTGATTTGCAAGCTAATTCATGGTATATGTGTAATACAACAAATTCTGAACATCAAAATAGATCTGAGAGTCTGAAATTTGGTACAGAGGTAGATTTTGTTATGCTTATTAATTTTTGCTATAGACCCATTCTGAAAAATTATTCTCTTGGCTTCTGTTTCCATAGTAACATTTTTAGTGACATTTTGGCCATTCCCTGGAAATACTGATTTCTAACAAATGATATGTAATAATATACCCGTATAAAGTAGTCTATGCAATAGTTTTCTTATTTATGTAACTATTTCAGGCAATTCCATGGTTGCTAGGCTTATATAGGGTTGCTATGCAACTGAAATTATTCTGAAATTGATCTGAGATGACTTATTTTATGTATATTTTCTGGTACTTTTCATGCCCACACATTTATTTGATAATCACAATTTTGGTGATTCACTCTTGACTTGAATTTGGTTTGTGAGTTCATTTGTTGTAAATAATTTAAGTTCAAATACATCTGAGGACCTTGGTCATTCTAAGAGTAGACCCATACTCAAATATTGTTCCTTGGTTACTGTTGCTATGGCATTTTTCTGCATTGAATGTTGCTTTTAAAATATTGAAGACACCTAGCATATACAATTCCTAGGCAATCATATATCCTTTATTTGTCTACAAAGGGGGCAGGGTCAGCGGGTCTAACTCCCTGAATAGTGATGATTTAAAGTCTAGTGGATATGGTAATGTAAATATGGGTACAATCCACCATGTGGAACCACTTGGGGAGAATTGATATGGAATTCCAATTGATTTGATTGGTAATGGAGAGGGAATAATAGGTATTGTGCATATTGTGACCATTTATTTGCAATTCAACATGGTGTTATGATTGAGCATAAGGGTATAAGGAGATAGTGAGGAATCAATGAGCATGCCAGGATGACATCTGTTAGATCTCTCCTATATGGTATAAAATTCTTTGGGTCTGACACTTCATTCCCAATCCCATTCACTGGGGTCTGCAATCTTGGGTTTGGCAGAAAATTGTTTTCAGCTGGATTTAGCATGTTGATTAGCAAGTATTCTGGGTTGGAAGATGTAGGTTTCCTACATCATTCACTGAGTCCACACACCAGATCTGACTGTAGATGAACACAGTGCAGTGCTGGAGATAAAGTGTGCCAGATGGACAGCACCCAAGTGGAATCAAATTCTGGGAACAGAATTCTTTAAAATGACTGGCAGCACATATGGTATACAGGTCAGAAGAACATACATTTCCGACGCATTTTCATCTCCAAAAGTACCCCCCACAAGGCCAAGATATTACCACCATTGGAAAGAACATTAAAACTGTTTCAGAAAATGTCCTCATATGTACCTCTACTCCTAGACTAGAAAAAAGTTCTTGGTACTTGAAATTCCCATACTTCCTGTGGGTATACAGATATATGACATGACATCACGGCACCTACAAGAGCCGTGAATCAAATGTACATGGTGTGTGCTGGTGTATGTCTTTGGAGGTCGGCAGGGTTGGACTATGGTTGGCTACTACCACTAGGCCTAAAATAGAATTAACTTTATGTTCAATCCCTGACTCACCTGAAAATATTGCAACTGACTGAAGCCTTTTTTAGGGCAGTAATTAGCATTAATAGCAGATCTTTGGATTCTGCTGGGGTTCTGGATACTTATAAATTACTGTTTGGACAGGAAGTGGTCAAACCGGAAAACGGATGAAGTAAATTATTGTTCGGATTCAGGGGTTTATTTTGCGGATGTAGATTTATTTTGCGGATGTAGTTAAAATAAACCCCAGTCGGCGTTTCCGCTCAATCAATCACTTACCTCATCAACTAGTTGTTTGTCGCCTAAATATCACTCCCAATAGCTCCAAAATCACCGATAATGTTCCAAATATCATTGTAGAAGGATATTCCGCTTGCTGAATGGTGGTGAACAACGAAATAGGGAATAATCGATTTGTCAATTCCTGCAAATCATCGTCATGTTCGCCACAAGCGGCCATGACAGTTCCAGGTTCAGGGTTCAAGGTCGGGTCTTAACTAGAGTTTTTTGGTTGTTTTTCGTCGATTCCGCGTTCAGTTTGGAACGTGTATAAAGTCCTGGTCACATTAAAGTCATTCCTCCACTGTTTCCGATGGAAATATTAGCCATTTTTAAGTTTTTAGGGCATAGGGTTCGCCATAACGTGACGACGATAGACATCGTGCGAGCGATATTTCATGATACAATGGCTGCCTCCCCTCGTGGGGTCAAGCCCAGGCTATGTAAAACTCTACACAATATCTCCAAAATCACCGATAATGTTCCAAATATCCTTGTACTTAGCATGATCTGCTTGCTGAATGGTGGTAAGCAACGAAATAGGGAATAATCCATTTGTCAATTCCGCCACAGTAGACATCGTGCCGGACATCGTGCAAGCCTCAGTTTGTTGACATGCGGGTCACTTTCGAATGAAATCCTCCGTGCGCTATATAGACTACCGTACACAATGCAACGCCAAGTGAACGTGCACATGAGTGGCTATGCCGAAAGATCTCCACATCTCTTCCGGTCGCACGTATGGGCTCTGAAATCGCCATTCATTGAATACTTGATTCCCGTACATTAAATCTTCGCTATCAGGCTCAAACAACATTTAAAACATTTCTACCGATTCAAATATTTTATTTATTTCTTTTTTTAAGTCCCTAGACACACGCAACACGGCATTCGATAACCGGAAGTCTCCGATGCTTTGGATAGCAAGCGGCGGATCCTTGCGAAAACACGCCGGCCGGTCTGAACATAAACATAAGTAAATACGCATCTCTGATTGGCTGTTGAAGCTGGAGCTTCATTCGGCCAGCCGTCGCGTTGTCATATAGATTCCGACTAAAGCGGTGCAAACTTGCGGAGAGTAAACACAGGGTTTCTGAAATCGCCATTGATTTATTACTTGATTTCCATAGAGGAAAACGTCGCTATCGGGCTAAAACAACATTTAAAACATTTCTACCGATTCAAATCTTTTATTTATTTCTCTTTTAAGTCCCTAGACACACGGATACGGCATTCGTAAACCGGAAGTCTGATGCTTGGTTGCATGCAAAAACTGGAAGCTTCGTTTGTTTCTGGAACGGAGAGTGCGGCTGACGTAAACGACATTGTGAAGTTATGATTACGTGTACATATGTGATATTGGTTAGAAAGAGGTAAAATAATCTAAATATTAGAATGTGATGGGTTAAAATGTGTAAAACATGCTAATTTGGACGTATTTGGACGCATTTGACTCGGTCCTTTCCATGTCAGATGTAAAATAGTAACCTATGTATTGGAGTTAAGGAGTCAAATTATTGGAGTTCTTGATGCTGTAAGTACATCTAAAACCTTTTTTTGAGCCTAATATTTGTTAATATGTGAGGCGATTCATCAAAAAGAGTCCCATGTCGGCAACTTTCATTTTGAGATATAGGGCTCCAAAGGTGGTATAGGACTTTTTCGGTCGAAAACTTTTTTTCCCGTAATATTAATCTTTATTATGTTTTTTTTTAGACTGGAAAATATTTTGTACCAAAAACAATTATTTACGCTTCATAACGGCCGGTAAACATTTTCCTAACATGGTTGGATGGGTTTAAACAAAGGAGCCGAAGGCTATTTTTCACTAAATTCACTCGTACGCCGTGGACATTTGATCGTAGGGTACCCCAGCACATTTGGTATCCTCGGAAAGCCGCGAATCTCCTCTAGCCAATGGGATTCTTCCCTTTTGAATCGCCGCGTAAGTAAACCAATCACAGAGCTCTCTCCAAGTGCATTCGGCGTAAACAATGGTTGCTAGGGTCGTCAAGGGAGCCCACGAGGGGTCGATACAGCCCTGTGATTGGTCCAGCCGCTCCGAAAGATCAACTTCCGGCTGACGCCATCTTCTAGCGTGGTCTTGGATTTGAATCGAAGCGACCAGTTATTCCTCGATTCCAGACGATACAAGACGTGTTTTACTCTCCAACAAAGTTTTAAATGGACCAAGGTTTATTATTTAAACATGGAAGCTGAGGCCACCGTCGCAGAAGCTCTTAATGGCATCGCTCGAGCCAATTTGGGAGGTGTTGTCGACAACGCCGAATGGCGTAACCTCATCGAAGAGTATTTTGTGTTCAACGAGGAAACAGAGACGGTGGAATCTGACTCAGATGGAGAACCAGACGTCCCTGATCAGCCTGAAACTCCGGAGACGAACGAAGAAGAAGTTGAGGAAGCATCAGAACCTATTCTTATTATTGATCACATGCAGGCAGTCGTGGACAAGGAACGGGAAAAGTGCTCCACGTTTCGGTAAGTGTTGGTGCTCTGCAGCCATCTTTTCTATCGTGTGTGTTGACATGCTGGGGGACGCGATCTGAAAACTATGCTATGTACATCCCTGGAAATCATTCCAAATCTATAATCCAATGCTGTTATATGTGCTAGATACCTTGTGGGTATATTTAGAGGTTCTAAAATTTAATTGGTGTATGTTTTAAGTCGCATGGTGTTGTTCGTGCGTGGGGAGTTTAAGGCCCTCGAGATCTGGGGAGTAGCTATTTACTTGGGACGTCTGAGATTCCTTACTCGTCTCGTGTGGAATGTAGGGTTAAAAATACATTGTTTGTTTGTGTCATTATGGGCAAATTAAAATCTAGGATTTTGTCCATTTCAGATGTAACTGCCGATTGTTTAACGGCGGGCCATGCATAGACCAGTTCACTGTGGAACAGCGCATCTCTCATCGGTCGGAACATGACCAAATCCATCGAGGTAATTTCAAAATAATGTTTTTCTCTATTGCCTCATTGCCCATACATGCCTGTATAATACTCATTCAGTATTTTAATCAGTATTTTAAGCTGTAGCTTGTTAAATAATGAGGACACGTCCTACCCAATTACATAGGATAACTAATTACGTAGGATAACTGTAGGGACTCAGACTAAGATTGGTGTCGGTGATATTAGTCAGTCACAAATTCATTTTTACATTATTGTTATACTGTCGTTTCAGATGAGCTCGACATGGCACTCTTTGGCGTTTTCAATACTGTTACTGACAACAGTGATCGATGCAGTCCAACCAAGAAGGGGCGCCAGTGGAAGGGAGAGAGAAAACACCCAAAGAGCCACTACAGGATGCATAACAAGCCTATTTGCAAAGCTACCTTTAAATTCCTTTACAAGTGAGTGTTATCATGAATCTTGTGGTGCCCATTAATACTGAACATTAGATAGCTATTCATAATAACATGATTATTTGCTAAGAATCAATATTTTGGTATTGTCATTTTAAGATCCTGCATTATGTTCAATTTCTTCCTTTGTCAACGATTAAATTATTATTAATTATTTTTTCTATTTCTTTTCTCTCCCTTCACTTCTAGGATTAGCCAAAACTTGCTGACAGTTTTGCTAAAATCCTTCGCTGAGGATGGTCTGGTCACTCGTTCACGACAGGGTGGTGGTCACCGTGCTGTGAGGTCTTTGCCAATAGATGACCTGAAGAACACTATCAACTTCATCACATCTTATGCCGAAACACATGCTCTTGTCTTGCCAGGCAGAGTATCTTCTCACCACAGAGACGACATCTTAATTCTCCCCTGCCGTTCTACAAAAGCTGAAGTTCATCGTCTTTACACACAAGCCATGCAAGAGACTGGCAATAGGGCTGTTGCCTACTCCACTTTTGGTCATTTATGGCGCAAGTATCTTCCTAAAATAGTCACAAGTCGTCCCATGACAGACCTCTGCTGGGAGTGCCAGCGTAATAACAGAGACATTTCCTGTAGTAGTAATTTACCTGATGTTGTGAAAGCTGCCAAGTTAAAGAAACAGCAGAAACATTTAGACAGTGTAACCGCCGAAAGAACTCTTTATCAGAAATTTTGTGCTGATGCAAAAGAAGCGTACAGAGACAATGGTGAACCCCCCCTTGGCAAACATGCCCCTTGCTCATGTGACATTCGAGTACATCTCAGTTTTGACTTTGCACAACAAGTGCATTTACCTTCTTACCCGATGCAACCAGGTCCCCTTTATTTTCTCACCCCGAGGAAGGTAGGCCTGTTCGGTATTTGCATGGAAGGAATGCCTAGACAAGTTAACTACCTTATAGATGAGAGCCATTGCACCAGTAAGGGGTCAAATGCAGTTATTTCTTATCTGAATCATTACTTTGAAAACTATGGTCTGGGGGAGAAAGATTTAGATCTTAACTGTGACAATTGTAGTGGCCAGAACAAGAACCGGTATGTTTTGGCCTATTTGATGTGGCGTGTCCTTACTGGAAGGCACAGGTCTATTACACTTAACTTTTTGATTACTGGGCACACTAAGTTTGCCCCCGACTGGTGCTTTGGTCTCTTGAAAAAACAATTTCGTCGGGACAACGTTTCTTCTCTTCAGCAATTAAAAGCCAGTGTGCAGCGCAGTACGCCAGGGGGGGTCAACCAGGCCCAACTTGTAGGTGATGAAAGGGGTACTGTTTTTGTTCCATTGTACGACTGGCAGGCATTCCTGTCACCTTTCTCCAAATCTTTTCCAGGTATCAAAGGGTATCATCATTTTGAATTTTCTAGTGACAAACCTGGTGTTATTTCTTTCAGGCCATTTGTAGGCCCTGAAGATAGTGGTACTTTTAAAATGCTTACTGTTGATGTGGGTGATGTCCCTCAGGACAACCCACCCATTGTACCTTCTCCTGGACTGTCTGCATACAGACAGTGGTATCTTTTTAATTCTATTCGTGATTTTTGTACCGAAGAAACCAAAGACATTATGTGCCCCAAACCAACTGTACCTGAAGAAGGGCCAGGGAGGGGGGGGGATGGCTACATTGTACAGGCTCCTGCAGTCGCCCCAGTAAGAGGTAGAGGGAGGGGAAGTGGAAGGGCTAGAGGAAGAGGGAGGGGTAGAGGAAGGGGAAGGGGAAGGGGAAGGGAGAGGGAATCTTCTTCTGATGAATCATTAGAATTAGGTGGTGATGAATCTTCTGAGGAGGAGGAGGAGGAGGAACCTCAAGAGGAACCTCAAGCTAGGGGTAGGGGTAGGGGTAGGGGTAGGGGTAGGGGTAGGGGTAGGGGTAGAGGAACAGTAAGGGGAAGGGGCAGGGTAAGGGAATCTTCAGAATCTTCTTCGGATGGGGAGGTTGCACCTCCTCCAGCAAAGAGAGGTAGGGGGAGGGGGAGGGGAAATGTTGAGCAACGCCGGCCAGGGAGGGGTAGGGGTAGGGGTAGGGGTAGGGGCTGACTGCTATTTTATTGATTTTATTACTGATTTTATTACTGATTTTATTACTGGTGAATACTGTTGTACATTTTGTTTTGTTAGAATGAATAGGTGTGTTATCATGTATATATTGCAAGCACTGCACCAAAGAATTTTGTACAGAATTATTATACTCGTGTTAACAGGGTAATAAAATAAAAAATATTAAATGAAATGCACTGATTTTTTTATATATTGTGGCCCTACTAGTCTATAATACCTGCCCCAAATCTGAGAAAAATCCAATCATATGAACTGGTCATTTTGCATGACGACGCGTCCGACATAAATCCCACAAAAGTCTCCTAGAAATGTATTTTGCCCAAATTTCACCCAATTTTCATCGCGCGATAAAATGATAAGTTACTAAGTAAATGAACTGAATTTGGTATATGTTATGGCTATGGCAGTTAGTAAAGTGTGTCCCAAATTTCATAGAAATCGCTTGATAACAAATGCCCGTAATCAAGGATGGCGCGCCGAAGGTCACTCGCCGAACTTAAACAGGCTGTATCTCAGTTTCCGGCTCCTCCAGTAACCGCGTCCCTTAAATACTCACCGCAACCATAGAATTATACCCAATAGGCCTAAAATTAAGCTCTATACATCATTGGAAAGCTCTTTCCTGCTGCTTACCCATCCAATAGCTAACTCCAAAATCGATTTGGCCGACATGGGACTCATTTTGATGGAGCGGATCTCATATGTGTTTAAACAGTGTTATTGAATCCAAAAATCGGCTATTAAAGTGATTAATTCTCTCGATTTTGTGTCTTCGGCTTTTGCTTGAAAATAAACCCCTCGGCCCTCCGGGCCTCGGGGTTTATTTTCAAGCAAATGCCTCAGACACAAAATCTCGAGAAATTAATCACATACCAATTAAATGGAATTAATTATCAATTTAAATAAATCTCGTAAAATTTGATCAAATTCATTCTGGCACATGTGGCAATGACTCTTTTAACACCATGGCAAGGTTTGATATATATGATAAGTCTCAATCACTGCTACCAAAAATAAAATAAAAATGGATTCCTGACCAACCAACCCAAATTTCTTCCATGAGGTGACTGGAAACAAAATTAATTTATTTTAGGCCCTAAATATGCAGCAAAACAACCCACTGACCATGACTGACCCCCTGGGAAACTCTTGGGTTATGACATAACACCTCTTAACATTGTAAATAGTGTGTTGCACTCTGAGAATGCATAGAGGAAGGGAGGCTCAAGGCAATGTTGAGGTCCCAACATACATGCAGGGGTCGTAGTAAGCCTTGGGTCAGTACTCGTATTGTGGACGAGTGGACTGGTGGAGGTACTCGTCCACAACCTATCCAAAATTGATCAAATTAGCTGACTTGTAGAAGTGAAAATAACAACTTTAGAGGTTACAAACCTAAACTTTTGTTGTTACATAGATCTCATGATGAAAACATAATTTGCATTTAGTATTTGCAAACTAAAACTTATTTCTCCTCCTCATGTCATGTACTCTTTGTATGTTTGAAAATGATACTGATGGAAGAGATGAGTGGTTTTCTCCATGCAACCTGTATTTCAAAAATTAATGTATCAATCTTATGTTGATGGCATTGAGATATAATGGAAATAAGTCAGTCAAGTTTGGGCCAGTCACAATCTTTTATCTTGCCCTGTGTTGGTACTCGTAATTGTGGACGAGTGCACCAGCAATGGTACTCGTCCACAGCAAAATGAACTTGTTATTTACGAGTACAAAGCCCTTACTACGATCCCTGTACATGTGTGCAAAATGGTGGATTTTAATTTATTTGTATGGTTTTCCTGATTCAAAACAAACCTTCAGGTCTGAACAATATCCACAGTCCTGAGACTGTGAAATACTGACTGTCAGGCAGGAGTTAGCTTTTTCTGACTGGCATGAGGTCAAGCCTGCAAGGGTAGTTGGTTTATTGCTGAGTAGTTCAAGGTTATCTTTTGTTGTGATGAGGTGGTAATTCAAATCAGTTGTGTTCCACTGAAGTACCTGAGTGACAAAACTAAATATATTTCCTTCATTTTGACAAATGAAAATGTTCTCCCGCTTGAATCGTGGCTGAGACTCTAAGTCTCACCACCCTTGGTGAGCAGTTTTTCCTTTTCAAGCAGCCTTTGGGGAAATAATCCTATCAATATTGGTAGAATATTTATAATCTGTATGTCATCAAATACATACATTTTAGGTATACGTTCTGAAGATCAATCATTGTTAGTAACATCAAATACCATCTTTTTATTTTGCCACTTATAGAGGCCAGCAACTAATTACTTATTTCATTGTAACTGATCTGCTATGCCCTGTTGGACATGGAGAACCCACCATGTGCAGCTAGATCCCAGGAGTAACAGACTCCCCACCAACCTTACTCTATATTGACTAAAATGGAATTTTAGCTTCAATAAATATATATAAATGAGTCACGAAGGCAGGAGGGCTTCTCAGGATTTTATTAACCTGACGAGTAGGCTCATTAAGCCCCAAGAGAAAAC
Source organism: Sthenelais limicola (assembly GCA_942159475.1). Classification (NCBI taxonomy): domain Eukaryota; kingdom Metazoa; phylum Annelida; class Polychaeta; order Phyllodocida; family Sigalionidae; genus Sthenelais; species Sthenelais limicola. The sequence continues at coordinate 330,489 of OW804100.1, read as the reverse complement.
TCAAGCAGAATACAAAGAAAAATTTTTTACGTCCATTCAGTGCGACGACCTGGCTGTTTCTGGCTGTCGGTTGAAGGTTGCCACTAGCAACGGGACAACAGAGAGATTCAGGCAGCAGTACACAATATTTATACGTACATTTATCAAACATAAATATCACACATAAATATATATAAATGAGTCACGAAGGCAGGAGGGCTTCTCAGGATTTTATTAACCTGACGAGTAGGCTCATTAAGCCCAAGCCCAAGAGAGAGAAGTTGTTTTTTTTAGTCATTGTTTTATCAAAATCTTGAAAGAGCTGAAGCAATTTTTCGATCAAGATCAAGTTTGTAGGTGGTGGTAGTGTTCAAGTAAATTAAAACAGCTAGGCTTTGCCAGTCGCCAGCCATTTTAATATCACATAAATTGAGGCCAGACATATGCATGAAAGAAGCCGAGCCACGTCTAAGGCTATGAAGCCCAATATCCTTCAAAATACCCGCAGAAACCGACCACTCCTTGAGCTTTTTCAAAGCAAAATCATATTGAATGGGCGTGTCAGCATCATAGGATATCAACGGAGACGAGCTGTCCACAGACGGGTGGCTGAGAAACCAGTCACGTAGTTGAGAAGCTATACACAGGTCATTATTGGTGAAAGAAATCGGAATTTCCAGTGTTCTTGTCGAGTATTGGTTAGTTTTGGACGAGGGAACAGTCAGTAGAAACCCCCATTCCTGCCATTTTATATCCGATTTAGACAAGAGATGATCGTTGAAGCTCGAAGAAAAGACATGACACTTTCTCAACAGGGTACGAAAGCATAGCAATAGACCCAGCCAAGTCGCCAGTTCCTTTGAAGAAGATTTGTCAACCTTTTTGTAAATCAGTAGAAGATCCTCAGGAAACAAGGGGTCCTTCAATGACTTTTTATCACCCAGTAAACGTTTAAGACCCATCAAGGTCAGCTTCAGGTGAAAATCAGATCGTAAAGCCAGGTTCCCTTCTAGTTTGGCCAGGTGATTAATCGCTGATGTATAATTCTCCATAGATGAATATGAGAGAGATCCCACACACCAAACCAGAAACCTGCACACATTCTCCGCAGAAATAGGATGAGGCTTAATATGATGAAGTTTACAGAAGGAATAATACTTTCTCCATTGAGATGCCCGGACCGACTGAGTGCTGGCTGCTAGGGCATTTTTTTGTACGGCTTCCACCCTATCGTCCAATGCAGAAAGATCTGTAATTTAAATCAGAGCAGGATCAAGAAAACAATTATGTCGATCACACAACCAGAATAAATTCCGGACAAGGTTTGCACAAAATTTGTCTGGGGCTCTTTCTTTGGATAGGCAACGAACAAGTTTCTTGTCATGGGTGAGGATGAGAATACCAGAGTTCTTGTAAACGTGCAACCAATGCTGCAGAACCACGGACAGAGCCATAAGGGCCTTAAATGTCCGGGTATATGCCATCTCATGATTCAGATAGATGACAGAAAAATCTCGATAATGGGAGTAGCTAGTCATTTCCTCCAGAATTGTGTCGCCAGGTTGAAATACCCCACTGTAGGACTGAGATTTGTAGGCAGCAACAAACGAATTATTCTCACAAACTAGTATTATTGCTTCACTCAGGTCAGACTTCAACGACAGATCCCTAGTACCATTAAAATCGACCATAGCAGCTCGCCACCATGATAAATCGTTGTGAAAGGATATCTGTAGTCGTACACGTCGACGATGACATAAGGGTTTGAGTAGTTCGATGACGAAATGGCAATACAAACGACCACCCTTGATCACCTTGGCACAATGATTCAGTATGCCAGCCAGTCTTCTTATCTGTTTCCTTGAGCCATATTTCTTCCCATCAAAGAAATCCAATTCTTTTTTCAATTTGTTCACTTTGTCATCTGGGAGACTGAGAGACATTCGTTGACTATCAATGATCACACCAAGATATCTGTTTTGACGACATGGATGGGTCACTTTGTCCCAAGCAACATAGAAACCAAGTTCACCCAGCAATTTAATCAAAAATAACTGGGCTTGCAGACACTTTTCAAAGGTGGGACCACATAGAAGAAAGTCGTCTAGATAAGAATAACAGACGAATCCTTCTCTTCTCATGATCCTTGTCACAGCATCAGTGATTCTGGCGAAACAACTAGGGGCAGAACGAGCACCAAAACACATGAAGTTATCAACTAAGTAATTATTGGCGCTCATTTTCTTCCATTTCAGGCCAAAATGGGTTCTGTTAGAGGGATGAATCATCACAGAACGATAAGCAGCACGTATGTCGATGGTACACATAAATGAGTCACGTTGAAGATTTGCAACTATCTCATCCATAGTGACAAATGCAAAAGTAGAGCATACTTCAGAAACATAACAATTCACTGAAGTCTCTCGTGGGCGACTGCAATCGGTGATTGGACGAATACCGCCATTGGATTTCTGTATGACACCCATGGCGTGAACACAGTGTGGCCTAAAACCGACAAAAGATAACTTCCCTGAGTCCACCTCCTTGGATATCAATTTGTCAAGCTTGGTGTCATTATCCTCGTAAAAGCATGAAGAGTAGTTTGACATTTCATATGAAGCAATCGGAGAATTCTTGTCAACCAGACGGAAATTATTCCATACGCCGTCTAGTAGCCAGTGAGAATCCTCGTCTAGGCGGCCATCGTTACCAACCAACCACGAAGCCCAGCCCTTCGGACGAAATTGACGCATAACACCGTCCACATAGCTGTGAGATTCCTCAGATGAGCAACGATTAAATAAATCGGGCAGATAAACATCTGTGATCACTTCATTTGAGGCAGTAGCGGGTAAACCGAAGAAAAACTGAGAATCATTACATGTCGAAGCTGGCAAATTCGGAACCTGGCCGCCATCTTGGCATCAGATCTTACCCGGGGGAGAAGAGAGCTCACCACTTCCGCCCGCATTTCCTGTGACAACATCCGGTGTAGCGTGCTCGCGGAGCCATTTAAGTTGAATATCACAAGTTTTGGAACGATGGGAGCCACTACAAAGACCACAAATTCCATGTTGATACCTGCAATTGTAGCAGTCTCTCCCATCGTTCCATTTCCAGCAAGCTTCACGGACCCAACTAGTGTGATAATCGTAATGAGGTGATAACGGCTTAGAGCTATCCTTCGACGAATGAAACCTGGAAGAAGATGGCGACGGTGATGAGCGATAAAACATGCTCCTCATGTTCTCAGGACATAAGTACATGCAGTCTGCTTCGGTGTCCACATGCGGCCAGTCATCCAGTGAGCCCGAGAGAACCTTCGTAGTAACACAACGCTCATAATCCATGATAGCAGAGTCTAAATATCTTTCTTTAGCAGCTTTGAACGATATATAGCGAAGATGGCCAAGGTAGCCGTCAATGGGGGACCCACTGTCGACTAAATCTTGAAGCACCCGTACACAGCCATGTATCATGTTCCGATAAGAGAGATCCCGATAAGATTTCATGTCAGGAAAATAAGATTCTGGGCGACAGTTACCTGGGCTAGCAGACGCTGTAGTACGATTGAAGGGGTTGAGCGATGAATGATTCAACGAATGGCCGGATTTCCCGCCACCAGACCCGGTAGGAGAAATGGACAATCTACGCAGTGACTCCTCGGCTTCCTGTGTCTTCAACAACAGATTTGCCTTATCCAGATCAGCTTGTTTCTTTGCGATGTGCGATTCTACAAGAGCGAGATATTCCGGTGATCCTCTCTCCGGAATTTCGTCTGTCCCGACCCCCGTAATGGAGGCAAGTTCCGCCTTCTCCATGTCCAGGTTAGTTCGTAAAGTTACAGCTGTTTTGATCGGGGTAGTTCCTTTGGTCGCCAATAACAATTTTTTCTGTTTCTGGACGAATGTGATATGTATGGCAGCCACGACAGAGAATTAACTTAGGAAGCTCTGGCTGCATTTGCACTGGTGAAAGTATTTTTTTGAAAAATTTTTTACGTCCACTCAGTGCGACGACCTGGCTGTTTCTGGCTGTCGGTTGAAGGTTGCCACTAGCAACGGGACAACAGAGAGATTCAGGCAGCAGTACACAATATTTATACATACATTTATCAAACATAAATATCACACATATTTACTCTTCCTTCTAGTTGTCACAGTATGGGCTCATCCTAAAGAACAACGTTATATGGCGCAACTAGCAACGGGACAACAGAGAGATTCAGGCAGCAGTACACAATATTTATACGTACATTTATCAAACATAAATATCACACATATTTACTCTTCCTTCTAGTTGTCACAGTATGGGCTCATCCTAAAGAACAACGTTATATGGTTGATGTTTACAAGAGCAAATAAATCAAATGTGCTTGCTCTGTGAGATGCTTTCATTTAGGTCCTTTTTAAGATCCAGGGGAGTATCTGCACGAGAATTTGTGTATGGTAACTGCTTGGCTGGTTAGTTTAGTTAGATTATTGTCACCTCTCTCTATAGTCTATTTGACCGTCTAGCCTCCACCCACCCCCCTTCCCCACAAAGCTGTTGATTCTTCTGTTGACAAGCATTGGTCATGTCCGCTGGTAGCAGTAGTGGGTGAGTGAGTGTGGAGCGCGATCGGACGGGTCATCGGTACTATTCGTGAGCCCCCATGACACGGTATGTAATGCGGTAACCACAATTTTTGTTCGTTTTTAAAATAGGGCCATATGAAGCAATTCCTTCTGTCCAAGTTGTAGATTACTATCACTGATGTCGATAGAGAGTAACAATAGCGCAGTTTTATGGGAAAGAAACATAGATCCTCTAGGCGGGCGTAAGTAAAAAGCAAAGCTATGTAAACATAGGCGGATAGATGCCGGCCGTCTAGAGCTAAGGCGCTAAAATCGGACATTTTGCTTCCTGGTGGCAGCCATATTGAATTTTGAGCATACCTGTACAAGGAGGTGACCTCAACACCATGCCGACTTGCAGCTAAAAATGTGTCAGTATGCACATCTTTTTAAATTATGACATATTCTCTGTCCCCTACCCATCAAATGGAATGGAATGGAATGGAAATGGAATTTAATAGTAACTATCACAGCTAGCAATTATTAATATAGACTCCAGGGATGGGGAAATAAACAAATAGTGTCTTCCTCCCACTCCTTCCCCCCCTCCTTCCCCATCTCCCCCTTTCTGCCCTCCCTCCCCTTCCCCTTTCCCAATAAAGGGAAAAGAAAACCCATATACTTAAGGAGGCCTTGAGGACTGCCCTGCCTTTCCTCCACACATTCTCATACACCAACAAAACAAGAAAACAGATATTGAATCATCCCAGCAAGGTAACTGCCGCAAAATCAGTTGTTGAATCTTCAAAATCACCTCCCTTGAAAAAATTGATTTGGGGGAAACCAATAGGCAGGTAACTTTTCTCGATACCAATGGAAACCACTGTGAAAGTTAGAGCCCTGTACATGCAGCAAGTAAAAAGTCTTTCAAGGATTTGTGTACAGGTCCATTGTCATAAATCCACAATTAATATAGTATGGATAGGCCACATCACATATTTGGTAATCAGGGAGTGTGGAGTTAACTACTCTGTGTGCATGTGCAACTCATTAGAGAACACTGCTTTTCTAACACTCGAGTGGAAGGCAGCTGGGGGTTATTCCCCCAGTTCCCAGTTCCAGTTTGATATATGGTTACCTAGCAATAGTCTATGCTAGACCTGCAATAGCCTCAAAACTGCAACCAAAACATATCCTCTTATAGCTAAATCAAGAGAGAAAAAAGTTCATATAATATATGCCATAATTTATTTTAATATAATTTATGTACCAAAATTCAGCTTCTCAGATCTATTTTAAAGTGGCTAAGATAGTTAATAACACACATTGGGGAGTATTCAAGGACTGCTTTGAAAATGCCCCCAACAACTAAAACAAAGCGCCATAGTCCAATCATGATCCTTTTTTACTTTTAGCTCTCCAATTTGCTTTGAAAATAGGAGCTTTTGTAACTGATGTTACTTATGAATCTAGTCCAGAACAGGAAAGAGAGTCACTTCAATCGTCAGAATGTGTTGAATTGAATGTACCATGAACATGCTCATGTCTAGGAAATAGGCAAAAATGGTCTTTCGATCTGCCATATTGGACTTTAGAACCATTTGGCAGCCATCTTGGAAATTCTAAATGTTGATGCATATCACCAAAATTGTGATTATCAAAGAAATATGACATTTTAGTACATTAAAAATAGATTTTACCCAGAAAATATGCTTTAAATGAGTCATTTCAGGTCAATTTCAGCATATTTTCAGTTGCTTAGCAACCATAAATAGCCTAGCAACCATGGAATTGCCTGAAATAGTTACCTAATTTAGAGAACTATTGCATAACTGTTTTTTTTTGTATATTGGTAATGATTATCTGTTAGAAATCAGTTTTTCAGGAAAATTGATGAAATTTTAGTTAAAAATATGTTACCATGGCAACAGAAGCCAAGAGAATAATTCTTTTCAGAATGGGTCAATATAAAAAATTAATTATCATATTAAAATGTATCTCTATGCCAAATTTCAGGTTCTCAGATCTATTCTAATGTTCAGAATTGGTTGAAGTACATACTGATATGAACAATGAATGAGGTTGCAAACTAAAGTCAAGTCAACTAGGAAGTGGGCCCGAAGGGTCTATTGATCAGCCATTTTGGATCTTAGAACCATTTGGCAGCCATCTTGGAAATTCTAAAAGCTGAAGCATATCACTGAAAATGTTATCATTAAATAAATGTTATATTTTAGAACATAAATAATTGCCTTACCCCATAAAATATACATAACATGAGCCATTTTGGAGAAATTTCAGTATATTATCAGTTGCTTAGCAACCATACATAGCCTAGCAACCATATGATTAGCTGAAATAGTTAGACAAATTAGAGAACTATTCCATAGACTACTTTATGTGGGTATACCATATCAAATTATTGGTTAGAATTCAGTATTTCCAGGGAATGGCCACAATTTCACTGAAAAAATGTTACCATGGCAACAGAACCCAAGAAAACAATATTTCAGAATGGGTCAATATCCAAAATTAATCAGCATACCAAAATCTATCACTGTACCAAATTTCATGCTTTCATACCAATTTGAACAATTCTTGCACGAATCTACCTGACTATTAGTCCATGAGCCAGCCCCCTGATTTGGGGGTCATTGGTACCAGTCGGGGGCACTAATGCTACCAATGTTTTTTAGGTAGACACATGTCTAGGGGTCATGAAAATGCATGATAGCAGTTTCAACACGGCAGCTTAACTCCGGTACGGCCGTTTTAGTAGCGGCAAGTAGCATAAAAATGACGTCAGAGAAAAAACAACATACATATTTTTTTTAATAACATAAACCCATCCAAAGTCATTAAAATTTGGTTTCTAGGGGGTTTCAGGGATGAGGAATTCATTTACACCATTATTTTTCTATTCCAAGGTCAAGGTCACCTGCTATGACCTAGGTCAATGTTAAAATTGGGCTAAAATATCAAAATTCTTTATTATGTTTCTAATAACTTCAATTCTATGGCAGAAATGGATGATTTGACAATGGATTTACTGACCTGCATGTCTTGACTCACTCTGTGAGAAATCATAAAGCTCTGTGATAAGTATTTATCATGACAGAGCCATTAGAATGACCTAGTAGCATAAAAAGACCCCAAGAAAAAAACACCATGAATATATTTTTTAACAACATAAACCCATCCAAAGTCATTAAAATTTGGTTTCTAGGGGGTTTCAGGGATGAGGAATTCATTTACACCATTATTTTTCTATTCCAAGGTCAAGGTCACCTGCTATGACCTAGGTCAATGTTAAAATTGGGCTAAATTATCAAAATTCTTTATTATGTTTCTCATATCTTCAATTCTATGGCAGTAATGGATGATTTGACAATGGATTTTCTGACCAGCATGTGTTGACGCACTCTGTGAGAAATCATAGAGCTCTGTGATAAGTATTTATCATGACAGAGCCATTAGAATGACCTAGTAGCATAAAAAGACGCCGAGAAAAAAACACCATGGATATATTTTTTAACAACATAAACCCATCCAATGTCATTCAAATTTGGTATTAAGGGGGTTTCAGGGGTGAGGAATTCATTTAAGCCATTATTTTTCTAATCCAAGGTCAAGGTCACCTGCTATGACCTAGATCAATGTTAAAATGGAGCTAAAATATCAAAAATGCCCTATTATGTTTTTCATAACTATTCTATGGTGAATATGGATGACCTGACATTGGATTTACTGACCTGCATGTATTAACTCACTCTGTGAGAAATTATGGAGCTCTGTAATAAGTATTTAACATGGCAGAGGCGTTAGAATGCAGAAAAGTCTTTGATGCATAAAACATGCAAGGAAACACAGATTGATATTCATAGCATCCAATATCATTTCTTTGTTGTTAACAATAGTTATGAGTGATTCCAAGAAAAATAACCTTCTTTGTGTTATAGCCAGGATAAAGTGTTCTGCAGACCACTTGCTCGCAAGTAGGACAGGATTTAATTTCTTAGTACTGTTTCAAAATGTTGCTGTAGTCACAGAGGATAATGGCATCTTTGCATCTTGAGATCATTGCGGTAGTTTTTGATCAGGCACTCTATGCAAAGGCATCTAAAATTCTGTGGCTTCATCCAGAGAAATTCCCAAACATCATTCCACAACTTGGCATTTTTCATACCATTTGCACCTTGCAGGGCATAATCGGAAATCACAAAGGTTTGGTGATGCAGGGTTGAAGACCTCTGCATTGAGTCGGGAGTCATTGCAGAGGGGTTAGTAGCAGATGTGATAGAGGGTTGTAAATACAATTGTGCTATCAGATTCCACAAACTTCTAGCTTTGCTATGATTAGCATGGAGTGATTTCCCATCATGGCTTGAGGAGCATCATCATCAAGAATTCCGTCATTCTGATATTGCCATAGATCAAATAAAAGACCTGTGTCAAGACACTTGCCAGAAAACGAAAAAAAACACGAAAAAAAAGACACTTGCCAGAATATGATTTTCCAAGTTGTTGGAAATCATGCAACCACATAATCAAGATTTCCATGAAATATCTTGATTATCAAAGAAATGAAAATGGAGAACTTGCTTCTTTCTGGATGTCATATATTTACATGGTTGAAATAATGCTCACCTTTTTAAGAGCATCTCAAGAAGGAGATTGGACACTAAATTTGGTTGCAGTCTGAGCAATGCTGCCATGGAGCTTTGCTTATGACAACATAAACTATGCTCAGTACATGGCTGCATACTATGCTGAGATGACCAATCTGCGGGACACTAATCCTGGCATCCATGAGTATCTAAGGTCTGGTGGCTTTTCAGTAAAGATAGGTCCCTCTAATCCATTTGGAAAGATTCCTGTGGATCACACCATAGAGGAAACAGTTAATAAGGACATCCAAACTGGGGGAACTAGGGGTTTCAGCTTAAAGCATGGTGCCGTTAGGAAGTATTACCTTACTGCAGAATACAGGAGCTCCTTTTTTCAGCTGTTGAAGGACATGCTAAAAATTGATGAGTTCAATGGACAGCATAAAGATTTACAAAAGACAAGAATGCATCAAGACGAATATGATGTAGAAAATCTAATGCAAATGCTTGAAGTCAACTGGATAAATTACAGGAACTGGTAAGTGTGTCTACTGGGGTAGTTTCTGAGAAGGAAATAAAATCTGACTTATCAAATGCACATAAAATTGGGGAGGAAGGATATATACAACATTTAGGAAGGAAAGGCTTGAGAGCAATCCACCAAAGTTGAAGTTTGATGACATTCTCAGTGAACAGCGTTTGAAGACCTTCAGCAATTTGAAGAAGAAGATTTGCAAGGCAAATGCACATGATATTATCATAAAAGCAGATCATAACTTGTTTGGAAGGATCATTATCATAGAGTTCATCTCATATCTCAAGATGAAGAAAGTTTTGTCATATCCACTTGGGCCATACCATGGGCACTGGCAGCTGCTGAAGGAGCCTTAAGAAAGACCAACAAGGCATCTCTTTCTAAAGAATCGCAGAAGAATGTGCAACCAACAAGTGTCATACCTAGCCAGCATTGGTAAAGCTTGTATTATTGATGGAATGGGTATTGTGCAGAAACTGAAGGATGATAAAAAAACATTGTCTGAATTGGCAAACTATGCCCAGGCTTTACTCTTGGCAGAGGGTGCTGATAGCCAGAGAATTGATATAATTTTTTATGCTTATCTGAATGATTCAATAAAGAATGATGAAAGGGTAAAATGTGGTGCAGATGAAGGCACTGCATTCTGTGTCATAGCACCTGGCCGCAGCATACATCAGTGGAGGAGATTTCTAGCCAACTCTTCAAACAAACAGAGCCTTATCAAATTTCTCATCAATGAATGGAGCATGGCAAACAAGAGGAACAAATTCATTGGGTAGCAGGTTTTTGGTAAAGATACCTGCTACAACTGGACTGCTGGAGGTAGTCGTATGGTTGATGAGCTTTGATGCACCCATGAAGAAGCAGACACTTGAATTCTACTCCATTCTGCCCATGCTTCAAACTTCTGAAGATACAGATGTATTAGTCCTGTGTGTCAGCTTCTGCAATAAAATATCTGCTTAAATGTACCAGAAAACTGGGACCAAATCCCATATCAAATTTATTGATGCCAACAAAGTAGCGCAGAGTATGGGGAGGGATGTGACACAGGCCCTTATGGGGCTGCATGCCTTTACAGGATGTGACACTGTGAGTTCTTTTGCAGGCCATGGAAAGGTATCTGCCTTGAAGCTGGTAAAGTCAAAGCCAGTCTACCAAGAGATACTCAAAGGAATTGGTAACAAATGGGATTGTGTCAACTGATTTGTTCCATAAACTCCAAGGATTCACATTTTTTTTTTTAAAGAAATTTCTTGTGCTTGTCTTGTGCTGCCTCCTTGCAAAAGCATTGCCTACAAGCCAATTATCAAGCAGCTATCTGGAAACACTGTCTTGAACCATGTCCAGATATTCACCAAAGGGCAATGGTTGGCACACTCAAACAGCAAATGGCCTTGAGTACCTGTCTGTAGACTGGACCAAGGGACCACCTGCTCCAGAGGCTGTTCTAAATTTGTTATCCTGCTCATGTAAAAGGGAAAGTAAACCATAAGACCGCCAATGCATTGCAAACAGATTTAAGTGAACTACGGTTTGTAGGTTGCAAACATGCCAAAACCAGATGACAGATGATGATGGTGCTAATGACCAAGAGGATGATTTAACAGATGATGATCAGTGGGACTGAGAACTTGTCACAATTTGATGTTAGTGTGTTTCCTCAAATGTGGTTTCATTGTTCTAAGTTTTTACTGTTCAATTACCTAAATTTTAAAATGTAACTTAATGTAAATGTAGGCTAATGTGTAGTAACAACATTTGCCAGTTGGTTTATTATTATTTGCTTCAGTATTCATGGACATGTACAGTGATTTGTGAAATGCGACCTAATTCACATGGTTGACCTAGATCCTCTTATTTGACCTTGACCTAGCAAAATCCTTTTTGTGCCCTTAATGAACAATTAACTTTAGAAAATATCATCCAACTATTGTTAACTACCAAGTAATGATATTGGATGCTATGAATATCAATCTGTGTTTCCTTGCATGTTTTATGCATCAAAGACTTTTCTGCATTCTAACGTCTCTGCCATGTTAAATACTAATGGCAGAACTCCATATTTTCTCACAGAGTGAGTCAATACATGCAGGTCAGTAAATCCATTGTCAGGTCATCCATATTTACCATAGAATAAAGTTATGAAAAACATAATAGGGCATTTTTGATATTTTAGCTCCATTTTAACATTGACCTAGGTCATAGCAGGTGACCTTGACCTTGGATTAGAAAAATAATGGCTCAAATGAATTCCTCACCCCTGAAACCCCCTAGATACCAAATTTGAATGACATTGGATGGGTTTATGTTGTTAAAAAATATATTCATGGTGTTTTTTTCTCGGCATCATTTTTATGCTACTAGGTCATTCTAATGGCTCTGTCATGATAAATACTTATCACAGAGTTCTATAATTTCTCACAGAGTGAGTCAAGACATGCAGGTCAGTAAATCCATTGTCAAATCATCCATTACTGCCATAAAATTTAAGTTATGAAAAACATAATAAAGCATTTTTGATATTTTAGCCCAATTTTAACATTGACCTAGGTCATAGCAGGTGACCTTGACCTTGGAATAGAAAAATAATGGCGTAAATGAATTCCTCGTCCCTGAAACCCCGTAGAAACCAAATTTTAATGACTTTGGATGGGTTTATGTTGTTAAAAAATATATGTATGTTGTTTTTTCTCTGACGTCATTTTTATGCTACTTGCCGCTACTAAAACGGCCATACCGGAGTTAAGCTGCCGTGTTGAAACTGCTATCATGCATTTTCATGACCCCTAGACATGTGTCTACCTAAAAAACATTGATAGTATTAGTGCCCCCAACTGGTACCAACCAACCCCCCTGGCTCATGGACTATATTAGTAGAAATAAATTTCAGCCAAGTAGATCACTAGCAAAATATTTTCTGCTAAATGAGTTAATTGCCAGAAATTAAAAAACATCTACTTTGATACTTATATCACTGGAATCAACATTATCACTAATGAAGACAACATAGAATTTGTAACAAAATCATGTTATTTGGACAATCCATGTATATCATTTATAACTCTATAAAAAGAAATTTCCAAAATACTAAATAAACATAGTGCAATTTATATAGAACATGATGATATATATGACCACATTTGTCATACATGTGTAGTGGGTTTGGGTATCATATAAGAAGGTATGGGACATTTAGTGTCCAGTTTTACTGCTGTGTGGTGCTGTCCGCTGAGGTTGGTACGCTTGTACTAACCCAGTGGGCAGTACCGGCTTATATTATCAGTTTTACCTTTCTAGGAAGAAGTTTTCCTATTATTCTTATATCACCCTTTGTGTATGTCATTCGTTATGTTTCTGTTACAAACCTCTTGTACCATGCTGCTGTATATAACGTCCGTGAGAAAGGTTGTTATCCTTGTGAATATGTTCATCGACCTGCGGATAAGACACCATAGTTGTGTTGGTGTGGGATTAACGAGGTGGCCGGACCATCTCCACTGGTCAAGTCGTTGGGGAGATTGCCCCGTGTTAGCTAATAAAAGCTGTACAGAAGGTTTATCCTCGTTTGAGTCTTTTATCGGCGTAGTTGAGCGGATCGGATCCGAAAGATCACTACAATTGGTGCCGTGACCAAAGCTCGCCGCGGGGCAAAACTTCTGTAGGTGAACTAGATTCATTTCTGAGTTCCAAGATATATTTTCCGAGTAAAAATAAAAAGTATGGCAGCCGCTAAACCATTGGTAGACGTTGCTACCCAGATTCAGGACAACCTGGCTAGATCTCGGATTGCTTCCCCGGAGGGAGGTGATCTAGTTGGCATTGGAGCAAGGCGGAAAACCGCTCCGCCAAGTGTGAAATCGCCTGATTCTGTTCCGAAAGGACCAGAAGCTCAAGGTGATGCTGGGCTTGACCTATGGGGTTACCGTGATCCGCCTAGAAATACGGAGTCAGAAGACGAGATAGAAATATCTACGTTGAGAGCTCAGGTGATGAGTTGGAAAAGAGCCTACTCCAACTCTCATCAGCAGCTTGTTATGATGCGTAAGTCTGTTGATCAGTTAACTGATCAGAACGCGGATTTACAGGGAACCCTAGATGAAGTTTCTAGGGATGCTTCTGCTACCACTAGGGAGCTAAGAACGGAGAATGAGAAATTAAGAACAGAGGCGTCGCGGGTAGACGATTTGTCAAGGCTGCACAACCATCTGCTAGATTCCGAAGCGGATTTAGCAGAGAAGCTTGCTCTGTCTATGACACCTCTAAAGATAATCCAGCCAGCAACCTCGACGTTTCATGATGCGGGTGCTGGCCCGGGTTACCAGGAAGGAGACTCCTACAAACTCTTGACTCCGAGACATTTCGGAGCTCAAAGACAGGTTACTATAAGAGAGCCTGCAGCTGTAGCCGAGTCCTCTCCTAGAGATGAGGGGGAGAAGATAGTTGAGCTAGGTGGTATGTCTAGCATTAAGAGGCCTGCTACTCCAAAAAGCAACTCTTATGTGCACGGACATGTGGTTAACGAAACCTATGTCCGAAAAGATCCGGTAGGTACTACACCTCCAGTGGTTGCTACGCCCAGAGCATCGGTTCACTCCACTACAGGGACTGATCCGGATGGTCTACGTACTACTACTGTGTGTGTACCAACTGGTATGCACTCTCAGTCGTTGACCTTGCTTCCGGCGGGTCCCCAGAAGTCTGCGTATGGAAATAAGTCATTGGTGCAAGGCCTGACTTATGCAGGACCGGACCCAGCTGATACCCATTTCTCGTACACGTTCTATACTGACGAAGAACATATCAGCCCACGACTGGGAACAATCAGATTGTGGGATTCCACTAAGGACACTTGGCTTCACCATTTGGCTGAGATGAAGGTTGTGGCCGAAGCTCACAACTGGACGGACGCTATGTTCGTGAGACAGCTAAAGAGTAGTTGCAGGCGTCAGATTGCAGAGTTAGGAGAATTACCCCAGGGGGTTACTCTTCCTGAACTTGTGGCGCATATGGACGCCAACTACGGTGAACACTCCAGGGAGAAGAGGGAGGCGGAATTATTTAAATGTCGCCAAACTCCTCGCCAGAACGGTCGAGCATTTGCTAATGAGGTAGCAAAGAGGGCTAAGTATGCCTTTGGCACAGTGGTGGATAGCACCTCACATACCATGGGTATCCGAACCTTTTTGAAGGGACTTTCTGACCCGAAGCAGGCACTTTGGATTAGGTTCAAGCAGCCTAATGATCTAAATGATTGCGCTCACTGGTCAGAGGTCTATGAGAGCTGCACTCAAGATGTGGATTCTGTGACCCTTCAGGAAATTAGTGTAGAGTCCCATAACTCTATGACCTCACCTGCGTCCGCCGCTCCTAGCGGACTTGGTGAGAAGAAAGTTAATGCCAGAGCCATAGCCCAGGTAACAGAGCTATTGGAGAAGTCCTCATTGGCTGAGTCCGGACCAATTTCGGATGATGTCAGTGAAGTGATTGTGCAGGAGTTGCAGGCTTGGCAACAACGAAAAACGGCCGCGCCGGGTGCTGATTCGGCCACTCCCTCCTACGGAGGTGGACGTGGTAGATTCAGGCGCTGGAAACCAAGCCGAGAATGCTGGTTCTGTAGTGAGGAGGGGCATTTCAACTCAGCTTGCCCCAGAAGACTAGCTCTTCTCGGATTGGTCCCGAAGGAAGATGGTGTTGCTTCCAAGCCTTCGGGAAACGCGGCGAGACCCTCATAAGGAGCGAGGTGGGGGTCGGGAAAAGGGCGCTTCACAGTACCACAGTCCGAAGTGAAGCTGTGAGTAGTACAGAAATTGGCGGGCAGGCCCAGGCACCAGCTATTACGTTGGAGGCTTCACAACAAGGTGAACCCCTTCCGAAAACTGGAGATTCGCGATCGTTGCCGGACGGTAAAGCCTTGTCACAAGGCCATGTGCTTTGTGATGACTCGGTTTCTACCTCAGATGTGAGGTGGGGGCAGTCCGGGTTCCAAGCTGAACAAGATCAGATTGTGTTGGTCAAGGGCGGAGCAAGTAAATCAGCTCAAGTTCAGAAGGTTTCTGTACACAAACAGGGAACTTTGGAGATCCCTACCAAATTGTTGGTACGGGAGAGATGGTATGCCCCTGTAACGATGGATGGGGAAACTGGCAGCTTTCTGGTTGATCCTGGTGCTACTGCTAGTTTGATCACCAGAAGGTTCTATGAATCCCTTCCAAATCCACCACCAATGACGTCGGTACGAATGGTGTGTGCGATGGGAGATGGAACACCCATTGTTACATATGGGAGCGTGCTTTGTCCGTTGCTAGTTGGCGACCGGACATATATGATTACTTGTCTCGTGGTCAGTGGTCTGAAAGGCCCTGAAAGCGGGATATTAGGTGCACCGATGTAATCTAGATTGGTCAGGAACTTTCTTCTTGGACAATTACGGGTCTTCTGTAACTTGTAAGTTATGGAAAAAACCCGTTAGCAGAATTGAAAGTTCCTCTGTTAATGCGGTTCAAGTTGAGGATGAAATTGTGGGGAGAGAGGTGAAGCTGCTTAAGACAGTTATCCTCAAACCCAAAGCAGTTACGTTGGCCAAACTTGATATTGACAGTGGCTCAGTCGCAGTTGAAGGAATGATGTTCAAGCCAGACCAACGATTGTTGAAAGATCTAGCCTTGGGCAGCCTGAATACTTATGTACCAGGTGACGGTTCTCCGGCCGTGGTGGCTTTCTCCAATCCGACCGGTCGCACGTTGAAAATTAAGAGAAATAGGGTGGTTGGCAGAGTATTTGAAGTTGCTTTGGTAGCTCAAGATTCTCTGTCTGACGATGGGGAGAATGAGGAGATGATTAGGGAAGCAATCATTAATTCAATACAGGTGCTGGAGTCTCCTATTGCGGATGATGACCTGATCGCTCCTACTCTTCCTATTCCGGCCACTCCGGAGTGTCCACTGACATAGATGGTTGACGATTCTGACTTGTCCGAAGTCCAAGAAAAACGAAATGCTCTAGATCTCTTGGAGGAATTCCATTGCTGCTTCTCCCTGCCGGGAGATAAAGCTTTGGGATGTACTCATAAGGTCCGTCATGTTATTGATACTGGCGATGCTTGCCCGATCAAACAAGCATATAGACGGATTCCAGTTGCTAAACCTGATAAAGCGGAGGCAGAAATCTGGAAGATGTATAGAGAAGGCCGAATTGAGCATAGCAGTAGCCCTTGGGGAGCTCCTATTGTTATGGTGGCCAAGAAGGACGGGACACAGCGTTTCTGTGTAGATTATCGTCAGTTGAACTCCGTCACGATCAAAGACAGTTTTCCTCTGCCTAGGATTGATGAGTGTGTCGAGGCTCTTGGTGGAAACCAATGGTTTTGCACACTTGATCTTGAAAGCGGATATTGGCAGGTGGCTATGGATGAGGCTAGCAAGGAAAAGACTGCTTTTCTCTCCAGTGTGGGCTTGTTCCAGTTCAAAGTTATGGCTTTCGGACTGTGCAATGCTCCGGCTACCTTCCAACGTATGATGGACACCATGCTGGACGGACTCAAATGGAAGTCATGTTTGGTTTACCTGGATGACATTGTGGTTTTTGGGAAGACACTTGATGAGTGTCTCCATAACCTCAGGCTCGTTCTTGAAAGAATCAAAGACTATGGCTTGAGATTGAAGCCGAAGAAGTGTGAATTCTTCCGTCGGCGAGTTGAATACCTGGGCCGGATTGTTTCTGGTAAAGGTATTCAAGCCAATCCGAAGCAAATTGAGAAGGTCCAGAATTGGCCAGTCCCCACAAATGCTAAGGAAGTTAGACAGTTTATTGGGTTTGCTTCCTATTATAGGGAGTTTCAGCCCGATTTTGGTGAAATTGTCTCTCCTTTGCAGGACATTGTGACGGCTGCATGTAAGGATAAGCGCTATACCAGACCTATAGTGTGGACTCCGCAGTGTCAGGCTGCATTTAGCAAGGTCAAGGAATTGCTGACCACGGCTCCGGTGCTTGGATATCCCCGGAAGGTGGGAGATTTCATTTTAGACACTGATGCAAGTGGTTTTGGAATGGCCGGAATCCTCTCACAGATACAGGATGGGCGCGAAGTTGTCTTGGGTTATGCCAGTAATAGTTTTTCTAAGGCTCAGAAGAACTACTGTGCTACAAAACGCGAGCTACTTGCTGTCCTGACGTATTTAAAGAAATTCAGACATTACCTTCTGGGTAATAGGAATTTCTATGTGAGGACGGATCATGCCTCTCTCCGCTGGTTGCTAAATTTTAAGGATCCAACAGACATGCTTGCTAGGTGGCTGACTACCATGCAGGAGTATGGGTTGGATCAGGCCATGATCCTGCACCGGGCGGGCCGCAGACATGAAAATGCTGATGCGCTCTTTCGCCTGCCAACACGAAAATGTGGAAGACTGGATTGTCAAGATTGCGGACTGCATGACGCTGTGTTAGCTGTTACCGAAGTCACCCCTGTCGTGGAGGCTAAAGGTAATAAGCTACAAGAAGCTCAACAGTCTGATCCGATGATCAAGAGATTAATCGCGATGTTGGATGGCTCTGAAGAGATTCCTAGCAGGGAAGATCTGGCTGGAGAATCCGATGAATTTCGGACTTGCATTCAACATCTTGGCAGTATGGAAATGAAAGACGGTGTGCTATGCTTGGGCTGGGTCCGGCTAGCCACTGGTAGAAAGTATTGGCGTAAGGTGGTTCCTGCTTCAATGAGAAGGGAGGTATTTTTGGGCATGCATGGTCCGAAGACCTCAGGTCATTTTGGTGTTTTTAAGAACACATGGTCAGCCAAGATGAGGTATTATTGGCCCGGCCAACGTTATGATCTGAAACGCTGGATCAGGGCTTGCCCTGAATGTAGTACAAGGAAATCGCGGATAGGAGGTGGGAAATCTCTCCTAAACAAAGAGAAACATGGTGATAGGTGGAACCGTATATCTTTGGATATTCTAGGGCCGTTTAAAGAAACTCCTAGAGGAAACAATTATATAATGGTGGTGACGGATCATTTTTCCAAATGGGCCGAAGCCTATCCCATGAGAGACCACACTGCAGAGAGCTGTGCGGAAGTCCTTTTCAAGGAATGGATTCTGCGCTTCGGATGCCCGGTAGCGTTACAGACCGATGGAGCTCCGGAATTCCGATCACAGCTGCTGAGAAGTCTTTTAGACATGCTTGGGATTGAGAAGCTCATAACTCTTCCGTATAGACCTCAGTCCAATGGACAGAGCGAACGGCTAAATAGAGTTCTTGTAGAGCAGCTCTCCTGTCTGACGGACTATCACGAAGATAACTGGGATATGCTAGCTCCGTGTATAGCTCATGCTTACCGGGCGACTGTACATGCCAGTACTTTGTGTACACCAAACTCTGTGGTTTTTGGTGCAGAACTGGTTGCTCCTATGGATATCTTTCATGGGGTGGAGCCGGATGGGTTGGATTTCCCTTGTAAGGTTTCCTTTGTCGAGAATTTGAAGCAGTGGATGCGTTATGGCCACAAGTACGTACATACTAATCTCGGAATTTCTGCTGTCAACCAGAAACGAGATTACAATAAACGTACATGACCACCAAAGTTTGCTGTGGGGGATGTTGTCTACAGATATTGCCCCCCAAAGGCAAGCAAGAAAATTGGACAAAAATGGGATGGCCCATTTAAGATACATAAGTTCATAGGCGGTACCACTTGTGAACTTGAGACCACTGAAGGCTTGCTGAGGTATCATATTGATTATCTCAAACCCGCTCTTGATGAGAATGGTCCTATCCAGGCTAGCAACCTTCATAGGGCTCCAGAGTTTAGTAAAACTGGAGAAAGCGGGTAGAGATATACTCAGGCTGGAAGCTGGTAAAGTGATAGCGGGAGTAGAATGTCCTTCCAAGTCCGAGAAGAGGAAGGTCACTATAGGCGTTAAGCCTAGGGGTAGGCCGAGGAAGAAGGTAACTTCTACCTCGCCCGCCAGTGTTCCCCCTCGGACTAAGAAGAAGAAAAAGGATGCTGTTAAGGCGGGTGATCATGCATTGCCTGCCACAAAACAGGTTCCTAAAGGTGTCAAACGTAGGCCTGGGAGACCTAAGAAGGGGGGGACAGGGGTCGGAACAGCATTGGCTGATCCCCCTGTCCTACCTAGTACTGGTGTTCTCCCAAGGAAAAAGCGGGGTAGGCCGAAAAAACAGATTTCGGATCAACCAGCTGTTCCTTTGTTGCCTGTTAAAAGGAAAGTGGGTCGGCCCAGGAAGTTACCAGCTCCAGTGGTCACCTTGCCAACCCCTTTGCCTAAGAGGAGGGTACGGAGAAATCCGTTTCCTAATCTGGGGGACTCCTCCCCACCACTGGTGAGGGCTCAGCGCACGCGCAAGGCCCCAGTTCGGTTGAATCAGTAAGAAAAATGGTATCCGGGAGGGAAATTTCTGAACTGGTTTTCCTCCCCTAAAAAAGTACACAAGGAGAAGTCAAGCAGACAGTTTATTTGTACCGAATGTTAATTGTTTGCTCCCATTTCGGCAGATTGGATTGCTGTCCAACATGACTGGGAAACGAATATGGTCTCGGAGAGTACTTGTTTTGAACGACAGGAAAAAGCTAGGCCTAGGCTTGCCCTGCGAGTGATGGTAGCTCGGAACTTGCTGTAAGGCCGGAATCTATTTATAGTGAATAGATGGTTGCTCGAACCTGTCCAGATAGGCAAGGAAATTTGAGGAAACACCCTGTATAGTCTCAGCAGGGAAGAACAGGTTAGCCAGACTGGTCAAACACGTCTGCGCTAAGGCTCAGTGTGAGCGCGGGAGCCGGGTGGCGCTGCTAACAGCGGCGGCGGTTGGAAACACCGGGTGTGACCACTGGTTCCGCCGGTGTATTTGCACTCTGCTTCCGATTTTCAAGAGAGTAACAAGCTGCGACCGAAAGAAGTTCAAACTGTAAGTCTTTCAAATGGATGAACTTATTGCTTTGTACCTTGAAATGTTTGTAGCATGTTGCAAGAAGGTGACAAGAACTTTGGTAACTTTGTGTACGGTATTTATTGCAATATCAGTGTTGGAAGTAACTTAGCGGTCTGGTGCTAAACACGTAGCCGCCCTGTTGGTTGTTTTGTCTAGCGAATGAATGACTGTAGTGTTCCTAGACTAAACACGCCATTTCTTGTCAAGTCCCGGTATTTTATGTGGGTGGAACTCGAAGTAACATACTAGTGCACGTGGTGTGTTATTAGAGCTAGAAACCAAGTTATAATTACGCCGGTAGTAGGTCTCGGACTCGCCGAATCTAAGATTGGTAGTGAAAGACCAGGCTTTTTCTTTAAGTCCGAGACGTTGTCCGGAAGGGGTGTTGAGTTGGGTGTGAGTTGGGTGTGACCAGTTATGCTCTATGCATTATACTCTATGCATTATACTCCATGTCTGATTGTTTCTCTCCTTAATTGTTGCAGAGTAAGTGTATCGTTCATTCTGAACAATGTCCGACCGCGAATTCAAGGGACATGAAGAGCTCGGACTGTCCGAGTTCGAGGGAGAGCCTCTGACGGAGGAGGAGGCGGCCGCAGTGCTAGACGGCCTACTCCACACAGGATCCGCACCCGAGGTGCAACCTCCAGCCCCGTTTCCGGACGGTGAGGCGGAGATGATGGAAGTCGAGACAGAGAAGGAGACAGGTGAAAATCCTGCAGAGGGCCATGGGTCCGAGACCTTTAAGGACAAGCAGTCCAAGGTCGAAAAGATCTGCAAGGTGGTGGCTGACAAGGTAGCCAAGGAATCCGCAACGTCCAAGGACAAGCCGTCCGCGGCTGCCAAGGACAAGTCCGCCACCAGACGGTCCGGCAAGCAGTCCGGCAAGCCCTCGGACTCAGACCCTAGTTCCAAGGTGGAAGTGCCACCATTGTGCTGGAGTCCGAGAAAGCAGTCTGTCCCGAGGAAGAGTGATGAGAGTAGGTCCTCCTCAACCAGGAGGTCCCGCTCCCGTTCTCGCTCTCTCTCTCCCAGGCCAGACCCTCCTCCGGCGAGTGAGACAAGGGGCCGCAGCTTGACAAGGGCGTCAAAATCCAAAGCTGGTACTGACTCCCAAGTTGCTGGCACTAGTTGGACTAGTGTCTCACGAGGTAGAGGTCAAGCCTCTCAAGGAATCTCTCAGCTTCCTCGGATCAGGAAGCTGAAGTGTGAACACGAGCACCGCTCAGAGGCCCGCCGGATCCAGCTGTCTTCCATGGGATCCTTCCCGAAGTTCAAGGCAGACATGGACCTGGCAGAGCTAGTGCCAATGAACCCTGCACTGGACCAACCTGGGTCCAGTAACCAGGCGCCAGCGGAGTCCGATTCCGAGGAAAAGGACTTCCCTGACAAGCAAATGTCCAGGTATGAGGAGGTGTTGTGGCCGGAACTCGTCCGCGAGGATAGTCTAGACTCCGGAACCTACGGGAAGTTGTCTAGCGTCCACAAACTATGGCAGCCGGGCTTCCGTTGCCCCTTCATGGTTTGTAGGTACCGTCGCTTGAACGAGAAGGGTGTAAGGGCCTATTCCACCCGGGCCCGATTCTTCCGCCACCTCTGCGAGGTCCATGCCCCCTCCTCTCAGGCGTGGATATGTCCCTACCCCAACTGCTCCCAGGTGCTTGATCGGAGAGTAGAGTTGGTGAAACACCTGATGAATGGCGAGTCGGTCATTCACAATCAAGCCCAGGAGAAAGCAGTGGGTAGGGTGATGAACCTCATCCCCACTATTGTGAACAACAGTGCATTCTTGAGGATGACGTACTGGTCGGCGCAGCACCTTCGGGTTATGCGCCGTATGAAGTCCGTCACCAAGACTGCCACTAAGTCGGCTTCAGCCAAGGAGAAGGAAACTTCTTCCCCTACTGCCGGAACCAGCACTCCCAGAAGCTCTGGTGGAAGTAAGGGCAAGGCCGGAGGTAGAGGCGGACGCGTCAAAGGCTCCAGCAGCAGCTCTAGCCGGAGTGCTCCAAAAGGTGGAGCAAGTGATTCCCAGAAACGCGGGCGCTCAGCATCCGCGGAACTGGTATCCCCTGCCCCACCCGCTGCCAAGAGAGGGCGTAAAGCTCAGAAAGAGACGGAAGAACTGGTCTCTAAGTTGCCGGAAGCAGTCGACACTGACAAACTTGTGAAGACTGCTACTGAAGAAGTGCAGCGCTGCTTGCTGACCCTCTGGGCAGCTTCAGACGCAGCACAGCAGCAGGTGCAGACCTCTTTGGCGACGCTGACCACTCCGCTGCGTCAGCTGCAAGGAGTCCAGCAACAGATCGGGGAGGTGGCCTCTCTCCGTGAGACGATAAGGACTCAGGCCAAGTTGATCCAAGTCCTCCGCACTTCTGCTGAGAAGAAAGACGGCGTAATCCGCAGCTTGACTGAGGAGAACGGCAGTCTTAAGGGCGAATTGGCAGAGTGCGGGAGATCTAGTACTCCAGAGAACTTGGATCAGGAAGTGAGAAGCGAGGAGGTGGAGCAGACCACCCAGTCCGGCGGAGCTGTTGCCAGCACGTCAGTTGTGTCTGCGTCCGGCGGTGCGGCAGTAAGTGTTGACGCTGCTCAATACGAGCTGCTGACCAGGCTGCTGGCGCAGATTAAGCCCGCTTCTGTCCCTGCTCCACGTTCTTCTCCACCTTTGGTAAGCAGGACAGTTGCTGAGGATACGGCGGATGATCCCTATTACCTGGGGAGCATCTTCGGAACTCCTGAGGCTGCTGTCACGCCCCTCAAGACCAGGGAGCCAGCTGCCGAGCCAACAGCCCCCGCGGACCCCTCCAAGGAACCCGAGGACCCGGACCAGGCCGACGACAACGCCATGGACGTCGCCTAGGAACTCTCCGCAGTTGTAAGCCTCCGCTGACGCAGCGTCGAGCATTTCAAGACATCCCTCCGCTGTGTCAGCGTCGAGCTACGCTTCTCCGACATACTGCATTGCCCACGGACATCCCTCCGGACTTGTTACCACCAGAAATAGAGTGAGACGTTGATCTATATTTTTAACAGTGACTTTATTCTCATTCTCTCAGAAGGAGAGATGTGAATCTGTTCTGCGGACTATATTTTATATTTAACTACTTTCACTGGATTCTGTAGAATAGTGAGGACACCAAATGCTCCTTTATGTATTTGCAAAAATTTTTCTTCACTTCTGCGGATGTGTGTGAGTGGTTCGGACCTGCCTTTTATTTTGTCCGAAGTCTACTGTTTTCAACGGATTTGTCTCTGGTGTGTTTATGCTGTTTATTACTGCCTTGTTGCCGAGTTTATATTGATGTTAAACTCTTTTTATTTAAGGGGGAGTATTGTAGTGGGTTTGGGTATCATATAAGAAGGTATGGGACATTTAGTGTCCAGTTTTACTGCTGTGTGGTGCTGTCCGCTGAGGTTGGTACGCTTGTACTAACCCAGTGGGCAGTACCGGCTTATATTATCAGTTTTACCTTTCTAGGAAGAAGTTTTCCTATTATTCTTATATCACCCTTTGTGTATGTCATTCGTTATGTTTCTGTTACAAACCTCTTGTACCATGCTGCTGTATATAACGTCCGTAAGAAAGGTTGTTATCCTTGTGAATATGTTCATCGACCTGCGGATAAGACACCATAGTTGTGTTGGTGTGGGATTAACGAGGTGGCTGGACCATCTCCACTGGTCAAGTCGTTGGGGAGATTGCCCCGTGTTAGCTAATAAAAGCTGTACAGAAGGTTTATCCTCGTTTGAGTCTTTTATCGGCGTAGTTGAGCGGATCGGATCCGAAAGATCACTACACATGTGTGTAATTTGGTAGAAAAATGTATTTCTTTTAAACAACTATTATCAGTCAATTGAATTATTTGGCAGAAATTTTGCAAATGTAGCACAAATGGCTAGACAGCAAATTATATTCAACTGGTCAATTTCGTCTATATCATATACCAATGAAAATCAATTTGGTCAATCAGCTAGTTCATCAAATAAGAGGACCAGAATAAGTTAAATTAACGGTTTAGATTTATTGAACAATTTCTGCTAAGTAGACTACTGAACAGAAAGCATAATCTTTCTGCCAATGGCAGAAACAATATTTTCCGTCAAGTATGTTAATTGGCAGAAAGTATTTTCTCCACTATACACTAGATGGCAGTGTCTAAGTAACATCTCTGACACATATTTGATAGATTTATTGATTGATATCTTCATAAATACTATTCTTAGTTTGCACATGCACATACAGATAGTCATGAAAAGTAGAATAAAAAGGACTTATTACTTATTACTATTCTTACAATATATTTTGATCATAACAAATGTGTAGTTTGTGATGTGCTTTTATGTACAGACATGGCATGACTTACCCATTTACTTTTACCAAGCACTAAAACATAGTTACAACTCTAATATTAGATATGTAGTGGGTCCGCCACCCGGAATACAGCGAGGCTGTTGACTATCGCCGAACACCAACCAGGCTACGACAGCGGGGGCACTTCTACCGGAGCCGGAGACTACTACCACCAGTTCCGGCCAGTTCCATCAGGGGGCGACATTCACCACCGTGCAGACGACACTGCAGACACCCTTCGATGGACGGTAGGCGGAGGATACTACTACCTCCGCAAGGGGATCCAGGCTTCGCTTAACACTACGGACTTGAGCCGCGCCGCGGACCGAGATACTTCTGTTGTTCAAATTAAGCACCCTTGCTTCAGTGACAATACCTTTGTAACTGTATACCTTTGGGAAATAAACCAGGTTCAAACGAATCTCCTTGTATTCGTGATTCTTTCCGGAATTTTGTAAACTCGTGCCCACGAATCTGCGGTTCACTACATTGGTGCCGTGAGCCTAGGGCCGAGTAGGGAGGTTCCCGAAAGGATCCCTGATGTTAAGAGTCAGACGATGACTCTTGGCGACGAGGAAGCAGCCAAGGCAGCAGCCAAGGCTGAAGCCGAGAAGCAAGCATGCGAGGCCCTCGCTCAGATGTTGACGAAACATCAGGGTGATGTGCAAACCTTTGCGAATGACTCATTTGCTCAACTAGAGCAAGTAGTTGCACACATAGACGATATGCGTGCCAATGGATTGGTTGTCAATCCGGAAACACAAAGCTTAGTTGAGAAACTAGTAGCTGTAGTGTTAGGATTGCGCCCGTGTTACAATGAGGACGATCTTCGCAAGCTCATAGAGCAGGCGGGCTACAACGTCGAGACAGGCGAGGCCGATGGATCGGATAATTCCGACATTAAGCCGCCGAGAACCGAGGAAACTGCAGTCCCGCTGAGGCAGCATGATGATGCGAAAGTCATGATGGACATTCTGACTACTGTGCTTTGTTCTTACGACAAAACGGGAAAACCACCAAGCGAAATCGCTGAAGGTGAAATTCGAGGAACACTCAACCTACTATGGGTGCTGCACAAACAACTTCCATTGAAGCATGTACAGCGGCTATATCATGGTCTACACGAATATGCGGCTTGCCCCCAATATCTGATCGACATGTTGGACTGAAGATATCCTGCGATGCTGCCTCCAGGTAGCCTGGATCCGCAGGTGCAGATGCCAGCGCAGGATACGGATAGGAACTGCGAGCCCCGCGCTTGCCTAGTACTCCAGCAGGATTCAAGACTGCAGGAAGAAGAGTCGACTTTGTGGATTTGTCTCCTTCGGACAATGGTCTCAACTACTCGTTGACTAATGTTTTGATTCCATTATTGGACAATGACCTACAGCCCGAACCGGGTCTGTCAGCTGGTCGCGAACCAGATAGCCATACAACGGTACCGACGAACACTACTAAGTGTAGACGTTCGATGATGCCTGAGATGGAAGCATCGTATATAACGAAGACCGTCCTGCGGAAGTTTGTTTGTACGGATCAACGGGCAAGGGAGAAAATCCTAAACCTAAAAATCTCAAACCTTTTCGTAATGGAGAGGATTGGGAGGAGTTTCTCGCATCAGCGATAAACTACGCCGAACTTTGCGGTTGGCCAGAAGAAACGCTTATGCACGAACTGATTATGGCAACTTCACGACATGTCAACTTGGGGAAATTCACGATCCCTATGATTAAGTGACGTTGTTACGAGGCTTTGTGTCATCTTGGACACAAGGACCGAAGAACAACGCCAGGAGGAATACCGCAGCCGTATTCAACAGCCTGGCGAATCACTTCAACACTATGGTGAGGCTCTGCTTACCTTGTGTAAACGTGCGTATGAGGGACAATACCTCAAACATATGAAGAAGGAGTCAATCCGTATCTTCTGCACGGGCTTGGAAGATAAGTTTCTTGGCATGTGGGTGCAAACTAATCGCCCAAAGTCTATGCAAGATTGCGTAGATCTCGCAACGGATTTCGTGCGACCAGGTGGCCCGGCAGCATATCAGCATGTCTTGGGTTCCACGCCGGGACAGTCCTCTAAATTTAAAACTAGGGGATATAAGTTCTACGGACAGAGGAAAGACAAGGAGCGAAAGCTTCTTACGCGGCTGCGGAAGCAGAGGCGCAGTCTGACTCTGACTCGTCGGGGGACGAAACTTTGGAGGTGTCTACTGCAACCGAAGTCCCGGACTCTGATTTGGAATCGGATTTAATAGGACGTGCGAAAGGAAGACGGTAAAAAGTCTGACAATAGCACGAAAAAGTTGTGGGATAAAACCAAGACTTTGTCTAAATCTTCCAAGAAGACGGTCACGAAAACTGACTACAGGAAGAAAGACATGAAGGCGACTCGTCCAGAGCCTGCCTGTTGGCTTTGCGGGAAGACAACCCACTTGCAAGCCAATTGCAATCACCTGAAAAAGTTTCGCGCTTTCATCGCGAAAGAAAAGGGTGAGGAAGACAATTCCCAGGAAAATAACAAACCGACTAAGGGAAATTGAGGTGGGTCTCGCAAGGAAGCGGTGACGAGACCCGCAAGTTTGACGGAACTCTTGATGGGGGGGAAGCCCTTCCGTAGCCCGCTTGGGTAAAGGAACTCCATGTGGGTCGTACGATCTGGGGAGGTCAGGTAGGCAGGCAGAACTGAACAGAGAGAAAACTGGGGTGGTGGAGGGTGAGAACCCGACGAAGCCCACAGATACGAAACTTTGGTCAAAGGAGTCAGTTAGTAACATTCGAGCCATCCCGCGTGATTGTGGAATGTGTTTGGACGGTCGCTATACTGACGCTGGCACGGCGCTGCTCGCGGTTAGCTCTACCATGGGTGGGGAATGCTGTGTTAAAAATTTGACTAGTTCTGCGGCCAGCCGTGATCTCTCTATTCCTATCAACGTGGTAGCGATAGTGGATAGATGTCCTATGGGCATTTGAGTGCAATCATTGCACTCACTATTGCGTTCACATAGCGCAATGATTGTGCAATGTGACCGCAATGGGTGTAACCACTTAAACGCTATGTGACTGCAATAGAACAGGCTTTTTTTGCACTCAGAAATCTATTTTTAGCGCAGTGGGAGCGTCGTGGGCCAGGCTTCAGGGGGGGGGCGGGGGTGGTCAATTTCGCGGGGGGGACGGGGATGGTCAATTTCGCGGGGGTCAAAATGGAAAATATTAGCTTTAATTATGGTTGATTTATATCCAATATTATAATGTAATTACTGTACTGTACTGTACTATGCTGTATGAAAAAGAGATGAGTTATTATCAGCGAAATTGAAGCAAGAGAAGACATAACAATGGTTACATTATATATACAGTTTACTCCTTTATTATTCAATTCGAAATTAAATCAAAATTGAACCAATATCATCTAATCTAATAGCCAAATATTTCCAAAACCTACTTTCTCTCTTTGAGCAATATAAACTCGATAACATTGAACAAAATCCCTTAACCTAGTACAATGTACCATGTTTATACAAAAATACTTCATGAAATTCACAGTATTCCAATCGAGTACAATGTACATATTTATATATAGATACTTCAAGAAATTCACAATATTCCAGTCATTACAACTAAAGTCCTACTGTGTAATATCCACTGACAATTACTGTCAATGCAAAATGGTTCATTTATATCCGATATTAGATTACAATCACATTGAGCAAAATACCGACATCTTGTACAATATACCATATTTATACATGAAATCTCGAATGACTGCGCTTATTCTTTAACACTGGAAGATTTGATTTATATGTCCTGGGGGTGATCTTGATATGAGGATAATGCACGATGAGACAGTTGTGGCCAGAAACCTAGCAGAAGCAAGGTTTTATTCACCATAATAAATATACAATTACAATAATATTCAAGAATAATACAGAGAAAAAAACACCTCCGCACAGTGGGGATACAGGAGGAGAAGTGTATAAGAAGGGTTGTGAGTGCGACGTCATGATGAGATTTGAACAATCTTGTCGCACTACCTTTATGACATCAGCGGGCGTGGCGTGGATCAGGGATCACTGGGAATATCTCCATCAATGGGTCGATTACATGAACTTAATATTAATATACTTTCCAGTGTTTTTATTATAGCCGAAATGATCTCCACCCGCCCAAATAAGGAATAACCTGAGTCATTGGATTCATGTTCCCAAATCCATGATATCATTTAATACCCTGAAAAAATTACCATATATATTCTATTTAACCAAGTAATTACTTGATCCGTAAATGGAAATGAAACGAAATTGCAATGGAATAATTATTCCTATTAATCTGTTGTACCAATACACAACTATAGAATACAAAATGCAACCATTCCTCATAGAATATATTTATATCAGATAGCTAATACAGTTTGAGATCAGCACCAGTATTGGACGACACACATTTGTCAAGAATCATGAACAATAAGGGCACACAACCTTGGGTATACACTTCAATTTTGCCAGTTCTGTACATCCATTGTGACTACCAAAACCGACATTCCTAAAATGTCTTACAGAACCTATAATGTGATAAATACAATTCGTTCAGGCACATTACAAGTCTTATTTCTCTCTTCGAATGATATAAACTCGATAACTTGAGGACAATACCTTAACCTTGTGTTATATACCAATATCAAACATAAATATTACATGAACTCCATGTTATTACAGTCGTTGGTACTAGAGAAGTACTGCATCATAGCCGCTGCCTGCTCTAGAATTATGTTAATATATCTCCAGAATAGTCACATAATCATTATTTCACAGTTAACAAATTGATTTACGTTTGACGTAGGTTGTTGTTGATAGCCGCGTGGATCACTGAAGCAATGTTGCACCAATGTTTACATTGGTCTGGTGGTCTTGACTGACTCTGTAATAGGACAAAACAGGATTTTAGAACATTAGATTGAACACTTTCTTCAATTATTATTACATTTCTGGTGTAAGACCACAATCTATTCTGAAGTGTACGACCTGTTTTGTATCTGTATAGTTTCTTGGCAGAATATAAACATTTGTAGCAATTATTATAGCAATCATTTAATTACCATTTAATTTGTCACTCATATTACATTATAATATTACTTACATTACATCATACCTCATATATTACATTATATTGGTAAGTTCATTCACAAATATAAGGAATTATATGCATTGGCTAATTCCGAAACCCATGCATGCACTATAATTATCATATTTACTACTGTGGATGAAAATGTATTGTTATCATCATAATAATCATAAAAACATCCAGTGATAACCGTTTGAATTCTGAATACTTTAAGAATAATCTATATGTAGACCTATCCCATATTTTCAATACGCTATGTCAACAATGGAATCAATAACATTTCAAGGTAATTATCCGTCCCCATATATAGATTCCTAATGATGGATACTTACCAGAGGTGCTCTTGAATTCAAGGGGACGGGAATGGAATAGGATTCATGATTGCTGTGCCTGTTGCTTATGATTCAAACCGTTGATACTGGCATTTCTCATCATAAGCTTGGAATATAGAAAATATAGAAATAAGTAGAAACATACTGCACCATCAGTATTTGTAATTGTATCCTAGTTTACATTTACAGTAAAATAAACGATTGGAGTAGAGATTGTAAATGTTATTGTAAATGATATTTCTTTTTGCACTATTCAGTGTGGAAGTACTCTCCTAAAATGAATATGGGTGACACTTTATTCAACATGCAAACACAGATCCACCACCTGAATCCCAAGCTATCCCTTTATTAAACATACCTGCAAGGGTGAGTGTCCCTGGAATGTTTGCTCGTCCTGCATTTGATCCTGAAAAAAAGTTAACAAAACTAATTAAGTTTTTAATTTTCTTCCACAATTAATCTATATATATGTGTTGGCTTCAGAAAGATAAATCTTTCTGTACTTTATTATTCACTATAAATTCAAAAATAATAACCATAAATCAAATTTCACTTGTGTCACGACCAGTAATGTCCATTTCACATTTAATAAATAATTACACACTATCATGTAATGAAATGACATGAATTGTTGATATGATTATATACGGTTATATGGAACTTATTGTCCCATATAGATATTACGTCAATTATGCATGAATCTGGGCAGTCATATTACGTTTCCTAATTACACACCAAGGGTTAACCTGGACTTACCTAATAATTAATATCGTCTGATTGGCCACTTTAAAGGTAGATCCGATTGAATAATAATAAAGTGGACTGGCTCAGAAATAAGCATATATGTAGTAGTAGCATATATATAGGCCTACATAATGTAGGCCTATATATATGCTTATTTCTGAGCCAAGAATAATAAGGAAATAAGCACATCATTACATGCAATACATAGCGATATTTAGTTTCTAGAACTTGTGTGGTATTTGTTACTAATCATTAAAGGCACCAAGATTACGGTACCTATGTTACTCCATTCAGATATGTCCACTGAATAATCCAAATAATGATAATCGGCGAGGTATTAATAATGTCTACGATTCCAAATAGTCAGGAGAAACGCTCAGTAAACAACAGAATAATGAATACAATTATTAATCATATTTTGAGGTCAAAGTGTTAACCCTGCCGCCCCTTATTACTTACCTGTACTATAGGTAACCTGTAAGTAATAAGTAAATACAATAGGTTTACAGTATGGCCGCCATATTGTTTTATTGACATTATTGGATTGCGTAACATTGCGAACATTTAAACAGAGAAACTAGCTTGAATGCAAACCAGTGGTTCTTACAAATGAGTCTAGCAATCGTTGTCCTGTTATATAGGTTATGAATACAATACTGTTCCTTACCTGATTGTCTTTCATGAGATAGGCTAGCGACTTGAATTTGTGGGAAGATGTACAGTAGAGGTAGATGGTCGCCGCATTGTTTGTTTTGACAACAGGACCGCAGCAGAACCCTGCCTACAGGCCTATACACTAGGTGGCGCATCATAATTGTGGCGCAAATAACTATACGCATCATTGCACACAGTCACTCACCCACCCTTTACACATAGCCTACACAAACACAAACAGCAATGTATCCCTCTCTGGAGGAGATGGAGTCGGGTAACATGATTATCGTTGAAGGGAAAGGTAATACATGTAGTTAACAATTCCTTGTTAGAAACAAGATTCAACAAGGAAATGTGTTCTGTTATAGGTCAGAACAGAATTAATGTATTAATGCAGCATTCGAAATAAGAGCTTGCCTAGGCTATTTGGCCGGCTATTTGGCAAGTAAAAACCGGCAAATCAGCAGAAATTTTTAAAATCCAAAGTTTGATTCCCATTGTTTTCACATTATTAACGATTATGAAAAACTCTTTAAGTATATTATCTACAACCTGATATCCTTCATTTCTTCCACTTTAATTTTGCATATCATATCAACGATTAGGCCTAGCCTATATATGTATTTTATGTCTTGTTGTTACAAAAACACTTTTTTTCTTTATCAAATGGTTACCCTAAAATCATGGTGAAACCATCGATTATACCTCATCATTTCTTTATGACAATTATCAAACTTGTAATAATAATTAACATTGCTGCAACTTCGAAAGTTTTGAGATCCAAGCCAACAATTGTCGTGTCTCTTGGTGGGGGGGGGGGGCAGGGGGGGGGGGTGAGTTTCCCCCTGGAATTCTTTTGAACATATACTCTTTAAATGGTGCATTTGAGATGAATGTATATACTTTACTGTACTTTAAGTATATTTTACAGAATCGATCTACAGAATCGGCCAGTTCTAAGTTTAAACATGAGTATTCAAATGCAATATTACTATAAATGTATTCCCCTTATCAAGAGGTGTCGATGGTATAACCACATTTATATGTCTATATCCAAAATTGGTTCTTCTAGGGTACATTATGTGTGTTTTATTTGCATAAATTGCTTTAAAAATCTGTCTTACTCATTTTCGAAAGCATATAGATGGAAAGCATATAAAATGGATTATACAGATAATTATACATACCTAGGACTGAATATAGATAATAAATTAACTTTCAAAGACCATCTAACCCAGAAAATCTCCCAAGCCACAACCAGACTAAAAGCGATCAGAAGAATCCAGAAGTCCTTATCAACAGCAAATATATTAACTTTGTACAAAGTAGCTGTGAGGCCAATCTTGGATTACGGGGACTGTATTTACTGTGTAGCACCATCCAATATGCTTATGAAACTGCAAACAATACAGAACTCATTCGTCAGGGTTGCATTCAATGTCGACAAAAGAACCAATGTTAATGATTTGCAAATAGAAAATAATATACCTTTGTTATGTACCAGAAGGAAGCATCATTTGTTAGAATTAGGATATAAATTGAGTGATGAGCACCCATTAATAGACAATAGAAAGTTGAATCTACGCTCCCATAATAAAGGGAGAAAAATGATATTACCAAAACCACGAACAGAAAAGGTGAGAAAGTCAATCTACTACCAACTCCCAAGGTCTTGGAATGACCTGCCTAAGAAAGGAGTCACATGCCCATCAATTGAAAACTTCAAAGTTTTCCTCAGGGATAATATTCAATAATATTCAATAAAACAGTAAACATGAATAATGTACAACCAACTAGGCCGTCAGTAGATAAAGGCCAGGGGGTGGGGGTATGGATTGACTACTTACCCATTAGAGTGGTAATAAACTAAACGATGGTATGTAAATCCAGTATTATCGCAATTAACAGAGTATGAAGTTTAAGTTCGCTGTGATCTCATTTTTGGAGATAGATGAAGGAGGGAATCCGCGATTGTATAAGCTTTTGAGATGAATTTTGAATATTAATAATTGTCATTCGATTGGATGTAATGTATATATTTGATATTCTGGTATTTCAATACTACATGTAATAATATAATCTACAATGTGTAGAATCAAATATTGGATGTGATTCTGTAATTGTTAGGATTAAGCATTGTGAATTTGACTTTTCTGTCATTGTTATATATATTTTATAAAAATAGAAGTATAGTATGAGTAATTACTGGAAGACCGTAAAATATCACAACAAAACGGACACTGAACTCTTAAGAAAAGAAAACGATCAGAGACCAAAATGGACGTCCGGGAATACCTATGTTTTTAACAAAGAAGGACACAAAAATCCATTTTTCCATTTTTA
The DNA here is from genome assembly GCA_942159475.1 of Sthenelais limicola. Lineage (NCBI taxonomy): Eukaryota > Metazoa > Annelida > Polychaeta > Phyllodocida > Sigalionidae > Sthenelais > Sthenelais limicola. The sequence continues at coordinate 296,309 of OW804100.1, read as the reverse complement.
TTATATGATGTAACTGTATAAAAATGAGAAATAAAACTAATACATACATACATACATAGAATATATAATATGGCTGCATATTATTAATACATTAATTATAACGTTAGAAACAATACCAAAAATATTTGTTTTAAAAATAAATTGTGATAAGAACACTCTCTATACTGTGAGAGTAAAGGTGTGCGTGAAATATACCCCCTCCTCTAACACAATAATTCTGCGCAAAAATTTGATGTCACCCAGTCCCTCCCCTCCCCCTTACATACCCCTGAAACCTCTCCCGTTCGCCGCCGCCTCCCTTTGAGGGGCGACGGCAGCCCCTCAAGGGTGGGCTCTGTATAAGGGTGGGCGGTTTCATTTCTTTCATTAAATGTGTTTAAGTTAAATGTGTTGGCTATCTCTTGCCCATATCCATATGTATGCCTTACGCAATTAAATAATAGTTATAACATATAAACTAGATCAATTAGTATAGGGGAGGACGGTTTGGCTAGCCACAGGACGCTTTGACTAGGCACAGGATGCTTTGACTGTTGGACGCTTTGACCAACCACCTTTCGGATCACCACTTCTGTTCATACCTCGCACATCATTTAACCATGCCAAAGGCCACATTTCCCTAATGGTATCCTGTTCCCCACTTACACAAGATTATATCTTTGCAAAAGTATCATTTACTCAGATATTTCTTAGATAGTCCAGTAGATAAGCCCAAAATATAGGACTAATTGTGCACTTTTTCATAAAAGTGTAGTGGAAGTGCTACGCCCTGGTGTGACTTTAGTACATCTCTAAGTCCAGTGCATTTGACCCGTTTACTTACCACTAGGTGTGCTGCTCTATTCTTCTAGTCTATTATATTAGCAGCTGGTGTTTGCCACCGTTTTACTACAATATATAACCAATTCAGGCCTTATGCCATTTATGTACTACTTGTGAACACTTGTGTTCCCTTTTACCCTTCAAACTGCATTTGTCAATGGTATTACGGACATGTGTTGTCCGGCTCTTTCATATTGCCACCCTTATTGTATGCACCAGACTTTGGTGTCCCTTGGAGAGAGCCAATGCTTCTGGGCCGCTACGGACACTTGTGCTAACGGGTAATAAAGTAGTATTGGTTGTGAGACAATCCTTTGTTGACTGACTTTATTGACATCCGTGAGATACGAACAATTAGTAGATTCACTACAATTGGTGCCGTGACCTCGAGCACAGACCTCCGTGTTGATCTGATCTGACGGATTGCATAATCCGTGTTTGGCTTTCTGGACACTTTTCTTGGCAAGGAAATGTCCGGTTCTGAACTTGACCCGAGTCAAGTTCAACCACTGGTTCCGGGAACAGTGGCTGTTCTGATGGAGGATGTTGGTGTAGGAGATTCAGCTCCCTCTGAATCCGAGGCCTATGAGACCGGGAAAGACGAGGTCCATAGGGGCTATGGAAACTACAGGGACTGTCCTGAGTCTGACAGTTCGGACTCTGAGGATGGTAGGAGTCAAGTACGTCTCCTCCGGTTGCAATTGCTAAATTGCAAAGCGGATTTCCATCGTGAGAGAGAGAGGTGCAGTAATTTTGCTAATGAAATGAGACAGTTGATTACCCAAAATCAAGACCTGCAGGCAACTTTGGATATGGTTTCATCGCAGTCGCAGGAATCTACCCGCAAGTTGCAAGTTGAGAATGAAAAGCTAAGAAATGAGGTGTCTAGGGTTGATGATTTGTCACGCCTTCACAATATGGGGGATGATGACTCTCCTCAGACACTTGATCCATTCTTGCCGTTCCAGCAGATAATGGCGAATGCTTTGTCTCAGGCAGAGATGGCTGACTCTGAAAGGATGCCTCCTGTCTGCTCAACCTTCGCAGAGGGTGCTGTTGGATTTGGTCCGAGAGGACCCAAACCTCCCTTGAATTTCATGGCTTCTCCTGTTAATACTATGGGAGAGTCAGCGAAGAAGGTGACGTTTGATGAACGGGCTTTGTCCGGCGGATCTACTTCATCCCCTGCTGGGAGTTCTGTTACCTCTGGTAAATCGATTAAAGTGCTTGTTCACTCGCCTACACAGACTGTTGTGATCCCTCAGGGAGGAGCAGGTTGTTCGGATAGTTGGTCACAGACTTTGGATGAGGAGTCCGCTTCTCCAACTGCATTGGTACTTAATCAGACATCTGTGAAAGTTGCCAAAGCTGAGGAGTTGCCGGACAAAGGTCTTGTGAGAACGGAGACTAAGAAGAATGTTTCTGTGAAGAATCCGGGTAAAGTTGCTACCACTACTGCAAGAGGACAGGTGATTGGAGACAGGTATGTCCCTACGCCTGAAGCACCTGAAGCACCTGAAGCACCTGAAGCACAGGAAGCTGGGGCAGTTGGTGGTAGCCCTCCTGTTGGAGCAGCTCCTGATGGGGATCCCTCAGATCCCTCCAGTAGTTCTTCCAATTCTAGCTCTGAAGATAAGAAGAGAAAGAAGAGGAAGGACAAGAAGAAGAAGAAAAAGTCAAAGAAGTCTAGAGAAAGACGTGATATTAAGATGAAGGACCGCTCATTAGTTCAAGGCTTGAACTATGATGGCTCTGATGAATCTGATGCAGATTTTGAATATGAGTGTAGTGCTACACAAAAATCAACTTCTGCCCGCCCGCCAATCATCAAGGTGTGGGATGAAAAGGATCCTTGGCGCGTGTACCTGGCAGAAATGAAGGTACTGGCTCGCGCTTACAACTGGACTGAGGAGGAATTCCTTCAGCAATTGATTACGGGGACACGACGTCCGCTTGCAGAAATGGGCGATTTGCCAGTTGATCTGAATCTCAGAAGTTTTGTGGCACATATGGATGTCAACTTTGGAGAACGATCTAAGAGCATTAAGCAGTCCGAATTCTACAATTGCAGGCAGACACCTAAGCAGACGCCTAGGCAGTTTGCTACGGAAGTGGCCAAACGTGGTCGATATGCTTTTGGAACGAAGATGGACGGAACTCTTCGTTCAATATCCCTCCGGATTTATCTTAGGGGATTGTCGAATGTAGAAATGGCTAATTGGGTGCGCTTCAGGCAACCACACGACCTGCAGGAAGCCATCCACTGGGCAGAGACATGGGAGAGTTGTGATTTGGATGCAACTTCTACAGCCATGGTCCAGGAGGCAGCTGTGGTTCCGGACAGGAGAGAAGTTAGTCAGTTGGACACCACTAAGCGGGGAGAAAAGGAAAAGACAAAGAGAGCAGTGACTCAGGTCGTTGAGGCGTTGCAAACTGCAGCTAATTCCTCGTCCGAATCTGGGAGCGAGGATGTTGGCTCTGTTATCATCCAAGCTCTCCAGACTTGGCGAGATCGCCGGAAGAACGGACAGTACGGGTCTACTAGCTCTGAGAAGAGAGAAGAAAGGCCTAGGTTTAACCCTAGATCTTCTCGTAAACCCTTCAAGCCTAGGTGTTATTTCTGTGGGGATGAGGGCCATTATATTGCCGATTGCCCCAAGAGAAAGGCTGGTCAGGGACAGGCGGGTTCGACTGAAGCTAAGGCTACAGGGGAGAACTCGGAAAACACCAATCAACCCTCATAAGAAGCGAGGTGGGGGTTGAGCAAAGGACGCCGCTTCATGGTACCACAATTCAGCCGGATTTTGTGAGTAGGATAGGAACTGGTGGTGTGGCTCAGGCACCCGTTAGTATGAAGTCAGACCTGGCAAAAGTTCAGTCGCTTCAGGAAGCGGGAGATGCATGCTCGTTGCCGGAAAGGAACACCAGTCTGGGTGAGAAGAATTCCCCGGACAGCCCGGAAGATGGTCCCTTGGTAAGATGGGGACAACCTGGGTACCAGGCTGCTGAAGGGCAGATTGTTGTTGTGGGTAAAAACCCCAACCGGACTGCCCGGATTCAGAAAGTTTCTGTCTATGAGCCGAACACGCTGAAGATTACGAACAAGATAATTGTTCGTGAGAGATGGTACGCTCCTGTTGGTTTGGGTGGAGGAATAGGTGACTTTTTGGTGGATCCGGGTGCTACAACTAGCCTGGTGACCAAAAGGTTCTATGACTCTCTCCCTCAGCCACCGCCACTGGTTCCGACCCGGATGGTGTGTGCGATGGGGAGTGGTATACCCATATCCACGCATGGTAGCGCGCTCTGTCCTTTGGAAATTGCAGGACGGACATACATGATTACGTGTCTTGTCGTCAGTGGCTTAGTTGGCCCTGAAGATGGGTTGTTGGGGGCTGATTTCTATCATGTCCACCAATGTAATCTGTTGGGTTGGTCTGGTGAACTGTATTTAGATAAGCAGGCTGTTTCAGTGAAGTGTAAACTTTGGAAACATGCCCGGAAGAGTCTGAAATGAACCGTTGTTCAAGCTGTTGAGGTAAAGGAATTTATAGATGGAGGAGAAGTCAAGCTTTTGGAGCCTGTCCTCCTTCTACCCCGATCTGTAACCCTTGCCAAGATAGACTTGGGCAAAGGCTCAGTCACATCAGAAGGTCTGATGTTCGAGCCTGACCAACGATTGCTAAATGAGTTTGCCTTGGGTAGCTTGGACACTTATGTGTCCGGCGACGTTAATTCGTCCGTGGTGGCTTTTAGCAATCCTTCTCCGTCAACTGTGAGGTTGAATACGAATATGGTGGTTGGTAGAGTGAGCATGGTGTCCCTGGTGACACAAACTCCTCCACCAAGTGAGGAAGAGGATCCGTTGGTGAAGGCTGCTATTATTAATTCCATTCAGGTGGAGTGTCCAATAGCAGATGATGAACTGGTCGCCCCGGAGATAGTTGTCCCACCTGTAGTGGAAGATCCGTTGGAGAAGCTAGTAAAAGATTCTCACCTGTCTACTAAGGAAGAAAGAGACTTAGCACGGAAACTCTTGTTGGATTTTCAAGACTGTTTTTCGTTGCCTGGTAACAAGCTGGGATGTACTCATTTGGTGAGTCATGCTATTGATACAGGGGATGCTAATCCCATTAAGCAATCGTACCGGCGGATACCAGTGTCCAAACGAGCAAAAGCAGAGGAGGAGATCTGGAAGATGTACCGGGAAGGCAGGATTGAGCACAGTAGTAGTCCGTGGGGGGCTCCCATAGTAATGGTTGCCAAGAAAGACGGAACACAGAGGTTCTGTGTGGACTACCGCTTGCTCAACTCGGTGACAAAGAAGGACAGCTTTCCTCTTCCTAGGATAGATGAATGTGTTGAAGCCTTGGGTGGGAACCAATGGTTTTGCACATTGGATTTGGAGAGTGGGTACTGGCAGGTAGCCATGGATGAAGAGAGCAAGCACAAGACCGCTTTCTTGTCCAGTGTTGGATTGTTTCAGTTCAAAGTTATGGCTTTTGGACTGTGCAATGCCCCTGCTACGTTTCAGCGCATGATGGACCGCATGTTGGACGGATTGCGCTGGAAATCCTGCTTAGTTTACTTGGATGATGTGGTAGTTTCTGGCAAAACTCTCACTGAATGCTTGGACAACCTGAAGTTGGTGTTGGAAAGGATAAGACAGTACGGACTGAAGCTCAAACCTAAGAAGTGCGAGTTATTCCGTAAAGAAGTTATGTATCTTGGATGGATTGTTTCTAGTAAAGGAATCCGGGCTGATCCAAAGAAGATTGAGAAAGTTCAGAATTGGCCAGTGCCGGCAAATGCTAAGGAAGTAAGACAATTTCTAGGATTCGCATCCTATTACCGGGAATTCCAGCCGAATTTCGGGGGAATTGTTGCTCCTTTGCAAAAGATTGTTACGGACGCAGGTACGCACAAACGCTATAGCAAGCCTATAGTCTGGACTCCTAAGTGTGATGAAGCATTTAAAGCTGTCAAAGCTTTATTGACTACAGCACCTGTTCTTGGATATGCTAGGGAAGTCGGTGACTTCATTCTTGATACCGATGCAAGTGGTTTTGGGATGGCCGGCGTGCTTTCTCAGGTGCAGGACGGTAAGGAAGTTGTGTTGGCTTATGCAAGCAACAGTCTCTTGAAGTCACAGAGGAATTACTGTGCTACCAAAAGGGAATTGCTGGCTGTGCTGACCTACCTGCGCAAATTCCGCCATTATCTATTGGGGAATAGAAACTACTATGTACGGACGGATCATGCTTCTTTGCGCTGGCTCTTGAATTTCAAGGACCCAGCTGATATGTTGGCTAGGTGGTTACTCACCTTGCAGGAGTATGGATTAGACCAACGGATGATACTCCACCGAGCTGGATCGAGACACACCAATGCGGACGGATTGTCCAGGATCCCTACCAGAAAATGCGGACGTCCGGATTGTTCTGACTGTGGCATTCATGATGCTGTTGTTGCAGAAATATTGGTCGTTGCAGAGACTACGGTTACTTTGGGATCCCTAGAGAATAGTATCCGAGTTGCTCAGCAGGAGGACCCTCTCCTGAAACGTGTTATGGGCATACTGGATGGTACCAGTCCAGTCCCGGACAAAGAAAAGATGTCCGCGGAATCACAAGAGTTCTGTGTATATGTCCATAATCGTGAGAAAATGGAAATGATAGACGGTGTCTTATGTTTGAGATGGGTACGTAAGAATACCGGACGGACGTATGTTAGAAGGATAGTTCCTGCTTCCATCAGGAAGGAGGTCTTCCTGAGTCTTCATGGTTCTCAGTTAGAAGGCCATTACGGAGAGTTCAAGACTACCTGGAAAGCAAAGATGAAATATTTCTGGCCAGGTATGCGCTATGATCTGAAAAGATAGCTGAGGGCTTGCCCTACATGCCATACCCGTAAGACAAGGAGTGGAAGGGGAGTAACACCTCTAAAGAAAGAAATCCACGGAGAACGCTGGAGTAGGTTGGCTTTGGACATCATTGGTCCTTTCAAGACTACCCCAAGAGGCAACAATTACGTAATGGTGGTTATGGACCATTTTTCTAAATGGGCTGAGGCATACCCCATGCCAGACCATATGGCGGAGACATGTGCTTTGGTTCTGTTTCAGGAATGGATCTTGAGATTTGGGTGTCCGGTGTCTCTACAGACGGACGGAGCTCCAGAATTCAGATCACGATTGTTACGTAGCTTGCTAGATATGTTGGGGGTGGAGAAGCTAATTACTCTACCATACAGACCCCAGTCCAATGGCCAGGCAGAATGGTTCAACAGAGTACTTGTTGAGCAGCTCTCATGCCTGACGGACTACAACGATGCAGATTGGGACATGTTAGCACCCTGTATAGCTCACGCTTACAGAGGGACGGTACATGCTAGTACTTTGTGTACACCCAACTCTGTAGTTTTTGGATCTGAACTTGTCACTCCTGCGGACTTGGTCCATGGAGTGGAACCTGGAGGACTTGATTTTCCGTGTCGCCTAGCATACGTCGAAAATCTAAGGCAATGGATGAGGGATGGCCATCGTTTTGTCAGAGACAATCTTGGGGTTGCAGCTGTGCACCAGAAGAAAGAATTTGACAGGCGTGCCAGACCCAGGCGCTTTGAGAAGGGGGATGTGGTCTATCGTTATTGCCCCCCTAAGGCCAACAAGAAGATCGGACCGAAGTGGGACGGGCCATTCAAAGTGCGCGGATTCATAGGGGGTACTACCTATGAATTGGAGACCACTGAAGGTATTGTGAGGTACCATGTAGATTACCTCAAATCAGCTTTTGATGATGATGGTCCTATTCAGGCTGTGAATTTGGATCGAGCTCCAGAGTTCAAGAAGTTGGAGAAAGCTGGTAGAGACGTTCTTCGGTGGGAGAGTGGCAAGGTTCTACCTGGTGTGGAATGTCCAGTGAAGAAGAAAAAAGATAAGATTACCATTGGGGTAAAACCCGCTGGTAGGCCCAAGAGGAAAGCAGGAGAGATACGCCAAGCTAAACCTGATCCGGTTCCAGTTGTTAAGCCTTTAGCTGCTGTAAAGGCTAAGCAAGGTCCGGTTAAAATGGTTTCTAAAGCTAAAAAGTTGTTAGCTCCTGTGAAAAGGGGTGTAGGCAGGCCTAGAAAGAAAAAGGTAGCAGTTTCAGTTGTTGCTGATCAGCAACCTCCGCCTGTTACAAATCTGCCAAATGCCTTGAAAAGAAAGAGGGGGAGGCCAAGGAAAATTCTGGATTCTGTCCAGAATATTCCTTGTAACCCCGGACAGACTGTGGACAGCCCGCCGAAGGTAATTGCAAGGGGAAGACGCACGCGTAATGCCCCAAACCGGTTGCAATATAAAGCCTAGACTTGATAAAGTACACCTGGAGGCTTCTGGGTAGCCTCCTTAAAAAAGGACACAATGAGAAGTCGGTGGTTAATTAGTCGGATTTAATTATACCACCCCATTGCGGCATTTGAGTGATTGAATGACCGGGAAAGGACCCTAAAACCGTCTGCAAGTGTTGCTGAAAATTGTTCTGAGAATGGCTTGGCTTAGGTGTAATCCTAACTTGTAGTAAGTTAGCTCTCCTTGGAAAGCCTGAATCACCTTTGAAAGTTAGGTGAAATCGCTATGAAACTTGGAATAGTGGACAGTGGGCTTCGCGGACACAGTATCCACTTAGTCTCAGTGGAAGATCAAGGGGTTTGCAGTAATTACAGCACTGTACAACCTGTTTGTCATGAGAGGAACTGGTCTGGCGAGTCCAGTGGATGCGTGGCGGGAAGGTAGCGGTTGGCGCTGTGATCGGGTGGTGACTCGGCGGAACTACAGTTACAACGCTGGTCGTGTGTAACGCCTCCGTGTTTCACTCCTTGTCATACTGCTTCCTGCTCTGCCACGGAGAAGGCAAGTCATTGTGTAAACGAAAGAAAGAAGTAAGTAGAATGGGTTAACACTTGCTTGACATGTACCAATGAACTGTTGCCTGATAAGAGAATAGTCCTATTCAACGTGTGACAAGTTGTTTGTGGGCTTGAAATGTTTCATTTTAACGTTATAAGGCCGAGACCGCCGGTAGTGGTGTGGCCGGCCGAGCTTGTTTTGGTTAGTAATGGCTACCATTGGGGTGGAGCATGATGTCGTACGAGACCTTTACACCTCTGTGGGACATGTTTAGTTGGTTAATTCCAACCTGCTGACTCTTGTGAAGAGTTCACCTCCATTGAATGCTATTACCACTGTTTATGTTACCTGTCATTTGTTATTCGAGCTTGTGTGGCTTTGCTTAGGTTGTATGAAATACAGCTAGGCTTGGTTGCCTGTACGCTCACTGTACTGTTACTTGTACTGTCCTGTTCTGTGTTGTGTGTTGTGGAATGAGTGCTTACAGACGTGTGACCTGTGTTTTCAGTTTGTAAGCCAAGCTCGTTTCAACAAGATGTTGGAAGAAACCGTATGGAATTCCGACCCGTTAAACCTCGAGGGACCGCAGGAGGATGAGGGTCCGGAGATGTCAGATGCCGAGGCAGCCCGTGTAATGACGGCAGCAGAGGACCTGCTGCACTTAGGTCGTGAAAGGAGTGCTCTGTCCGGCCGTCCGGATGATCCGGACACCTTCCCTCTTGGTGGGGAGCTGCAGCCCCTGCGCGAGCAGGTTGACAATGAGAATGAGTCCGACGAGGATCAGAATGCTAGATCCGAAGACGTCCCGATGGATGTGGAGGAGTTGCATTCTGACAAATCTCCGTCCCCACTTCAGAGTCCTCTGCGGCGCTCCCAGCGGAAGTCCGCTTCGCCAAGGAAGTCCCTGAGGTCGACAACTGCTAAGACCCGGATTGATTCCCCGTCACCCTGCCGGTCTTCTTCCTCCAGAACGGCCTCCAGAGGGCGTAGTCCGGGAGTGAAGAGAATCGCTAGTGGAGAGATAAGGGTTGAGTCAACCAGTCCCCGTGCATCTACCTCCAGGCATGTGAGTCGGCCTGAGAGAAGTTCTACCAAAGACTCTACTGTGAAGTCCGCGCCTTCCAGCGGCAGTGAGAAAGTGACTGAGGCCAAGTCCGCTCTGGCTGGGTATAAAATCCCTTCCCTTGCCTCTTCTTCTAAGGTTGGACGTCCCAAGATCAAAAAGACTCATGTCCACCGGGCAGGTTGGAGGTTTGAACAGTTGTCTGTCCAGAGCGTGGAGCGACACCGGGCTGAGATGAAGGCGGCTATGGACGTGGTCCCTATTGACCCGAGATTTGATCAGCCGGGTGCATCTGTCCTCAGTTGCCCCGAGAGTGATGTGGAGGACAAAGAGATTGAGGACGGCCAAATGGAACGATACGAAACTCGTATTTGGCCAGAATTGGTGCGAGCGGATGCCATGGACACTGGCACCTTTCAGTAGGCAGTTGGACAAAAAATTCAAACACATTACATTACATTAAGATTTGTATGATCGTAAAGAGCCTGCTGAGCGTTAGCTATATCTTTTTAAATTTTGTTTCTACTGTCATTAGAACCAAAATTATGCAAATAATTAGGCACTAATTGAGGGTAATTTAATTACCATTGAGACAATGGACAAAGGGATCTAAAAACTGTGATTGTAATTAGGTAATTAAAGACAATAAAATATAGTCTTTTTAGCATAACTTGGGCAATAATTAATATTTTTTCTTCAAATTTTCAGGAATTATTGTTAGTCTTATTTGACTTAATACACAGATGTCATTTGACCTTTGACCTAATTTGGATGACCTCTGACCTAATTTTGGATGACCTCTGACCTATATACGACTGAAACACTTGAGAAAACCACATTTTTTGTATCAAATCTCCTGTGTTTATTAATATTTCTTTTCTATATTTTAACATCACAGTCTATATGTTATTATACACAGGATGAGCTACATATTTTGCATGTCATCTTGACATTTGACCTACTTAATTCTGACAATGACCTAATTTGACAATGACCTGTCGACTTGGCCAGTTAGCGAAAACATAACATGATAGAAACCTCACTCCTCAAAGAAGTACATCAAAACAAAGCATACAATTGCTGTTTCACCAATGGTGAGCAATATAATCATTAATGATCTTTGAATAAAACAAATTGAAGTTCTTCATTGTCAGAACTTCCTTGATTGGAAAATGACCTGCCATAATCTGAAAATGACCTGCTGTCAACGTGGTCATGAATCATGAAATTAATTATCTTTAAACAATAAAACAAATTGAACTTCTTAATTAGAACTTCTCTGACCTACTACCATCAATTGTCAAATATGAGTTCCCCCTTAATAAAATCCGTCACAACCACAGCCAAGGGAACAGAGTCATCATGGCCTTCCTCCTCAGTCTCGCTATAGGTCCAGTATGCTATTTTGGCAAGTATTTTTGAGACAGAGCCATCTGCTTTAGTGGTGGTCTTAACTTTAAAAATGTGCCCATGATATGGGACATTCACGCCATTAACATCCCATACATGATCTATGTATTTGTCTTTCAGACCTTGGGGGTTGGTGATCATGTCTACAACAGTCGGTAGCATATCTCTTTCTAAGTCTGCAAACATGGTGGCAACTTCGTTGTGGCTCTTCCCAATTGCTGTTTTAACTTTTTTCTCAAGGGCCTTGAATTGAGTGTTGTCTCGCTTTTTCATTTTCTCTCGCTGCCTGGCTGCAATCATAGCCTGCGTCTTTCTTTCTCGATCTTTTCGGGTTTCACGCACGTTTCTTGCGTACTTGATGGCAAAATTTGTTTTCCGGTCACGCTCTTCCTTGGTCATTTTGTCAAGCCATGACATTATGTGGTTCTTGGAAAATTTAACTTTGCCATCAATGAACCCGATGGTGGCATTTGGGGCGCGTCTAGCTTGGGCATCCATCATACCAAGCGTCTGCTCTGCAAAGATGTTGTGGACAGAAGCAGACTGCGCTTGGAGCTTCAGGGCACGCAAAGGCTTAGACAGATGGCCGGTTAGATAATCTTGTAGTTGTCTTTGAAGTAGGACAATGATTGCATCCAACAGCTGCTGTAGAATATCACACAGCTTCACCTCTTCTTCGAGATTGACTAAAGGTGCTTGCAGACTGGTTAGTACAGCACTTCTGTCAAGCACTTGACCAAAGACGTCCTTCTTGGTGGAAAGGAGGGCAGAAGGGTTATCACGTAATCTATTTGACATACCATGTCAAGATGTCCGTTTTCATTCAAATTGGTGTAGAATAAAGACATCCAGGGACCGGTTAAAATCTTGCCTAGGAGGCCGAGGGATCTCAGCTGCAGCAAGATGGTATTGTTCTTGAGGTCTTTGATCAAGGCATTTCTTAGTGCGGGGGCTTTTGTACACTTCCGATCCAGAAAGTCAAGCAGAGGTTGCCATAGGTAGAAGGAGGAGGCAGCAAGGTGAAACAGGACATGAAGTCGATTTCCCACGTACCGGACAATCATACCAGACTGTACTCCTTCATCACGCAAAAATTGCTTAAATCCCTGTGGATCACCTGTGCCCTGTTTGTATCTGAAATCATATTTTGTATTTTGATGTGCTGATCATTGTTGGCAATAGACCCAGTCTTGAATTTTGTTTCCTTGGTCATGGTTGCCATGGAAACATTTTAATATGAAATTTGGTATTCATGGCCAGCATTTTAGGCCAAATCAAAGGATTTGTTCATTCTTATCATTATTAAAGGGATGTAAATGATTTAAGATCATAAGAAACTGCTTAAAACATATATTCCCATGTTGCTATGTAAGAAACAGTCACCTAGCAACCAGAAATTGTTGAAATAAACATAAGATAAGATAAGATGTATTTTATTTGTCATCCCAAAGTAATGACCATGTTTCCCTTGAATTGGTTTGGCTACAAATTAAGGTTACACCAAATTTGATGTCAACTTTAAAGTATCCAGGCATCCAATGGTGTTCTCATTTATTTGTGAGTTTATTCTGTTGCTCAGCAGCAACAGTGGTCACAGTTTCCCCCTAGTTACAGACCTTTTAGAGACTCTGAACTGAAAATCTATTGATGCCTACCCCCAACCCCACCCCAGGAATCTATACTGATGAGTACCATCAGTTTTGGGCCTGTAACTTGTACAGGAGTATTTCATGCTTTTATAAAAAATGTTGCTAATCGACAGACATTTACCTGCCAACTTTAACCATCTGGAAATTTACCTTCCTGAACATTACCCCACTCAGATATTTACCATCCAGGAGATTCACTTGCCTAGGACATTTACCCCATGAGTAATTAAAGTAATTAATTATAATCCTTTGAATGAATTCAAGTTTTATTAGTTTGTTAGTCAGTGAAATCTTGAGATCAGTTGACACAGGGACTATCCAGATAACCCAGGAAGTGTACAGCCAGAATGCTCACATGGATTTGCATAAGCTGCCCAGGAAACAACGGTAGTGACTGAAAGACAGGGTAGAATGAATGGTACATGGGATGATGGAGACTGAAAGCCTCAAAAGGCAATTCCTATAGGAAGGGACACATATTGCCAAAAAGCATCATGATTACAATGTAATTTTGTAGTGGTGACATAGGCCCACCCTAAAATGACATAACATTATTAAAATGTGCATTGCCAATAGCAATGTGGATGCTGTGCAGTGTCATCCTCATGTGATATATATATTTCCAGCAGCATCAGCAATTGACATTCATTTTTCTCACATTTGGAATCATCAAGCATAATGTTATTTCAATGGTGCTGTCCTGAATGGGTTAAGCACCCACTGCTCACACACTCCTTAAAGTCACATTACTAGTAAATCTGTCTCTAAATCTCCTAATCTACTAAGCAACAAGTCCCAGGGGAGGTACACCTGGGGACACAATCAGGTGCTACGAGAGCTTGCAGATGTGGTGGAGAGAGAACGGAAGAGTAAGGCGAGGCAACCAAAACAGAAACCAACACAGATCAGGTTTGTGACAGAGGGAGAGACAGTAGCCAAGTGTGCACACAGAGCTTGGAGCATCCTAAGTCAAGCAGGAGACTGGAAGCTAGCAGTGGACCTGGACAAGCAACTGAGATTCCCTGAGATAATACCAACTAATCTCAGGCCAGACATGGTCTTGTGGTCGCCAGGTACCAAGAAAATCAGCATCATTGAGCTGACAGTCCCATGGGAAGAAAGATGCAGTGAAGCCCATGAAAGGAAGAAGAACAAATATGAGACACTGCTTGAGGAGTGCAGAGAAAGAGGGTGGCAAGCATAGAGCTACCCAGTGGAGGTGGGGTGCAGAGGATTTCCAGCACAATCAGTATGGAGGATGTTCTCTGCACTAGGAGTGACAGGGCGGGCAAGGAAATCAGCCATCCAGAGAGTGGCCCAAGTGGTGGAGAAAGCATCATGCTGGGTGTGGATGAGAAGAGACACCAGTAGCTGGAGGCCCACCACCGACGCGCAGTGACTGATCATCACTGTGGACCCCCCATCCTGAGAGCGTACCGAGGTAGGGGTAGAAACACACAATGAGGGATGGCCTCGGCTGAGGACGTTGGTGGTGCAGCAGCAAACAACACCAGTGCTGTATTCAACATATAAGGAGCTGATTCCTCTTAAAGGGTATCTCTCGCAATGAGGGCAACTTTTCCACTTCATATTAGTTCCTATTGATGTGATTAACTTCCTCTCACAACGTAAAAGTTTATTTGATCTTTTAATGTAAAAATAGCCGGTTAAAGTGGTGAGGGAGAAAAATCACAGCAGGGTGCTACTGGAGCAGTGGTTTGTGACATCAAGGGAGGTACTTGTACAGCTGGTCTTGAATGGGCCCTGTGCTAGATACACTGAAAGGCCTTCATATTGCAAGTTGGCCTAGGGGCGGGTGAATACCTCAAGGCATTCAATGCAAGTTGGCCTGGGGGTGGATGGGGGGGGGGGGGGGGGTGAATGCCTCAAGGCATTCATTTTTTATACAAATTGAAGGGGGCATAACTTAATAAAAAATGAAGGGATTTTGCTGAAATTTAAAATATATGTATACAAACATATTAGAAATATTTTTATAGGTATGTTGTCATGGAGACAATAATGATGACGTCATAACTAACATATGTAAATTCTGGAAAGTGAATTTGGTGCAAGGTTGCCACCATATTGAACCCAATTGGCACCTATTATTTTAATTATTGAAGACCAAATTCTAGAAATTATGGAAAAATATGATCAATAACTGCTTACATCTATTAAACGATGTACATATGATGCATATTATCTGAAGAAAATATTCCTAAAGTGTTTGTAAACCCTAATCCTCATGTCAGACACCCATCCTGAAGCCCAAAAAGGGGGAAAAGGGCCCCCGTCAGCCAGGCAAAATATGTGTAAACTGCCCCCGCCCTGAATTGGTTAAGGTAAAGAAAAAGTTATTTACATGTGCACTCACAACTTTCAAGCCAGTCCTCAACATATGGAATTCTATCTTAATTTGGACTAACCACAATTATGTGATAGCTGTGCATGGTGCCACATGACCAAACCCCCTCATCTCCAGTGTCCAGTTGGGTTTCAAAGCATATAGATTAGCAGCTGTTGGTCTGTCCCAGGAGCTGAGCTCAGTGGGGGCTGAAACCACAACATCTCTCTGTATTCCTCCAAAAGGGGAAAGGGAGTGACTTGAAGGAGTGATGCAGGATCTTGACCTTGATAAGCACCCTATATGTTATCAATTAGTGAGGTCACTCTGTCTCTGAGCCATATGTTGTTATCCCTCTCATGAGATCACAGATTTGGAGGGGTGAGGGTGAGGGGGTGTTGGCTTTCTGCTCATATAAATTGGGTTTTTTTAGCGTTGTATTAGCATCAACATCAAATTGAGACTGGGAGATACATATGGAAATATGAGCAGATTAAGAAATTAAAATAAAAATAACGGAATAATCATGAGAGGTACCCTTTAGAATTGCATGTTACCATGCAGATGACCATCTGACCATCTGATGACCATCTGCAGTGGTTGCCAAGGAACCACTGCAGATAGAACATATTCAATGACGCCAATGAATTTGTTGGGGTCGATATAGTGGGGGCAGGGGTTATCAAGTAAATATTAATTATAAAATTTACTGAAATATAGGCTGATTCCTATAAGCCAATCAGATTTCAGCTAATTTGCATACAAAGGGCCAAATATGGCACCCTGTCTTGTCTTTATCAGCACCCTCAAAACACTCTATTGAAATAAAATGACCTTGATGGGAACAGAAAATGACTTGATAGGCAGGTCTTATGGACATACGCAGGTCATAACCAGGGGTAATCTACTCTGACCTGGAAGTCTATACAAGGGTCAACACAAGGGTAGTAGACATGATATTGAGTCCATGTTTGTGGAGTGATACCTCAGTAACTATGACAACCAATGAAGATTTCTATATATCAAATTAACGCTTAGGAGCTAGGCTATCAATTCAATATATTTAATCATTGCTGTGCCCATGACTTATAAGCAAAATCAAAGAGTATATCTGACCCATATTGACTCATTTTGTATAGGCTATTTGGTTGCCATGGTTACCAGAACATTCTTAGAATGAATTCATGGGCATAGTTCAATTGCTCTTTAAGAATGCTTTGTTTTGATATGCAACATGATAATAAAAACAGAATATTTCTCATTTGTACCCAAAACATTCCATTTTTTTATTTAGTTGCCATGGTGACCAAGTCCCACATTTCCCAGATGTTGGACCCAGTCCAAATGAAAGAGCGTAAAATTCTGTATAAGAATCACTCCCCAAAACTTACTATCCCTGCAAAAAATGGGGCTGATAAAACTATGAATGCCAAATTCCTTATTAGAATGTTTCCATAGCAACCATGACCAAGGAAACAAAATTCCAGACTGGGTCTATAGCTAAAAATGATCAGCACATCAAAAAGTACCATTATGCCAAATTTCATGCTTTTATGAAAAAGTGCACAATTGTTTGGCTTATCGACTGGACTAAGAGTAAAAGGGACCTTTTACTCTAAGGATATTTATACTCAATAAAATGAACGGGTGATAAAGTTGGTACAATTAGAGAATAGTTGCTTTTTATTTCTCGTTCAAAATAGTACTAGGGAGCGCATTCTTTGTCTGCCCTGAAACCTTATCGGGACTCCCTCCACACCAAGCGGTAGGGGTTCCTCGGCGGCCGGGCTGTCTCCCCTGTGGCTAGCACACTAAGGGAAAACCATTGGGAATAGATCTGAAACATTGCAGCTGTCTAAGGAATAAACTATTGGTCGTTTCGGTGGTATTTAGCATGAAACTAGATGTATCAACAATGATAGAAATATAGCAATTGTACTTCTAAAAGTGAAAATCAAATCTCATTCATTATCAATATTCATAAGCCCCAGAGATTCGCATGTACTGGTCTCCAAAGCAAAATTAAATTCAGGTTATTAATATTAATATTGAGTTGTCATAAATTAGTCAATTCCAATAAACAGGCACATACACACAGACACAAGAATAACTGTCTTAGAGTGATTTATTTTACTTTTTTTTCATCTTAACATTGTAATATTTTTTACTTTTATGAATACACTATCCTAGTGTAACAACAATGTCGCACATTTAACACTTGTGAATGCCACATTTCGCTCACCCATTCTCATGGGGGTGTGGCATCATTCTCACACCTTTGAAAGCTTCGGCGAATTCTTAAACATAGCGTGAGAAAGAGTTTGATTCCATGACATCTTGTGGAAGGAATTATCATGAAAATAAAGCCTTATTTTCTTATTTTTAACACAAGTTATTCTTATAGTATTTATATTGATTCGAACGACATGATGCGGCCGATGGAAACAATTTATTACGACGAAACTAATCATTCAATTTTAAATTGGAAAGCAGGGCTGTCTTCCTGACATTCAGGGAGTTCTGTGATAATTTGTATATTCAGAATGAACGCATTCGTCATAAGTTGAGCAGACATCTCCCCTGACTGTAAGAATAAGAATTCTAAGATAAATTTAGGCCTATGGAAAACAGGGCGGGAGTTAGGACTGTATTTCAAAATGATAACTTATTATAATGTCTAGGCCTACTGGCACTGTTGGGATGTGCACTCAGCACAGTTAAATATCCTTGTCATTAACAGAACTACGGGGAAATTATGACGCTAAGGGCGGGCTAATAAACAGATGTTGATGTATAGCATTGGGAATGACGGGTCCGAGGGTGGAGTTAGTGTGCGGGCGTCATCAAAAAGGTATATATGGTGATCGCACCAAACATTAACATAACTCGATCTAGTCATGACGGATAGCCATTATTTGGATATTAGGGCCTACATCTCCATGGGAGGAGTTTAAAGATCACTGTATTTATTCTGACCAATGAACCTCATCATGGCTCATGTTTGATAGATGCGTCCATAGGCTCCACCTTCCAATACTCCAATACCAATACCAATACCTTCCAATACAATCTTATTCAGGAGTTGGGCTTCGGCACATTCATAATAGGCTTTCTGACATTGTTCTAATGTGCACTCAGCATGGTTAAATATAGCTCCTCTAACGCGTGAATATCTCTGTATAATATCGCGCCATTTCCAAGATGGCGGACTCAGCAAAAATTTGCAATGGGTAATATCGCCGCATCAAAAAAATCGCAAATTCCAACGATTTAGACCAAAAATGGTCACTCCATTACTGCAATAGATATGCAATGACTATTGCGCAATGGTAGCGCAATAAAAAAACACTGGCATTGCGGTCGGAATTCTTGTATAAAAAATCGTCAATAATTTAATGGGAAAAGATTCTTTAGCGATCTAAATAATAAATGTAACTTGATGATTGTTGTAGAATGTAATATAGCAAAGAAATAAGATACTGCAATGCCAGTGCAATGGTATTGCACTGCCATTGCACTCAACTAGAGACTTGACTGCAATAGGAGTGTAATACTATTGCACTGGCATTGCATTGCACTCCATTGCACTCGTATTGCAGTCGCCATTGCACTTCATTGCACTCAGTGCCCATAGGGTGGTATGTACCTGTCATGGTGGGTACTAGGTGAGGAGAATTTTTATACGACACGGGTGCAACTACCTCACTAGTGTCTAAACAGTTCTATGAATCGCTGGCCTGCAAGCCCGACCTGCTCGTTTTGCGGGTTCGGCCAAAACCACTGGCGGGTGGTACTCCAGAGACAATGGGGTATGCGGTCTTTGACTTTGAGATTGCAGGGCGTTCGTATCCAAACGCTTGTCTCGTAGTCAGTGATCTAGGCGGCGGGGAGGAGGCCGTGCTGGGCCAAGACTTCATGTGGTGCTATGATACTAGCATGACGGGGCCTGGCAAGATGCTCCAGGAAGGAGGCAAGAATCACGTATTCTATCAACGGAAAGGTGCGATATCGACCGCATTCCTACGGGAGGATGTGCGGTTGGCCGCGTTCGAGACGAAGGTCACGTCTGTGTCCCTACCCGAGAACAACGTGGGCTATATTATGGAGTCAGATGTAGGGTTACAGGTAGACGGTTTCGTGGAGGGTTGCGATACATATGTATCGTCTGCTCACTGCCACAAACTTCCTATTATGAACACAACGGGACTTGCAATAGTCATGCCGCGCGGGAGGCCCGTGGCATCCGCATATGAGGTGGCGGCGAACTTCACGGGTGACTATTCGCATCTGGCGTGTGCAAGAGCAGAGTCCGTGAACGGGTCCAGCACGGGGGGGAAGCGAAAGCTGACCCCTTATAACTGTTCAATTACTAGCATCCCTGAACTGGAATCTATCATAGAGGGCGCTGAAGTAGCAGATACTGAAACCTTGAAAAAGGTGCGCTAGTTGGTATATGCGAAAAAGCGTCTGTCAGGTTGCAAGGTGAACAATTGGGGTTTACAAACAGGGTTCTACACTCCATCGACAAGGGTGACACTAAGCCTATAAAGTTACCTTTTCGTCAAGTTCCCTTGGCAAAACAGGAGGCTCTGGACTCCCAGGTCAGTAAGATGCTAGCGGAGGATAAGATCGAGGAAGGAAATGGCCCGTGGGCCTTCCCCACAGTTCTTGTTCCGAAACCGGATGGTTCAACTAGGGTTTGCGTTGATTTCAGGAGACTGAACAATGTGACACGAAAAGACTCGTATCCACTACCGTGTCGCCTCTTTCGTGAAGAGGTACAGTACCTGGGTCGCATCGTATATAAGGAGGGGATACGGGTGGATCCGGAGAAGACGCAAGCGGTAGTAACTTGGCCTATTCCATTGACAGTAAAGGATATCCGATCTTTTCTGGGTTTCGCTTCATATTACCGTCAGTTCATTCCAAGTTTTAATGATCTTGTACGGCCATTGCAGGAAACTGCAACAGCCGGACAAACGGTACTACGGTATAAGCTTACTTGGAATAGTGAGCTCGATGATGCATTCGAGGCTACAAAGAAAGCCTTGCTTTCCACGTCCGTCTTGGCGTATCCACGAGCGACCGGCCAGTTCATTCTGGATACGGATGTGAGTGGTACGGCCATGGGGGTGGTCCTATCGCAGTTTCAGGATGAGCAAGAGCGAGTGATCGCATATGCCAGTAATTCGCTCTCGAAATCGCAGAAGAACTACTGTACTACGTACAGAGAGCTGTTGGCGGTTGTATATTATGTGCGGAAGTTCAAACATTATTTATACGGCGCAGACTTCATAGTCCGTACGGACAACTCGTCCCTTACATGGCTTATGACCTTCAAAGAACCAGAGAATATGCTGGCTCGTTGGTTGCTGGACTTGCAGCAATACAGGGTTACCAATAAAGGTGTTATTCAGCACCGCCCGGGCAAGAAGCATGAAAATGCGGATGGCCTCTCTCGTAGACCTTACAGTCGTTGTAAACGTACAGATTGCGATGATTGTGGGGCGCACAAGGCTGCTGTAGCTAGTCTTGTGGGGGAGCGGGTAGGCACGGACGACAATCTCCTATCTGTAAACCAGAATATCTGTGAGCAACAGCGTACGGACGATACTATCAATTGTATCATTGGTTTCCTGGAGAACAACCAGGAGCCCACGAATCTGACTAGTGAATGTGATGAATTCAGAACAATCTGGAGTCACAAGACGGATTTGTGTTTGGAAGAAGGGGTACTCATGTTCAAGTGGAGAAAACCTTCGACTGGACATGTTATCCCGAGGATCGTGTTGCCGTTTGACCAACGCCTATCTATGTTCAGGCGATATCACGGCCCGGCCTCGGCGGGACATTTTGGGCACGCCAGAACGAAAGACGCTTTGCGAAGAAGGTTCTTCTGGCCATCTCAATCCGGGGACATATAAAGATGGATTCAGCTATGCCCCGAGTGTAATGTGTGAAAGACACGAAAAGGTGTAAATAAATCGCCATTGCAAAAGGAGCTCACGGGAGAGAGATTCAGTAGAATCTCGATGGACATCCTTAGTGGCTTTAAGACTAGCACGAGAGGAAATACTTGTGTATTAGTCATTGTGGATTACTTTTCAAAATGGTCAGAAGCATACTGCTTACCTAACCATAAGGCGGCGACAGTCGCCTGGACAGTATTTCGCAATTGGATCCTGCGGTTTAGCACGCCCAGGGCGATACAAACTGATGGGGGCCCCGAGTTTGATGGAGAATTATTCCGGGAACTCTGTAATCTCTACGACACAAAGAAACAGACAACCCTCCCGTATAGGCCACAGGCCAACAGGCAGGCAGAAAGGTTTAATCGTGTTCTCCTAGAACAGCTCTTGTGTTACATGGATTATGGCGCGGATGATTGGGATACTTATATCCCGTGCATCGCGGCGGCCTATAATAATACGATTAACGTGAGTACGGGCTGCACTCCTCATTCGAGAAGCGAGTTGGTGGCCACACGTAAGTGGCCCGCATCAACCGCATTTTTGGCTTTTACTTAGAGCAAGGAGAAATCCAGTTCACTGTAAGTAGCAACAAACGTTAACTTTCATTGTTGGACCATTGTGATATTGAATATGAAACCATGTCATTATGTTACCATTGATGAATTACGATTGTTGAGATCTGGCCGCTTCCATATAGCGTGCTAAGACATTCCGCCATGTGCATCGAGAGAACAAGAGGAGGCTGGTGTCGATACCGACCATCTCAATGAACCTCTTTCCGATATGGGATTGGGTCGTTGGGAACTATCCTCGATGTTCGCCAAATATTGCCGTGGAAAAGCGATGAAATAGTAATTGGGAACTTTTGGTTCCTAGGGGAAGGCTGTTTTATTGTTTAAATCTGATGGTTTCGATCGTCAGCCCGAAAGCCGCCATGTGCGTAGAGGTGACCTTTCTGCACTGCCGGTGGTTTCGGTTGCTGATTTCCCTGTCGCCAGGTGGGGTGTATCTAGTTCAGTTTTGTGTTTTCGTACGGGTTCCGGCTAAATATGTAATAAAGATGCCGGGCACGGATGAATACACAAACGCTACCGGATAACGCTTTTCACGAGTAGTGTCAGTCCCTGTCGCGCCGGCGGTTCGTACGGCTGCCGTGACACACAAACTTTCGCGAGTGGTGTCAACCATGCAACCGGAACGGTTGGACACGGCTCCCGGGAGTTCGCGATCGATGTCAACACCTCGGGTGTGACTGAGTTGTTTTATTTGCCCGTCGGATGGCCTAAAAGACCCCGATGCGGCTGCCGGCAAGTACCGCCGGCACAAAGCTCTCAACGCCATGGCGAAGAAGCTCAAGTGGGGAGATGGGAAGAAGCCGGTTCTATCTCTACTCCCCGCAAACGAGCGAGAGCGAAAGGAGGCGGTCCGTGACCCATCGGAGGTCGATCGCTTCCCCGACTATCCGGAGTACCACAAGGCGGTCTCCGTGGAAGAGTACAAGGGTTTCAAAGAAACCTGTACCAACCCCCGTAAGGTCTTGCAAATGGCTGACATGGCGTATTCGTTTGAAGCTGACCGTAAGCTTCAAATGGCTATGCTCCTCTACGAAGAGGGTTCGCGGTGCCCGTTCCTGCTCTGCAGAACGGAAGCACTCGTCGGAAAGCCGCAGATCTTCAAGTCTTGGCTTCTCTTCACCAGACATCTGTGTGAGGTGCATACCCCTGTGACGCCGGTTTGGCGGTGTCCGATTGGGTATTGTCCCGTAACCGGGGACCGTCGCTCCGACATCGTGGCCCACGGGTCAAAGGAGCCGCATAAGATGGCCCGTAAAAAGGCTGTCGACAAAATTATGCCGGCTCTCGAGCGCGCAGGTGTTTCGTATCTCCCACAGTGGGGATACAAAAGCACGCTCCACCTTGCCTCTGCAACCTCAGAAGCTATTCTGAGGAACGCAAAGGAGCAAGGTTTCACCTCCAAGTACCCGTTGGAAAAGGATATAACAAAGCCTAAACGAACGGGGAAAACCAAGAGGAAGAAGAAGGGCTCTGACAAATCGGACAAATCGGATCGTTCCGATACGGAAAAGAGGCCTGAGAAACGATCGAAACTCGTGCCCGCCCCGACTCCCAAGAAGAACGCCTGGTTAGACGGGTATAAAATTCCGTCCTCTAAGGAGAAGGAATTCCCCGCCTTGCCCGGGCCAGCAGGACTTACGGTTCTGCAGAAGTTGCGACGCCCACTCAGCCGTGGAAGGTAGAGCACCTGGTGCCACCTCCACCGTGCCAGACCCTCAGCCGGGTCCGTCATGGCCCGCTGCTACCGTAAGGGTACCCCCACCCGCGGTCGACCGGGTAGGCATCGCTCGCACCCGGAAGGTGGTGGCTGATCGCGCAGTGGTCCTCCGGCTGGCTCTACAAGAGTCACTGGAAGGCTTCTGTGTGGATATCGCAGAGACCTACAGGCCGATAACGTGGACCGTTTGGTTGATAGCCAAGCGGAAATCGCGCAGCTTATGGAGGACCTTAACAGGTCCCTCAATGAGCAGGAATTCCTGGTGGAGAGGGTAAACCTTCTCGACACACAAGTCAACGGACTTCGCCGGGAGAACCAGGAGCTGCATGCGGAGGTCACTCTGCTGCGAGCTCAGGCCGCGTATCGGGCTGTGAAACCTGCGTCTCCTCCGCCACCAAGGGTAGAGACGGCTCCTCCAGTGCAGAATCCGATTCTGCGGCTGGAACAGAGGAAAAAGGAGGTCCGCGAGAAGTTCAACAGGGCTTTGCGCGTAGCACCGTCTGTTCCTCCGGGGTTCGGAACGTGTGATCATCAGACCGCTAAACCTCTATTTGGAGGTAGAGGTCATGGCGCTCCCACCAACACCCCAGCCCGCGCGCCCGCGCGCCCACACGCGTCACGGCTACGATGGTGACACCGATTGCTGGTGGATCCGCGCTCCTCTCCGTAGCACGGAAACGGAGATGGAGGTAGACCCCCACAAGGGGTCAACTGCTCGGAAGGAGGAAAAGACGGCTCTACGGCGTTGTTTCGAGCAGGATCAGGTTGAGGCAGAACATCTCCGTGTCAAACGTGAAGCTGCGCTAGCTGAGACCCACCTGATCAAAGAGGCCTTGGAGAGGAAACTCCGTGAAGAGGAAACTCTACGGCAGGCGGAAGATCAACGACTCCGACACGAGGAAGCCGCTCTACGGCAAGCGGAAGAGCGACGACTCCCCGCTCATACAGACCTCCTCGGCAACCAAGCGCCTCTCCTTTATAGAGGAGAAAACTTTGCTGGCACGGCTGGAACCGCCTCCGAGCGGAGAGGCCTCCTCAAAGCATAAGGAAGCGCTACCTTTGGTGGACACGTCCACGAAGGGTCCGTTGGCAACCGAACCAGTGGCACCTCTTCCTGTAACCGCGCCCACGGGTACGAGTACGGAAGAGGTCGAGGGGAATGGTGACGTAATCCCGTTACCATGGCCTCGCAGGGACGAGCGTACCGTGGACGGTCCAGTGACACCAGGCTCAGGCTCTGACAAGTCGGTAGAAATATCGGACGGGGAAGAGCACAAACTACTGCAGGAGTCGGACTCCGATACGGGGTTGATCTACGATGATCTGGGACAGGAAGACAACGTAGACCCACCTGATCAAAGAGGCCTTGGAGAGGAAACTCCGTGAAGAGGAAACTCTACGGCAGGCGGAAGATCAACGACTCCGACACGAGATGAGAAGTTCAACAGGGCTTTGCGCGTAGCACCGTCTGTTCCTCCGGGGTTCGGAACGTGTGATCATCAGACCGCTAAACCTCTATTTGGAGGTAGAGGTCATGGCGCTCCCACCAACACCCCAGCCCGCGCGCCCGCGCGCCCACACGCGTTGCGGCTACGATGGTGACACCGATTGCTGGTGGATCCGCGCTCGCTAACGCGACTCCTCTCCGTAGCACGGAAACGGAGATGGAGGTAGACCCCCACAAGGGGTCAACTGCATGGAAGGAGGAAAAGACGGCTCTACGGCGTTGTTTCGAGCAGGATCAGGTTGAGGCAGAACATCTCCGTGTCAAACGTGAAGCTGCGCTAGCTGAGACCCACCTGATCAAAGAGGCCTTGGAGAGGAAACTCCGTGAAGAGGAAACTCTACGGCAGGCGGAAGATCAACGACTCCGACACGAGGAAGCCGCTCTACGGCAAGCGGAAGAGCGACGACTCCCCGCTCATACAGACCTCCTCGGCAACCAAGCGCCTCTCCTTTATAGAGGAGAAAACTTTGCTGGCACGGCCGGAACCGCCTCCGAGCGGAGAGGCCTCCTCAAAGCTTAAGGAAGCGCTACCTTTGGTGGACACGTCCACGAAGGGTCCGTTGGCAACCGAACCAGTGGCACCTCTTCCTGTAACCGCGCCCACGGGTACGAGTACGGAAGAGGTCGAGGGGAATGGTGACGTAATCCCGTTACCATGGCCTCGCAGGGACGAGCGTACCGTGGACGGTCCAGTGACACCACGCTCAGGCTCTGACAAGTCGGTAGAAATATCGGACGGGGAAGAGCACAAACTACTGCAGGAGTCGGACTCCGATACGGGGTTGATCTACGATGATCTGGGACAGGAAGACAACGTAGTTGTCGTCCCAGATCCGCAATTCGACCCGTTCGATGAAGCCCTTATTGGGAATCTTTCGCTTCACAGCATCTCCAAAAGGGAGGGTGAAGCTGAAGCGAAGGAGATGGGTGAGTTCGTCTAGAACTCCCCAATAGGGCTTGGGATTCGCACTGCGATTCCCCGAGGCGGCGGTCTCGTGTGGGTTCATCTCACAGTGAGGGGAGGGCTCTCCTCTTCGCAGGTGGTGGTTTTATCCGCAAGACTAGTATGGTTCACTAGTCTCGCTTTTAATAATAAAGCTCGTGCACAAAAATTTTTTATGCTCCGAATGTACACTTCCGATTGTACTGCACCGCGAGATCGGGACAGACAGGCATGGCCTATGAAGGCCTATGAAGGCTACGAACCTTGGGGGCGAGTGCAAGCCTGGCTCTAGGATCCGTGCGGCGGAGTGGCATAACATTTGCCCCGCTGCACACAAGGGTCTAGAGCCAGGAGGATCTCCTTGGTGCCACGGCGGACCCTACATAACTAGTTATCGTGGACCTCCTCAACTCCAACTAGTGAGGGGGCAGTGTAGTGGGTCCGCCACCCGGAATACAGCGAGGCTGTCGACTATCGCTGAACACCAACCAGGCTACGACAGCGGGGGCACTTCTACCGGAGCTGGAGATGACTACCACCAGTTCCGGCCAGTTCCGTCAGGGGGCGACATTCACCACCGTGCAAACGACACTGCAGACACCCTCCGACGGACGGTAGGCGGAGGATACTACTACCTCCGCAAGGGGATCCAGGCTTCGCTTAACACTACGGACCCGAGCCGCGCCGCGGACCGAGATACTTCTGTTGTTCAAATTAAGCACCCTTGCTTCAGTGACAATACCTTTGTAACTGTATACCTTTGGGAAATAAACCAGGTTCAAACGAATCTCCTCGTATTCGTGATTCTTTCCGGAATTTCGTAATCTCGTACCCACGAATCTGCAGTTCACTACAGGTACCATTTACATGTTGATAATGGTAATTAAATAATGGACAACGTTTTAGAAGAAACAAAGAAACAAATGAATATGAATCCCATCACTTTTTCTTTGTGGACGTGCCCTATATACCCATGGATTACGTCATCATGTACAAAGCAATTACAAAGATAGTTAGTACTCCCACTATTTAGATAAATTCTGTTTAGATCAATTCTGGTTGCCCATATAATTTGTTTTTAGATTTTGGACATAAAATTATTGATACATTTGGTATTTTGACTTTCTTTCTTGGATTAACATAAGCTCATACATGCTAGTTAGATGACAAACAAAGGCCAGGTTTTGTTTCTTGTGTTTACCAATCCTATAAGAAGAGAGGGGTAGGGGGCATGGGCATATTCTAGGGTGACCAAAAACATATGTGATGTGTCACAGGAAAATGAGTCATTGGTTGCAAAAATGGATTTTGAAATATCATTATATTTGAAAAGATGACATCAAGTGGATTCCAATGGTGGGAAACAAAAAGAAGTATTTCTATATGTTATATTTGATGTATTTAGGTTTGAAAAACAGACAGCAATATTCCAAAAATGCGAATATCTTGAGAATAGATCACTTTGAAAAATATCATGTTCCTGTATATATATTACTTAGACTAAATTGGATATTAATTATTGAATGCAACAAACGCCTTGTGACCATATGGTTACAGTTAGATAATGTATACTACTGGTGGGTGTTGCTGATTTGTACTGTATTTAGGCATGAAAGTGGGTCATGGCAAAAATACTTATGTATTTCTGGGAAGGGGAAATGTTTAGGGCAATGATTCTGATAATAATATTTGATCAGTTTAATCACCTCTCAAATAATGGTTGATTCTCATGAAACAGTTGCAAATGGGTATTTTTGGAAAGGTCATTGAAATGAAATAAAATGTCTAGTATAGGCACCCCATATAATACCCTCAAAACCTCTGAAACTGCACCTCTTAGGTATGAATTTAAATGAAAGTACATTGCGTTACAGACAATGATGGTAATACACATATTCACTCATTTGATTCATTGATAGAGCAATAAGAAGAATAAAATCCCTTTTGAATGGTATAATGGGAAACAGACCTACTCCCATAGGACATAAGATGTCAAGATCAATAGGGTGTGTAAGTGTCATGGTCGCCATCGCTCGCTTTAATTTTTTTAATCTTGTTATGTATCACTTTCAGGAAACGGCCATTGACAATGTATAGATGTAATGGCCATAAACAATGCATATAGCCAGATAAACATCCTCTCCAAATATCTGCCCCATCTACAAACAGTCAAAACTTTTCGGCCCAATGCATTTTCAATGGGAGCGACGTCACTTCCTTTCCCAGAAGAAGCAGCAAGTGCGTGACAAACCTGGTGGTGGCCATTTTGAACTTACAGGCCCTACTAGGATTATTGATCATTTTTTGTCTTTCTGATTCAAGACACTCATGTGGCCATCTTTCATAGAGCATACAGAAATCATTTATTGGATAATTTTTGTATTAGATCACTTCGTACCATCAGCATCATGGATAGTGATGGAGAACATAGGTTTTAATTTCTGTCCTCCTCAATGAATTCAATAGCAAATTTATTGCCAAATTTTGTCATCGGTTATGCTCCATGAGTACCTTGGTACATATGAATAAATAAACAAACATTTCCATGTAATCTTAATTTATTTTCAGAATCATATATTCATTATTTTTGTCCTTGTGTTTATTTCCAGCATATTTAGTGCTTTAATTTCCTAAATATCCTATGGCTTTGGTTGTGGACTAAGGCAAAGCAAGACACAAACACAGATTTCTCTACACATGAGCTTTATTGTCTCTCACAACCTTACTGCATATTGTTTCAAATCTCTGATCCACTACACACACATGCATAAATTATTTTTATTCAAGGTTCACTTCATAAAAAAAATAGGTTCATGAATGACAATTCAATTTTTTTTCCCCAGCTACATTATTCTGGTGATAAAGATCATGAAATAAAAATAGAAAATATGTGAGTATCTACCAGAGAAAACTTATGACTTTGATTAAATGATGGTAATTTTTATTTTGTTTCCAAAATTGGTTGTACATTTCTATTGTTCTTGCAGGTCTTCCAATGAATGCCAGATACAATAATAACAGATACTAAAGAAACAGAAAGGTCAACAGTAGATGGAAAATGTACATCAAAGTACCTTGATCAGTACACCTAGGACAAAAGATTAATAATGACATACCCAAAGCAGATCAAATATTCTAAATCAAAATGTTTAGATGTTTAGAAACTAAAATAGAAATATCTATGTGTAGTGAACCGCAGATTCGTGGGCGCGAGGTTACGAAATTCCGTAAAGAATCACGAATACGAGGAGATTCGTTTGAACCTGGTTTATTTCCCAAAGGTATACAGTTACAAAGGTATTGTCACTGAAGCAAGGGTGCTTAATTTGAACAACAGAAGTATCTCGGTCCGCGGCGCGGCTCGAGTCCGTAGTGTTAAGCAAAGCCTGGATCCCCTTGCAGAGGTAGTAGTATCCTCCGCCTACCGTCCGTCGGAGGGTGTCTGCAGTGTCGTCTGCACGGTGGTCGTATGTCGCCCCCTGATGGAACTGGCCGGAACTGGTGGTAGTCGTCTCCGGCGCTGGTAGAAGTGCCCCCGCTGTCGTAGCCTGGATGGTGATTGGCGATAGTCGACAGCCTCGCTGTATTTCGGGTGGCGGACCCACTACACTGCCCCCTCACTAGTTGGAGTTGAAGGGGTCCACGATAACTAGTTATGTAGGGTCCGCCGTGGCACTAAGGAGATCCTCGTGGCTCCAGATCCTCGTGTGCAGCGGGGCAAATGTTATGCCACTCCGCCGCACGGATCCTAGAGCCAGGCTTGCACTCGCCCCCAAGGTTCGTAGCCTTCATAGGCCTAAAGAGGCCACCGGACATGCCTGTCCGTCCCAGTCTCGCAGCGCGGTACAACTGGAAGCGTACATTCGAAGCAATAAAAAAATTTTCGTACACAAGCTTTATTACTAAAAGCGAGGCTAGTGAGCCATACTAGCCTTGCGGATAAAAACCACCACCTGCGAGGAGGAGAGCCCCCCCCCCTCGCTGTGAGATGAACCCACACGAGACAGCCGCCTCGGGGGATCGCAGTGCTGATCCCAAGCCCTATGGGGGGAGTTCTAGACGAACTCCCCTCCCTCCTTCGCCTCAGCGTCCCCCTCCGTTCTGGAGATGCCGTGAAGCGAGAGATTCCCAATAAGGGCTTCATCGAACGGGTCGAAACGCGAATCTGGGACGACAACTACGTTGTCTTCTTGTCCCAGATCGTCGTATATTAACGCCGTTTCGGAGTCCGACTCCTGCAGCAGCTCGTGCTCTTCCCCGTCCGATATTTCTACCGACTTGTCAGAGCCCGAGCCTGCTGCCGCCAGATGGTCCACGGGAGTGGTACCTTCGTCCGTGCGAGGCCATGGTAACGCGATCGCATCACCATTTCCCTCGACCCCTTCCACACTCGTACCCGTGGGCGCGGTGACGGGAAGACTGAACGTATCCAACGAAGGTAGCGCCTCTTTCAACTTTGGGGAGGCCTCACCGCTCGGAGGCGGTGCCGGCCGTGCCACCAAAGTTTTCTCCTCTATAAAGGAGAGGCGCTTGGTCGCCGAGGAGACGTCCCCTCGGGGTGGTCTGTACGAACGGGGCGTGGAGGAAGCAGCCGGAGTTACCTCGACCGAATCCTCTGCTTCCGCGGATTGGCTACCCAAGGGCATGTTAGGCCCCCACATAGCTGCTGACATCCGCGGAGCTAATCCCGTGCCCGTACACACGCTCTGATTCTCACGTTGCCGAGTTAAGTCAGTAACGCCGATGAGCGTGCCACCCGTATCCATAGGGATCCCCGCGGGGTCCACTATCTGGATGGAGGGAGGTTCTATCCCGTGGGATAGTGGAAAGGCCGGCCGGCGCGAATTGAGAGCCTCAACTCGCAGCCGACTCTCTGTCTCACGGAGCTCTTGAATCTCCTGATTCAGCTTGGCCTGCTGCCGTTCAGCTTCCTCCTTCTCTTCTTCCTCGCGGAAGAATGCCATGTCGTGGGCCGACTGCTCCTTGTCTAGCAGACGTTGTTGCTCGAAAGCTTCCCGCTTGGCCATCTCAGCTAGACGAACGGCTTCCTCCTGTTGGAGCCGTCGCTGTTCTGCTTGCCGCAGAGCAGCCTCCTCCTGCCGGAGTCGCTGCTCTTCGGCCTCCCGTAGAGCAGCCTCCTCCCGTTGGAGTCGTAGGTCTTCCGCCTGTCGCAGAGTTTCCTCTTCCCGGAGTCTCCTCTCCAAGGCCTCTTTGACCAGGCGTGTCTCGGCTAGAGTCGTCTCCCGTTGGACACGGAGCCGCTCTGCCTCAACCTGACCCTGCTCGAAACGACGCTGTGCCGCCGCCGTTCGAGCAGTTGACCCCTCGTGTGGGTCTACCTCCATCTCTGTCTCCGTACCACAGAGAGGGGTCGCGTTAGCGAGCGCTGATGCCCCCGCGGTAGAGGGTAGAGGTTTGGCGGTCTGACGATCACCCGGACCGAAACCCGGAGGAATGGTCGGCTCCGCGCGCAAAGCTCGATTGAACTTTTCGCGGACCTCCAACTTCCTCTGTTCCAGGCGCAGAATCGGATTCTGCACCGGAGGAGCCGTCTCTACCCTTGGTGGTGGGGGAGACGCGGGTCGCATAGCCCGTTGCGCGGCCTGTGCCCGCAGCAGAGTGACCTCCGCATGCAGCTCCTGGTTCTCCCGGCGAAGTCTGTTGACTTGCGTATCGAGAAGGTTTACCCTCTCGACCAGGAGTTCCTGCTCGTTGAGGGACCTGTTAAGGTCCTCCATGAGCTGCGCGATTTCCGCTTGGCTATCAACCAAACGGTCCACGTTATCGAGAGGCCTGTAGGTCTCTGCGATATCGACACAGAAGCCTTCCAGCGACTCTTGTAGAGCCAGCCGGAGGACCGCTGCGCGATCAGCCACCACCTTTCGGGTACGGGCGATGCCCGCCCGATCGACTTTGGGTGGGGGTGCCCTTGCGGCAGCCGTAGGTCGTGACGGACCCGGCTGAGGGTCCGGCACGGTGGCACTAGGTGCTCTACCTTCCGCGGCTGCGGGTGCGGGGCGACGCGACTTCTGTAGGACCGTAAGTCCTGTAGGCGCGGGCAAGTTGGGGAATTCCTTCTCCTTTGTGGACGGAATTTTATATCCGTCCAGCCAAGCGTTCCTGTCGGGAATCGGCGCGTCCACGAGTTTCGGACGTTTCTCGGGCCGCTTTTCCGTGTCGGAACGGTCCGATTTGTCCGACTTATCGGAACCCTTCTTCTTCCTCTTCGTCTTCCCTGTTCGTTTAGGCTTGGTAATGTCCTTTTCCAACGGGTACTTGGAGGTGAAGTTTTGTTCCTTTGCGTTCCTCAGAATGGCTTCCGAGGTTGCAGAGGCAAGGTGGAGCGTGCTTTTGTATCCCCACTGTGGGAGATACGAAACACCCACGCGCTCAAGAACCGGCATAATTTTATCGACAGCCTTTTTACGGGCCATCTTATGCGGCTCCTTTGACCCGTGGGCCACGATGTCGGAGCGACGGTCCCCGGTTACGGGACAATACCCAATCGGACACCGCCAAACCGGTGTCACGGGGGTATGCACTTCACACAGGTGTCTGGTGAAGAGAAGCCGCGACTTAAATATCTGCGGCTTACCGACAAGCGCCTCCGTTCTGCAGAGCAGGAACGGGCACCGCGAACCCTCTTCGTAGAGGAGCATAGCCATTTGAAGCTTACGGTCGGCTTCAAACGAGTACGCTAGGTCTGCCGTTCGCAAGACCTTACGGGGGTTAGTACAGGTTTCAAAGAACCGTTTGTACTCCTCCACGGAGACCGCTTTGTGGTATTCCGGGTAGTCGGGGAAACGATCGACCTCCGATGGGTCACGGACCGCCTCCTTACGCTCTCGCTCGTTCGCGGGGAGTAGAGAAAGAACCGCCCACGCGGCGTTGAGAGCTTTGTGCCGGCGGTACTTGCCGGCAGCCACATCGGGGTCTTTTAGGCCATCCGACGGGCTCGCGTCTGAGTCATCCAAGTGACTTGCCGGACCTTCCACCTCACGTTTGAGGCGGCGGTCGCGCTCACGACGAACACGCCGTTTGCGATTGGCTGCAGTCTCCTCGAAGGATTCTGCGGCCGAGTGTCCGCTGTCATCGCTCATGATGAGCGTGACTGCGGAATGCTACCCTACGGTAGAAGGGGGCTCGTCTCAGAGACAGTCCCCACTCGTTTCTTTTCCGTCCGCCTCGTCTCGTCCCCGAACACGAAGTCCGTACCCTGTAATACAAAGTGGAACACTCAATTCACGGGTCACAATGAAATCTCGCACACGAACGGCCTAACCAGTAGTCCGCCGAGATAGAGGAGTACGGCAAACCACGAGTGTTTGCCGAAGTTAATTACCTCTCTCTTAGACTCGGGGCTCTTATATAGGGGTCATCCGAATGAAACAACTCAATCGCACCCGAGGTGTTGACATCGCTCGCGAACTCCCAGGAGCCGTGTCCAACCGTTCCGGTTGCGTAGTTGACACCACTCGCGAAAGTTCGCGCGCTAGGGCGGCCCTACGAGCCGCCTGCGCGATAGGGACTGACACTACTCGCGAAAAGCGTTATCCGGCAGCATTCGTGTATTCATCCGTGCCCGGCATTTTATTAACAATGTAGCCGGTACCCATACGAAAACACGAAACTGAACCAGATATGCCCCACCTGGCGACAGAAAAGTCAGCAACCGAAACCACCGGCAGTGCAGAAAGGTCACCTTCACGCACATGGCAGCCTTCGAGTTGACAATCGAAACCCTCAGATTTAAACAACGAAACAGCTTTCCCCCGGGAATCAAAAGTTCCCATCTACTATTTCATCGCTTTACCACGGCAACATTTAGCGAACATCAAGGATAGTTCTCAACGATCCAATTCCATATCGGAAAGAGTTTCATTGAGATGGTCGGCATTGGCACCAGCCTCCTCTTGTTCTCTCGATGCACATGGCGTAATGTCTTAGCACGCTATATGGAAGCGGCCAGAACTCAACAATCGTAATTCATCAATGGTAACATAATGACATGTTTTCATTTTCAATATCACAATGATCCAACAATGAAAGTTAACGTTTCCTGCTACTTACAGTGAACTGGATTTCTCCTTGCTCTGTGTAAAAAGCCAAAAATGCGGTTGATGTGAGCCACTTACGTGTGGCCACCAACTCGCTTCTCGCTTGACTGACTGTCTTGGAGGCAGATGCTCTAAGATCAGTCATGTGATCAACAGATCGCCTGAAGGTGGCGCCCTGGTCGGGTCCAGCCTCCACGAACATTGCTACCCGTAAACCGGATAACTTCCGTATAGTTGATCTATACAAATGTTGTACGTATGTAAATTCGTGGTCTTTAACCACGGTTAGTAACACCTTCGTGTTAAATATGTTAATCTGTAGCCCTAGACGGGCCGCTCCAAGGTACTATGGCAGTTTTTCAATGATCAGGGAAACATACTTGGCTTCAGGTTTCTTACTGTTAGCGAACATGGTTGATTTCAGCCCGATATCGGTACTGTCCACATCATGGATCCATACTAGCAGTTTCCACCTATCCGCCTCGTACAGCTATTGCCGTATAGGGTTGATCGTTACAGAGGTGTCCACTCTCCTAGCGTATTGACCAAAATGACTTCTCGTTGTGTACTTTTTTTCTTAACCCATGTCTTCGACAGACACGACCGGGTTAACAGACCTTTTGTGTTCGTCATTTGAAATAGAGGCTCTAACGGCCGCTCCGAGCTATCCGATCCCAAGCCTGACCGGACGCTTGGAGGCTCGTTTGCCAATGCCTCGCGTCGCGACATCGGGCGGCCTCGTGGGATTCGGCACCTCCGAACCCCGTTGTACAAGCTTATCGGGCCAAGGTACCAAGGGTTTCCTACCCTTGTTCTGCTGGTTCGGTAGAGGAGTTGGTCGCTTTGGAGGGGACACGGTCTCCTTCGTACACCCCTTTTTGTGTTTTGGTGGGCGGCCACGCCTGTTCGCGAGACTAACTTTCCGGAGAAGTGTTTTCTCTAACGACTTAGCGAGCTCTTGGCCGGCCACGGCCTTGCCCTTCTCCAGCGACACCACATCTCTACCAGCAGCCACAAGCCTCCTATACTCAGGAGCTTGTTCCAACCCGGTCGTTTTGCGGAGCTCTCCCCTCTTATCAGGGTCAAGAACGGATTTCATCAGATCTCCACTCCACTTGACACCACCGGCCGCGGTATCTACGACATAGGAGTTGCCTCCTAATGCACGGGTTATTTTAAACGGACCATCCCACTTCGCACCATATTTGTTCGCCGCCTTTGGTGGGTAATATCTATATATCCAGTCCCCCACTTCAAATGACCGGTTTGTTGCGGACAAATCAAAATGGCGTTTCTGAGCGATGGCCGTTCTGAATTCATCACTTTCACTAGTCAGATTTGCGGGTTCCCGGTTCTTTTCCAGGAAACCCATGATACGATTGATAGTATCGTCCGTGCGCTGTTGCTCACGGATAGTCTGGTTTACAGATACGAGATTGTCGTCCGTGCCTTTCCCCTCCCCCACGAAACCAGCTATAGCGGCTTCGTGTGCCCCACAATCATCGCAATCTGTACGTTTACAACGACTGTAGGGTCTACGAGAGAGGCCGTCCGCATTTTCATGCTTCTTGCCCGGGCGGTGTTGAATAACACCTTTGTTAGTAACCCCGTACTGCTGTAAGTCCAGCAACCAACGAGCCAGCATATTTTCTGGTTCCTTGAAGGTCATAAGCCACGTAAGAGACGAGTGGTCCGTATGGACTATGAAGTCTGCGCCGTATAAATAATGTTTGAATTTCCGCACATAATATACGACCGCTAGCAGCTCCCTGTACGTAGTACAGTAGTTTTTCTGCGATTTCGAGAGCGAATTACTGGCGTATGCGATCACCCGCTCTTGCTCGTCCTGAACCTGCGATAGGACCGCCCCCATGGCCGTACCACTCGCATCCGTATCCAGAATAAACTGGCCAGACGCTCGTGGATACGCCAAGACGGACGTGGACAGCAAGGCTTTCTTCGTAGCCTCGAATGCATCATCGAGCTCACTATTCCAAGTAAGCTTATACCGTAGTACCTTTTGCCCGGCTGTTGCAGTTTCCTGCAATGGCCGCACGAGATCATTAAAACTCGGAATGAACTGACGGTAATATGAAGCGAAGCCCAGAAATGATCTGATGTCCTTCACTGTCAACGGAATAGGCCAAGTTACAACCGCTCGCGTCTTCTCCGGATCCGCCCGTATCCCCTCCTTAGATACGATGCGACCCAAGTACTGTACCTCTTTACGAAAGAGGCGACACTTTTTCGGTTTCAACTTAAGGCCGTACGCCATCAACCTATCAAACACTAACCCGGTGTTCGTAATCGCATCATGGATAGTTGCACCATAAATGATCACATCGTCTAGATAGACGACGCAGATCTTGCCATTAAGCCCCCGGAGAACCTCCGTCATCATTTTCTGAAACGTGGCCGGGGCGTTGCAAAGACCAAACGGCATCACCTTAAACTGGTATAACCCCGTGGAAGTAGTGAAAGCCGTTTTCTCTTTACTGTCCGGATCCATGGCTATTTGCCAATAGCCACTCTCCAGATCTAGGGAACAAAACCACGCATTTCCACCAAGCGCTTCTAGACAGTCGTCTATCCGCGGTAGTGGGTACGAGTCTTTTCGGGTCACATTGTTCAGTCTCCTGAAATCAACGCAAACCCTAGTTGAACCATCCGGTTTCGGAACAAGAACCGTGGGGAAGGCCCACGGGCCGTTTCCCTCCTCGATCTTATCCTCCGCTAGCATTTTACTGACCTGGGAGTCCAGAGCCTCCTGTTTTGCCAAGGGAACTCAACGAAAAGGTAACTTTATAGGCTTAGTGTCACCCGTGTCGATGGAGTGTAGAACCCTGTTCGTAAACCCCAATTGTTCACCTTGCAATCTGAACACCCGCTTTTTCGCGTATACCAACTCGCGCACCTCTTTCAAGGTTTCAGTATCCGCTACTTCAGCGCCCTCTATGATAGATTCCAGTTCAGGGATGCTAGTAATTGAACAGCTATCGGAGGTCAGCTTTCGCTTACCCCCCGTGCTGGACCCGTTCACGGATTCTGCTCTTGCATCCGCCAGATGCGAATAGTCACCCGTGAAGTTTGCCGCTACCTCATAAGCGGATGCCACGGGCGTCCCGCGTGGCATGACTATTGCAAGTCCCGTTGGATTCATAATAGGAAGCTCGTGGCAGTGAGCAGACGATACATATGTATCGCAACCCTCCACGAGACCGTCTACTTGTAACCCTACATCTGACTCCATGATATAGCCCACGTCGTTCTCGGGTAGGGACACGTCCACAGACGCAACCTTTACCTCGAACGCGGCCAACCGCACATCCTCCCGTAGGAATGCAGTCGATATCGCTCCTTTCCGTCGACAGAATACGTGATTCTTGCCTCCTTCCAAGAGCATCTTCCCAGGCCCCGTCATGCTAGTATCATAGCGCCACATGAAGTCTTGGCCCAGCACGGCCTCCTCCCCGCCACCTAGACCATCGACTACAAGACAGGCATTCGGATACGAACGCCCTGCGATCTCAAAGTCAAAGACCGCATACCCCATCGTCACTGGAGTACCACCCGCAAGTGGTTTTACCCGGACCCGCGAAGCGAGCAGGTCGGGCTTGCGAGCTAGCGATTCATAGAATTGTTTAGACACTAGTGAGGTAGTTGCACCTGTGTCGTATAAAAATTCTCCTCGCCTAGTACCCACTGTGACGGGTACGTACCATCTATCCACTATCGCTACCACGTCGATAGGAATAGAGAGATCCCGGCTGGCCGCAGAACTAGTCAAATTCTTAACACAGCGTTCCCCACCCACGATAGAGCTAACCGCGAGCAGCGCCGTGCCAGCGTCAGTATAGCGGCCGTCCAAACACATTCCACGATCGCGTGGAATGGCTCGAACGCTACTAACCGACTCCTTAGACCAAGGTTTCGTGTCTGCGGGCCTTGTCGGGTCCTCACCCTCCATCACCCCAGTTTCCTCCTTGTTTCGTTCTGCCTGCCTACCTGACCTCCCCAGATTGTACGACCCTTCTGGAGGTCTTTTGCCCGAGCGGGCTATGGAAGGGTTCCCCCTCCCGTCACGAGTTCCGTCAAACTTGCGGGTCTCGTCACCGCTTCCTTGCGAGACCCACGTCAATTTCCCTTAGTTGATTTATCTTCCAGGGAATTTGAGTCGTCACCATTTTCTTTCGCGACGAAAGCGCGAAACTTTTTCAGGTATTGACAACTGGCTTGCAAGTGGGTAGTTTTCCCACAAAGCCAACAAGCTGGCTCTGGACGAGTCGCTTTCGTGTCCTTCTTCCTGTAGTCAGTTTTCGTGACTATCTTCTTGGAAGATTTGGACAAAGTCTTGGTTTTATCCCAAGCCTTTTTGGTGCTACGGTCTGACTTTTTACTGTCATCCTTTCGCACGTCCTTCCGCATAGCCTGGAAGGCCGCGAAATCGGCTATTAACTCCGATTCCGAATCAGAATCCGGGACTTCGGTCCCTGTAGACGCCACCGAAGTCTCGTCCGCTGACGAGTCAGAGTCGGACTGCGCTTCTGCTTCCGCAGCCGCGTAAGAAGCCTTCCGCTCCTTGTCCTTTCTCTGTCCGTAGAACTTATATCCCCTAGCTTTAAATTTAGAGGACTGTCCCGGCGTGGAACCCAAGACGCGCTGATATGCTTCCGGGCCACCTGCTCGCACGAAATCTGTTGCGAGATCTACGCAATCTTGCATAGACTTTGGGCGATTAGTTTGCACCCACATGCCCA
This sequence comes from Sthenelais limicola, assembly GCA_942159475.1. NCBI lineage: Eukaryota > Metazoa > Annelida > Polychaeta > Phyllodocida > Sigalionidae > Sthenelais > Sthenelais limicola. The sequence goes on along the minus strand of OW804100.1, from coordinate 257,599 downwards.
GAAATTTGTCTTCTAAGCCCGTGCAGAAGATTCGGATAGACTCCTTCTTTATATGTTCAAGGTATTGTCCCTCGTACGCACGTTTGCACAAGGTCAGTAGAGCCTCACCATAGTGTTGAAGTGATTCGCCAGGTTGTTGAACACGCTTGCGGTATTCCTCCTGGCGTTGTTCTTCGGTCTTTGTGTCCAAGATGACACGAAGCCTCGTCACAACGTCACTTAACGTTAGGGACCTAGAATTTCCCCAAGTAGACTGGTTCACATGTCGTGAAGTCGCCATAATGAGTTCGCGCATCAGCGTTTCCTCCTGCCAACCGCAAAGTTCGGCATAGTTTATCGCAGATGCGAGATACTCTTCCCAATCCTCCCCATTGCGAAAAGGTTTGAGATTTTTAGGTTTAGGATTTTCTCCCTTGCCCGTTGATCCGTATAAACGAACTTCCACAGGGCGGTCTTCGTTATACACAACACTAGCTTCCATTTCGGGCATCATCGAACGCCTTAGTAGTGCTCGTTGGTCCCGTCGAACGGTAGTCTGGTTCGTGACCAGTTGACAAACCCTGTTTGGCCTGTAAATCGTTGTCCAACAATGGAATCGAAACATTAGTCAACGAGTAGTTGAGGCCATTGTCCGAAGGAGACGACTCTACGAAGTCGACTCTTCTTCCTGCAGTCTTAAAACCTGCCGGAGTGCTAGGCAAGCCCTGGGCTCGCATTTCCGTGCTGTCCGTATTCTGCGAAGGCTGTTGCACTCGCGGATCCGGGCTACCTTGAGGCAGAATCGCAGGATATCTCCGATCCAACATATCGATCAGATATTGAGGGCAAACCGCATGTTCGTGTAGACCACGATACAGCCGCTGCACACGCTTCAACGGAAGTGGTTCGTGCATTACCCACAGTAAGTTGAGTGTTCCTCGAATTTCACCTTCAGCGATTTCGCCTGGTGGTTCTCCCGTCTTGTCGTAAGAACAAAGAACGGTAGTCAACTGGTCCATCATGACCTTCGCGTCATCGCTCTGTCCCAGCGGGACTGCTGTTTTGACGGTTTCCGGCGGCTTAACATCGGAAAGCTCCGACCCATCCGCCTCGCCTGTTTCGACGCTGAAACCCGCACGCTCTACGAGCTTGCGAAGATTGTCCTCGTTGTAACACGAGCGCAACCCTAAAACAATAGCTATTAGTTTCTCAACCAAGCTTTGTGTGTCCGGATTGACGATCAATCCGTCGGCACGCATATTGTCTATGTGTGCAACTACTTGCTCTAGTTGAGCAAATGAGTCGTTCGCAAAATTTTGCGCATCGCCCTGACGTCTCGTTAACATCTGAGCGAGAGCCTCGCATGCTCGCTGCTCGGCTTCAGCCTTGGCTGCTTCCTCGTCGCCAAGAGTCATCGTCTGACTCTCAGCATCGGGGATCCTTTCGGGAACTTCCCTACTCGGCCCTAGGCTCACGGCACCAATGTAGTGAACCGCAGATTCATGGGCGCGAGGTTACGAAATTCCGTAAAGAATCACGAATACGAGGAGATTCGTTTGAACCTGGTTTATTTCCCAAAGGTATACAGTTACAAAGGTATTGTCACTGAAGCAAGGGTGCTTAATTTGAACAACAGAAGTATCTCGGTCCGCGGCGCGGCTCGAGTCCGTAGTGTTAAGCAAAGCCTGGATCCCCTTGCGGAGGTAGTAGTATCCTCCGCCTACCGTCCGTCGGAGGGTGTCTGCAGTGTCGTTTGCACGGTGGTCGTATGTCGCCCCCTGACGGAACTGGCCGGAACTGGTGGTAGTCGTCTCCGGCGCTGGTAGAAGTGCCCCCGCTGTCGTAGCCTGGATGGTGATTGGCGATAGTCGACAGCCTCGCTGTATGCCGGGTGGCGGACCCACTACATATGCAGTATAGCTCAGTGTATTTACTTTTTTCATTTAAATACTGAAGTAGTTTAGCTTATTGTAATCATAACCGATATTGACAAATTTATAAACTTAAACCTATGAGCAAATACCTCCATTACATGTAAAAACTAATCTGCAGATCCTAACCACATAATAATTATCAAGTTCATGAAGGTATAATCAATGTATTATATATTATTGTTTCACATAAAGTGGCTAAGATAGTTAAAAATATAGGTTTGGAGTAGTCAAGAATATCCTTGAAAATGTACCCAACAAATAAATCAAACTTTCTTAGTCCTATCATCATCTTGTTTTCGTTTTAGCTTTCCCATTTGCTGTGAAAATACAATCATTTGAAACATTCTATGCTTGTCTCTGTGCCACCCCCATGACAGTGTTTGAATGGATAGAACTGCCTTCAACTGGGTCACAATGTGGTTAAGGAGAACTGTCAATCTAGCTCAAGTCGCAAAATGACCAGTGTCATACCTATTATTTTGTTCTAACAACCTTGCTAGCTACAACGGTTGCTCATCCCAACTTACAACAGCAGCTATGAATAAAATCACTCTCTTCATGGTAAAATATCTGTTAAAGTATGAAATATACCATTTCTGCATCTCCACAGATGCGTTAGGTAGGTTCAAACACGTAACATACTAGAATATTGTGAGGAAATTCCATTACTCATGATTCTAGCCCTGAACAGCGAGGACACTTTAAAGATATATGCAGGTGTCAACACCCACGCCACCTAGCGGCTCCTGTTTTTCTTTGAAATATTTCATTATCATCATAAGTTGAGATGTATTTGTGCACCATTTTCAATATCTACAGTGTTTATTTTTATTACAACAGTTTTGGGTCATGTGTTTTAAGATTCATTTTCATTGATTTTGCTGCTTGATTACTAAATTTGGGTGATGTGGTCAATTTCAAATGACCACAACTTTTTTTTAACCATGTCAACATACTGTTTTTCTTTGGTAAATCTGTAGCACAATATACCAAATATATGTGTAGAAAGTTTTAATGAAAAGTCACCGATCATTATTTTTTTATATAATGAAATGTGAAGAAAAACACATTTTTCCATGGACTTCAATGCTAAAGCACTGTTATTTTCAAGTGGCTGTAGAAAAAAAAGTAAGTCGATGAGATGTACTTTTTTTTTCATTTCTTGCTTTCTTATGTAGTCAGGAATGACCCCTGAACATTTCATAAAAAAGTCACCGACCATTTTTTTTTCCATTGAACACCCGCATATACCTTTAAGACTTATATTAACTTATTGCAATGTTTTAAACTTTTAACATAGAATTCAGCTTAGACAATCTGTATGCTTTTCCATCATAAAGCTGTGATTAGACGGGTTAAAAGTTTGTAGGCTTCCTATATACATACATACATACATACATGCATAGGGATACAGGCATTGGAAAGTAGTCTGTTTCTCAAGAATAATTGTTTTAAACAGTAGTCTAAAGGTTTTTCCAGGTAGGATAAATTAAGAATCGAAGAGGGCAGGGTAAATCAAGAACACAAAATATTTTTGCTTGGTACATATTGAATCACGGATACTAACAAATGAAATTCTGACACTTCCATACACCTTCCTGTCCCGGCGTGGAACCCAAGACGCGCTGATATGCTTCCGGGCCACCTGCTCGCACGAAATCTGTTGCGAGATCTACGCAATCTTGCATAGACTTTGGGCGATTAGTTTGCACCCACATGCCCAGAAATTTGTCTTCTAAGCCCGTGCAGAAGATTCGGATAGACTCCTTCTTTATATGTTCAAGGTATTGTCCCTCGTACGCACGTTTGCACAAGGTCAGTAGAGCCTCACCATAGTGTTGAAGTGATTCGCCAGGTTGTTGAACACGCTTGCGGTATTCCTCCTGGCGTTGTTCTTCGGTCTTTGTGTCCAAGATGACACGAAGCCTCGTCACAACGTCACTTAACGTTAGGGACCTAGAATTTCCCCAAGTAGACTGGTTCACATGTCGTGAAGTCGCCATAATGAGTTCGCGCATCAGCGTTTCCTCCTGCCAACCGCAAAGTTCGGCATAGTTTATCGCAGATGCGAGATACTCTTCCCAATCCTCCCCATTGCGAAAAGGTTTGAGATTTTTAGGTTTAGGATTTTCTCCCTTGCCCGTTGATCCGTATAAACGAACTTCCACAGGGCGGTCTTCGTTATACACAACACTAGCTTCCATTTCGGGCATCATCGAACGCCTTAGTAGTGCTCGTTGGTCCCGTCGAACGGTAGTCTGGTTCGTGACCAGTTGACAAACCCTGTTTGGCCTGTAAATCGTTGTCCAACAATGGAATCGAAACATTAGTCAACGAGTAGTTGAGGCCATTGTCCGAAGGAGACGACTCTACGAAGTCGACTCTTCTTCCTGCAGTCTTAAAACCTGCCGGAGTGCTAGGCAAGCCCTGGGCTCGCATTTCCGTGCTGTCCGTATTCTGCGAAGGCTGTTGCACTCGCGGATCCGGGCTACCTTGAGGCAGAATCGCAGGATATCTCCGATCCAACATATCGATCAGATATTGAGGGCAAACCGCATGTTCGTGTAGACCACGATACAGCCGCTGCACACGCTTCAACGGAAGTGGTTCGTGCATTACCCACAGTAAGTTGAGTGTTCCTCGAATTTCACCTTCAGCGATTTCGCCTGGTGGTTCTCCCGTCTTGTCGTAAGAACAAAGAACGGTAGTCAACTGGTCCATCATGACCTTCGCGTCATCGCTCTGTCCCAGCGGGACTGCTGTTTTGACGGTTTCCGGCGGCTTAACATCGGAAAGCTCCGACCCATCCGCCTCGCCTGTTTCGACGCTGAAACCCGCACGCTCTACGAGCTTGCGAAGATTGTCCTCGTTGTAACACGAGCGCAACCCTAAAACAATAGCTATTAGTTTCTCAACCAAGCTTTGTGTGTCCGGATTGACGATCAATCCGTCGGCACGCATATTGTCTATGTGTGCAACTACTTGCTCTAGTTGAGCAAATGAGTCGTTCGCAAAATTTTGCGCATCGCCCTGACGTCTCGTTAACATCTGAGCGAGAGCCTCGCATGCTCGCTGCTCGGCTTCAGCCTTGGCTGCTTCCTCGTCGCCAAGAGTCATCGTCTGACTCTCAGCATCAGGGATCCTTTCGGGAACTTCCCTACTCGGCCCTAGGCTCACGGCACCAATGTAGTGAACCGCAGATTCATGGGCGCGAGGTTACGAAATTCCGTAAAGAATCACGAATACGAGGAGATTCGTTTGAACCTGGTTTATTTCCCAAAGGTATACAGTTACAAAGGTATTGTCACTGAAGCAAGGGTGCTTAATTTGAACAACAGAAGTATCTCGGTCCGCGGCGCGGCTCGAGTCCGTAGTGTTAAGCAAAGCCTGGATCCCCTTGCGGAGGTAGTAGTATCCTCCGCCTACCGTCCGTCGGAGGGTGTCTGCAGTGTCGTTTGCACGGTGGTCGTATGTCGCCCCCTGACGGAACTGGCCGGAACTGGTGGTAGTCGTCTCCGGCGCTGGTAGAAGTGCCCCCGCTGTCGTAGCCTGGATGGTGATTGGCGATAGTCGACAGCCTCGCTGTATGCCGGGTGGCGGACCCACTACATATGCAGTATAGCTCAGTGTATTTACTTTTTTCATTTAAATACTGAAGTAGTTTAGCTTATTGTAATCATAACCGATATTGACAAATTTATAAACTTAAACCTATGAGCAAATACCTCCATTACATGTAAAAACTAATCTGCAGATCCTAACCACATAATAATTATCAAGTTCATGAAGGTATAATCAATGTATTATATATTATTGTTTCACATAAAGTGGCTAAGATAGTTAAAAATATAGGTTTGGAGTAGTCAAGAATATCCTTGAAAATGTACCCAACAAATAAATCAAACTTTCTTAGTCCTATCATCATCTTGTTTTCGTTTTAGCTTTCCCATTTGCTGTGAAAATACAATCATTTGAAACATTCTATGCTTGTCTCTGTGCCACCCCCATGACAGTGTTTGAATGGATAGAACTGCCTTCAACTGGGTCACAATGTGGTTAAGGAGAACTGTCAATCTAGCTCAAGTCGCAAAATGACCAGTGTCATACCTATTATTTTGTTCTAACAACCTTGCTAGCTACAACGGTTGCTCATCCCAACTTACAACAGCAGCTATGAATAAAATCACTCTCTTCATGGTAAAATATCTGTTAAAGTATGAAATATACCATTTCTGCATCTCCACAGATGCGTTAGGTAGGTTCAAACACGTAACATACTAGAATATTGTGAGGAAATTCCATTACTCATGATTCTAGCCCTGAACAGCGAGGACACTTTAAAGATATATGCAGGTGTCAACACCCACGCCACCTAGCGGCTCCTGTTTTTCTTTGAAATATTTCATTATCATCATAAGTTGAGATGTATTTGTGCACCATTTTCAATATCTACAGTGTTTATTTTTATTACAACAGTTTTGGGTCATGTGTTTTAAGATTCATTTTCATTGATTTTGCTGCTTGATTACTAAATTTGGGTGATGTGGTCAATTTCAAATGACCACAACTTTTTTTTAACCATGTCAACATACTGTTTTTCTTTGGTAAATCTGTAGCACAATATACCAAATATATGTGTAGAAAGTTTTAATGAAAAGTCACCGATCATTATTTTTTTATATAATGAAATGTGAAGAAAAACACATTTTTCCATGGACTTCAATGCTAAAGCACTGTTATTTTCAAGTGGCTGTAGAAAAAAAAGTAAGTCGATGAGATGTACTTTTTTTTTCATTTCTTGCTTTCTTATGTAGTCAGGAATGACCCCTGAACATTTCATAAAAAAGTCACCGACCATTTTTTTTTCCATTGAACACCCGCATATACCTTTAAGACTTATATTAACTTATTGCAATGTTTTAAACTTTTAACATAGAATTCAGCTTAGACAATCTGTATGCTTTTCCATCATAAAGCTGTGATTAGACGGGTTAAAAGTTTGTAGGCTTCCTATATACATACATACATACATACATGCATAGGGATACAGGCATTGGAAAGTAGTCTGTTTCTCAAGAATAATTGTTTTAAACAGTAGTCTAAAGGTTTTTCCAGGTAGGATAAATTAAGAATCGAAGAGGGCAGGGTAAATCAAGAACACAAAATATTTTTGCTTGGTACATATTGAATCACGGATACTAACAAATGAAATTCTGACACTTCCATACACCTTCCTGTCCCGGCGTGGAACCCAAGACGCGCTGATATGCTTCCGGGCCACCTGCTCGCACGAAATCTGTTGCGAGATCTACGCAATCTTGCATAGACTTTGGGCGATTAGTTTGCACCCACATGCCCAGAAATTTGTCTTCTAAGCCCGTGCAGAAGATTCGGATAGACTCCTTCTTTATATGTTCAAGGTATTGTCCCTCGTACGCACGTTTGCACAAGGTCAGTAGAGCCTCACCATAGTGTTGAAGTGATTCGCCAGGTTGTTGAACACGCTTGCGGTATTCCTCCTGGCGTTGTTCTTCGGTCTTTGTGTCCAAGATGACACGAAGCCTCGTCACAACGTCACTTAACGTTAGGGACCTAGAATTTCCCCAAGTAGACTGGTTCACATGTCGTGAAGTCGCCATAATGAGTTCGCGCATCAGCGTTTCCTCCTGCCAACCGCAAAGTTCGGCATAGTTTATCGCAGATGCGAGATACTCTTCCCAATCCTCCCCATTGCGAAAAGGTTTGAGATTTTTAGGTTTAGGATTTTCTCCCTTGCCCGTTGATCCGTATAAACGAACTTCCACAGGGCGGTCTTCGTTATACACAACACTAGCTTCCATTTCGGGCATCATCGAACGCCTTAGTAGTGCTCGTTGGTCCCGTCGAACGGTAGTCTGGTTCGTGACCAGTTGACAAACCCTGTTTGGCCTGTAAATCGTTGTCCAACAATGGAATCGAAACATTAGTCAACGAGTAGTTGAGGCCATTGTCCGAAGGAGACGACTCTACGAAGTCGACTCTTCTTCCTGCAGTCTTAAAACCTGCCGGAGTGCTAGGCAAGCCCTGGGCTCGCATTTCCGTGCTGTCCGTATTCTGCGAAGGCTGTTGCACTCGCGGATCCGGGCTACCTTGAGGCAGAATCGCAGGATATCTCCGATCCAACATATCGATCAGATATTGAGGGCAAACCGCATGTTCGTGTAGACCACGATACAGCCGCTGCACACGCTTCAACGGAAGTGGTTCGTGCATTACCCACAGTAAGTTGAGTGTTCCTCGAATTTCACCTTCAGCGATTTCGCCTGGTGGTTCTCCCGTCTTGTCGTAAGAACAAAGAACGGTAGTCAACTGGTCCATCATGACCTTCGCGTCATCGCTCTGTCCCAGCGGGACTGCTGTTTTGACGGTTTCCGGCGGCTTAACATCGGAAAGCTCCGACCCATCCGCCTCGCCTGTTTCGACGCTGAAACCCGCACGCTCTACGAGCTTGCGAAGATTGTCCTCGTTGTAACACGAGCGCAACCCTAAAACAATAGCTATTAGTTTCTCAACCAAGCTTTGTGTGTCCGGATTGACGATCAATCCGTCGGCACGCATATTGTCTATGTGTGCAACTACTTGCTCTAGTTGAGCAAATGAGTCGTTCGCAAAATTTTGCGCATCGCCCTGACGTCTCGTTAACATCTGAGCGAGAGCCTCGCATGCTCGCTGCTCGGCTTCAGCCTTGGCTGCTTCCTCGTCGCCAAGAGTCATCGTCTGACTCTCAGCATCGGGGATCCTTTCGGGAACTTCCCTACTCGGCCCTAGGCTCACGGCACCAATGTAGTGAACCGCAGATTCATGGGCGCGAGGTTACGAAATTCCGTAAAGAATCACGAATACGAGGAGATTCGTTTGAACCTGGTTTATTTCCCAAAGGTATACAGTTACAAAGGTATTGTCACTGAAGCAAGGGTGCTTAATTTGAACAACAGAAGTATCTCGGTCCGCGGCGCGGCTCGAGTCCGTAGTGTTAAGCAAAGCCTGGATCCCCTTGCGGAGGTAGTAGTATCCTCCGCCTACCGTCCGTCGGAGGGTGTCTGCAGTGTCGTTTGCACGGTGGTCGTATGTCGCCCCCTGACGGAACTGGCCGGAACTGGTGGTAGTCGTCTCCGGCGCTGGTAGAAGTGCCCCCGCTGTCGTAGCCTGGATGGTGATTGGCGATAGTCGACAGCCTCGCTGTATGCCGGGTGGCGGACCCACTACATATGCAGTATAGCTCAGTGTATTTACTTTTTTCATTTAAATACTGAAGTAGTTTAGCTTATTGTAATCATAACCGATATTGACAAATTTATAAACTTAAACCTATGAGCAAATACCTCCATTACATGTAAAAACTAATCTGCAGATCCTAACCACATAATAATTATCAAGTTCATGAAGGTATAATCAATGTATTATATATTATTGTTTCACATAAAGTGGCTAAGATAGTTAAAAATATAGGTTTGGAGTAGTCAAGAATATCCTTGAAAATGTACCCAACAAATAAATCAAACTTTCTTAGTCCTATCATCATCTTGTTTTCGTTTTAGCTTTCCCATTTGCTGTGAAAATACAATCATTTGAAACATTCTATGCTTGTCTCTGTGCCACCCCCATGACAGTGTTTGAATGGATAGAACTGCCTTCAACTGGGTCACAATGTGGTTAAGGAGAACTGTCAATCTAGCTCAAGTCGCAAAATGACCAGTGTCATACCTATTATTTTGTTCTAACAACCTTGCTAGCTACAACGGTTGCTCATCCCAACTTACAACAGCAGCTATGAATAAAATCACTCTCTTCATGGTAAAATATCTGTTAAAGTATGAAATATACCATTTCTGCATCTCCACAGATGCGTTAGGTAGGTTCAAACACGTAACATACTAGAATATTGTGAGGAAATTCCATTACTCATGATTCTAGCCCTGAACAGCGAGGACACTTTAAAGATATATGCAGGTGTCAACACCCACGCCACCTAGCGGCTCCTGTTTTTCTTTGAAATATTTCATTATCATCATAAGTTGAGATGTATTTGTGCACCATTTTCAATATCTACAGTGTTTATTTTTATTACAACAGTTTTGGGTCATGTGTTTTAAGATTCATTTTCATTGATTTTGCTGCTTGATTACTAAATTTGGGTGATGTGGTCAATTTCAAATGACCACAACTTTTTTTTAACCATGTCAACATACTGTTTTTCTTTGGTAAATCTGTAGCACAATATACCAAATATATGTGTAGAAAGTTTTAATGAAAAGTCACCGATCATTATTTTTTTATATAATGAAATGTGAAGAAAAACACATTTTTCCATGGACTTCAATGCTAAAGCACTGTTATTTTCAAGTGGCTGTAGAAAAAAAAGTAAGTCGATGAGATGTACTTTTTTTTTCATTTCTTGCTTTCTTATGTAGTCAGGAATGACCCCTGAACATTTCATAAAAAAGTCACCGACCATTTTTTTTTCCATTGAACACCCGCATATACCTTTAAGACTTATATTAACTTATTGCAATGTTTTAAACTTTTAACATAGAATTCAGCTTAGACAATCTGTATGCTTTTCCATCATAAAGCTGTGATTAGACGGGTTAAAAGTTTGTAGGCTTCCTATATACATACATACATACATACATGCATAGGGATACAGGCATTGGAAAGTAGTCTGTTTCTCAAGAATAATTGTTTTAAACAGTAGTCTAAAGGTTTTTCCAGGTAGGATAAATTAAGAATCGAAGAGGGCAGGGTAAATCAAGAACACAAAATATTTTTGCTTGGTACATATTGAATCACGGATACTAACAAATGAAATTCTGACACTTCCATACACCTTCCTGTCCCGGCGTGGAACCCAAGACGCGCTGATATGCTTCCGGGCCACCTGCTCGCACGAAATCTGTTGCGAGATCTACGCAATCTTGCATAGACTTTGGGCGATTAGTTTGCACCCACATGCCCAGAAATTTGTCTTCTAAGCCCGTGCAGAAGATTCGGATAGACTCCTTCTTTATATGTTCAAGGTATTGTCCCTCGTACGCACGTTTGCACAAGGTCAGTAGAGCCTCACCATAGTGTTGAAGTGATTCGCCAGGTTGTTGAACACGCTTGCGGTATTCCTCCTGGCGTTGTTCTTCGGTCTTTGTGTCCAAGATGACACGAAGCCTCGTCACAACGTCACTTAACGTTAGGGACCTAGAATTTCCCCAAGTAGACTGGTTCACATGTCGTGAAGTCGCCATAATGAGTTCGCGCATCAGCGTTTCCTCCTGCCAACCGCAAAGTTCGGCATAGTTTATCGCAGATGCGAGATACTCTTCCCAATCCTCCCCATTGCGAAAAGGTTTGAGATTTTTAGGTTTAGGATTTTCTCCCTTGCCCGTTGATCCGTATAAACGAACTTCCACAGGGCGGTCTTCGTTATACACAACACTAGCTTCCATTTCGGGCATCATCGAACGCCTTAGTAGTGCTCGTTGGTCCCGTCGAACGGTAGTCTGGTTCGTGACCAGTTGACAAACCCTGTTTGGCCTGTAAATCGTTGTCCAACAATGGAATCGAAACATTAGTCAACGAGTAGTTGAGGCCATTGTCCGAAGGAGACGACTCTACGAAGTCGACTCTTCTTCCTGCAGTCTTAAAACCTGCCGGAGTGCTAGGCAAGCCCTGGGCTCGCATTTCCGTGCTGTCCGTATTCTGCGAAGGCTGTTGCACTCGCGGATCCGGGCTACCTTGAGGCAGAATCGCAGGATATCTCCGATCCAACATATCGATCAGATATTGAGGGCAAACCGCATGTTCGTGTAGACCACGATACAGCCGCTGCACACGCTTCAACGGAAGTGGTTCGTGCATTACCCACAGTAAGTTGAGTGTTCCTCGAATTTCACCTTCAGCGATTTCGCCTGGTGGTTCTCCCGTCTTGTCGTAAGAACAAAGAACGGTAGTCAACTGGTCCATCATGACCTTCGCGTCATCGCTCTGTCCCAGCGGGACTGCTGTTTTGACGGTTTCCGGCGGCTTAACATCGGAAAGCTCCGACCCATCCGCCTCGCCTGTTTCGACGCTGAAACCCGCACGCTCTACGAGCTTGCGAAGATTGTCCTCGTTGTAACACGAGCGCAACCCTAAAACAATAGCTATTAGTTTCTCAACCAAGCTTTGTGTGTCCGGATTGACGATCAATCCGTCGGCACGCATATTGTCTATGTGTGCAACTACTTGCTCTAGTTGAGCAAATGAGTCGTTCGCAAAATTTTGCGCATCGCCCTGACGTCTCGTTAACATCTGAGCGAGAGCCTCGCATGCTCGCTGCTCGGCTTCAGCCTTGGCTGCTTCCTCGTCGCCAAGAGTCATCGTCTGACTCTCAGCATCGGGGATCCTTTCGGGAACTTCCCTACTCGGCCCTAGGCTCACGGCACCAATGTAGTGAACCGCAGATTCATGGGCGCGAGGTTACGAAATTCCGTAAAGAATCACGAATACGAGGAGATTCGTTTGAACCTGGTTTATTTCCCAAAGGTATACAGTTACAAAGGTATTGTCACTGAAGCAAGGGTGCTTAATTTGAACAACAGAAGTATCTCGGTCCGCGGCGCGGCTCGAGTCCGTAGTGTTAAGCAAAGCCTGGATCCCCTTGCGGAGGTAGTAGTATCCTCCGCCTACCGTCCGTCGGAGGGTGTCTGCAGTGTCGTTTGCACGGTGGTCGTATGTCGCCCCCTGACGGAACTGGCCGGAACTGGTGGTAGTCGTCTCCGGCGCTGGTAGAAGTGCCCCCGCTGTCGTAGCCTGGATGGTGATTGGCGATAGTCGACAGCCTCGCTGTATGCCGGGTGGCGGACCCACTACATATGCAGTATAGCTCAGTGTATTTACTTTTTTCATTTAAATACTGAAGTAGTTTAGCTTATTGTAATCATAACCGATATTGACAAATTTATAAACTTAAACCTATGAGCAAATACCTCCATTACATGTAAAAACTAATCTGCAGATCCTAACCACATAATAATTATCAAGTTCATGAAGGTATAATCAATGTATTATATATTATTGTTTCACATAAAGTGGCTAAGATAGTTAAAAATATAGGTTTGGAGTAGTCAAGAATATCCTTGAAAATGTACCCAACAAATAAATCAAACTTTCTTAGTCCTATCATCATCTTGTTTTCGTTTTAGCTTTCCCATTTGCTGTGAAAATACAATCATTTGAAACATTCTATGCTTGTCTCTGTGCCACCCCCATGACAGTGTTTGAATGGATAGAACTGCCTTCAACTGGGTCACAATGTGGTTAAGGAGAACTGTCAATCTAGCTCAAGTCGCAAAATGACCAGTGTCATACCTATTATTTTGTTCTAACAACCTTGCTAGCTACAACGGTTGCTCATCCCAACTTACAACAGCAGCTATGAATAAAATCACTCTCTTCATGGTAAAATATCTGTTAAAGTATGAAATATACCATTTCTGCATCTCCACAGATGCGTTAGGTAGGTTCAAACACGTAACATACTAGAATATTGTGAGGAAATTCCATTACTCATGATTCTAGCCCTGAACAGCGAGGACACTTTAAAGATATATGCAGGTGTCAACACCCACGCCACCTAGCGGCTCCTGTTTTTCTTTGAAATATTTCATTATCATCATAAGTTGAGATGTATTTGTGCACCATTTTCAATATCTACAGTGTTTATTTTTATTACAACAGTTTTGGGTCATGTGTTTTAAGATTCATTTTCATTGATTTTGCTGCTTGATTACTAAATTTGGGTGATGTGGTCAATTTCAAATGACCACAACTTTTTTTTAACCATGTCAACATACTGTTTTTCTTTGGTAAATCTGTAGCACAATATACCAAATATATGTGTAGAAAGTTTTAATGAAAAGTCACCGATCATTATTTTTTTATATAATGAAATGTGAAGAAAAACACATTTTTCCATGGACTTCAATGCTAAAGCACTGTTATTTTCAAGTGGCTGTAGAAAAAAAAGTAAGTCGATGAGATGTACTTTTTTTTTCATTTCTTGCTTTCTTATGTAGTCAGGAATGACCCCTGAACATTTCATAAAAAAGTCACCGACCATTTTTTTTTCCATTGAACACCCGCATATACCTTTAAGACTTATATTAACTTATTGCAATGTTTTAAACTTTTAACATAGAATTCAGCTTAGACAATCTGTATGCTTTTCCATCATAAAGCTGTGATTAGACGGGTTAAAAGTTTGTAGGCTTCCTATATACATACATACATACATACATGCATAGGGATACAGGCATTGGAAAGTAGTCTGTTTCTCAAGAATAATTGTTTTAAACAGTAGTCTAAAGGTTTTTCCAGGTAGGATAAATTAAGAATCGAAGAGGGCAGGGTAAATCAAGAACACAAAATATTTTTGCTTGGTACATATTGAATCACGGATACTAACAAATGAAATTCTGACACTTCCATACACCTTCCTTGTTTACCTCTAACAGGAGAAATATAAATTCCAATACAGATAGTACTTTGCACATACTAATCAGCAATCAAAGGTGTAATAACTAGGGGACAAATGCCGAAACCAGAGATTAATAATTATAACTGTATTTCTTATAAGAAATGATGTCAACATAGGATCAGGATGGTCACAAACCTGTTGACACTTTTTCAGTGCCATCATGACGTCACCACCAACTAATTTCAATGTTTCACTAAGACGTAGTGAGAGTATTTTTCCAAAAATCAGATTTAACATCATTGCATAGACTGTTAGACATATACATCCATCAGATATGCTGCGTAATATGCCACATTTTATGACCCACACAAATTTAATGCACCATATTCATTAGCATCGGTCCTGATTGCTGTTACACAAACTTTATTATGCAAGATAAAACATTTTTATGGTCCCTTCACACATATTTAGGCAGTGACATTTGGGGCTATGCAGTAGTAGTAGTATTTCACTAAGATTGACAACCCTTTGAAGAAAGGATTCTGCTCAGACATCTTGTTGAAAAATTACTAATGTCTTAACAAAAATTGAAAAAGATTATTATTTGATTATCAAATAAAAGCAAAATGGGGCACAACTTATTGCCCTAGTCCTTGGTCATGATGTCCTCTGTTGTAGCCGGCTTCTCTTCTATATTCCTTTGCTTCAGCTTATTTTGTAGGCTGTAGTGCTGGGTTTACTTCCTGGTATTGATCCTCTTGTGTTCTACTTGCCCGGTGGTTGTCTCCACTTTTTGTTTGGCTTGATACTCTCCCTAGAAAACAATTCAAACATATCTCAGACTTAGTATAGGCAGGGTATCATGTAATGTAACCCAATATTGAATTACAGCTATTTTGAAGATTGCAAATTATTCTTACTGTATGTCTTAATAAAGGTCTTGATATCTTCTGTTACAAGGTCAGTGGGTTGTGTGTGTGTAGGGAGGTGGGGTCAGGGAACACAAATACTTGGAATAGTTTTAATTTAAAGAACTAGCTCTGGTTTCCCCAAAATACTGAAATTTTTTTAAAAATAAAAAAGGACAAATTGTTATTTTTAGGACTTCTACTCCCTGTATACCAATGATGTTCTAAACTCATTTAAGGACAATGTTAATGAACACAAATAATTGGAATACAAATTTGAATGTTTGAAAATAATTAAAAAATTTTATTTTTTTTAATATGGGGAAATTTGAAAATGAATATATCTAAACTGCGGGGATTTTGCATTGCTGAGATAATTATTTATTACAGGGCCTTTCAAAGAAATTGTGATCACTAAATTCGCCTGCTTTCAAAATTCTTGGTTTGAACGATGCTCTCTCTCTCATCCACCCCCCCTCTCTCTCTCTGTCCCTTACTCTTTACACTTCACAGTCCCTCTCTTAGTCCCCCCACCACACACAAACATACATACAGCTTGTAGCAAGAGATATGCTGAGTGCATTATGTCACTTAGTGGAGACCCCTATATACCCTTCTCTGATTGTATTCAAAAAAGCATTAACAACTGCACTGCCCCCTTCCCTGATATTGGAATTTAAATGAATATATGGCCGTCAACCAGACAGTGAGATTTTATTTTGTACTTAAGTGTGAACCAAATATATTGTGATATATGTTGGACAACCATATTTTTTAAAACTGGTTGTCAACCAGTTTTAAAGGGATGTGTTTAACCCTGGTACATAAAAGAAGATAGCTGACAGTAAATTCACTTACTTTAGTCATAACTGGTAGCCCTAGTCTTGACGGGTAGTTGACTAGCCTTTCCCTTTGTCTACCATGCTGATTGTTCCATTCCGACTGCAAATATGAAAAATAATACTGTAAACAGATAGTATAGGCAGAAACAAAAGAAATAATAAGTTTGATGATAATACATCAAAAACCGATAATGATACATTTGGTAGCTATCAATGTAGAAAATCAATATAAAAGATGTCACTTTGATAGAACTGATTTAATAGCATTCACAAAATCGGTTTTGCCAATATATATTAATATTTTTATATATATAATATAGATGAGATTCCAGTATTTGCCTTCAGAATCATACCCTTAATAAACTAACACCCTCCCCCACCCCCCCAGCCCCCTCCCCCACTCAATGGAAAATTAAAAACTAATCTAATTTATCATTGACCTCTATTTATCATTGACCCCACATCACCCTGACCTCCCCCCAAGCCCCGCCGACCTCCCCCCATCCCCACCGACAATTGTCCATAGCAGAAAATTGGCAGAAAATTGTCCATATTTGGTATAGAAAGTATGTAATTTCTGCCATTGGAATAATTGACAGAAAATATTTCTAAAGGTAGTAGAAGAGGGTGAAGAGAGAGAAGGAAGGAGGGGAAGGAGGAATTTAAGGGAGTAGAAGAGGGTGAAGAGAGAGAAGGAAGGAGGGGAAGGAGGAATTTAAGGGAGAGGGAAAAGGAGTGGGACAATAGGAGGGGAATAGAGGGAGGAAGAAAAAGGAAGGGGAAGGGAGGGAGGGGACAGAGGGAGGGGAACCGAGGGGGGAAGAGAAAAAGGGGATAGAAAGGGAGGAGGAAGAGGAAGGGGGGGAGAGGGAAGGTAAGGGAACAGGAAAGGAGAAGAAAGGGAGGAGAGAAGGAGAAAGGAGGGAGGAGAAAGGGAGGGCAGAGGAAAGGGGAGAGAGGGAAGGAGAAGAGGAAAAGGGGGGAAAGGGAGGAGGAAGGAGAAGGGGGAAAGAGAGAGGAGGAAAGGGAGGAGGAGGGAGAAGGGGGAAGGAGAGCGGAGGAAAGGGAGGAGAGAAGGAAGAAAAGGGAGGGAGAAAAGAGGGAGGGGGAGAGGGAAGGGGAGAGGAGAGGGGAGAGAGGGAGGGAGGCAGGGGGAGAGAGGGGGGAGAGAGGGAGAGGAAGAGAGGAAAAGGGGAAAGAAAGGGAGGACGAAGGGGAAGGAGGAGGAGAGAGGAGGAAAGGAGAAGAAAGGGAAGAGAGAAGGAGAAGGGGAGGAGGAGAAAGAGAGGGGGAGAGAGAAGGGGGAAGGGAGAAAGGAGGAGAAAAGGAGGAGAGAGGGAGGAAGGAAGAGGGAGGAAGGAAGAGGGAGGGGGAGAGAGGGAGGGGGAGAGAGAGGGAAGGAGGGGGAGAGAGAGGGAGGAGGGGGAGAGAAAGGGAGGAGGAGGGAGGAGAGAAGGAGGAGAGAGAGAGAAGGAGGGAGGGAGGGACAATGTTTGCAAGCATTTTTTCTGGGTGCAATATTTTTTAAATTCAGCGATGTTTTCAGAGAATCATTTTTTCTTGGCACGCTTTCTCTCGCAAACCTATTTCCGTGATGTTTTTCGCTGCGATCTTTTTTTTTTAAAGTCATCTGCCTCATCCTCAGTATTTCTCTTGCAACACAGCCCTCTTTAGGCAATGCTGTTGTCATCTGATGGCCTATGTTATGTTCATCTTTCCACATCTGGAAGTCTCTTCATCTTTCCAATGGATTAGCTCTCAAGTGATAGTTCTTTAAGGCAATCAGTGAGCATGATATGATATTAATATTCCCTGATTGTTCCTTTGTCATAAATTTCAATGATGTGGATCAGTATTAAAAAAGTGTGGTTTAAAGGGGGGGTCATGCATTTTTGCACAAGACTTCAAGGGGGGGTCAAGCAATTTTGCACAAGACTTCAAGGGGGGGGTCATCCAATTTTGCGCAAGAATTTTTCACAAATTCTCCTCTCCCCCCAGTGGTTAATTATGAACAGTTCCCTAGGTGTAACTGCAAAACTCTTGAATATATTCAGCCTAATTACACACAGATCTCAATCTCTACCTGTGCAATATTAAATTGCAACTACTAGTGAGATGGACAGTGCTTAAAATTACTGATCTTAAAAATGAATGAATCATGCAATTGTCTTTAAACTTAGGGTTTAGAAAGAACATGGTTGGGGAAACCCAAATAGCCTCCAAAATGATATGTCATTGTATTAGTTTTTATTTCAGGGACCACTGAAATGTATTACTGATCACTATAGAAGTCTTTGAGAAAACGGGTATTTCCCCCAATGATTGAATCATACGATTTTCTTTAAAATCTGTATACATTGCTCACATGCTATTCTACCCTCTAAAAGAATAAGGAGTCATTGAACTAAAATATATTGACTTTCATTGTTTCATGCATTAGTTCCTTGTATTCCTGCCTGCTGCAATGCTGCCAACGCCTGTATTTATCTTTAATTTATGGAATGTAGCCAAACCAATGCACAAACAATTTCTGTTCTTGTTTAGAATTCTTATTAATTAATGAGGCAAGCTTACTCCAGAATTTGTTTCGAGTATTTGAGTTAATTATGATTTGTTCCCTGATATAATTGTTTTTAGGTTGCGGGGAAAATGACCACAAAACGTAATCCAGACAAGGCCCCTGACAATCAACGATCACTTTGCTACTATAATACTTTGCCTCTAGACATCCCCTCACATAACCCGGATACAGCTAAAGAATATACACACATTAATGTGGAAACGGAAAACCATGCGCTGGGCTTTGTTTCACTACATAATCTTTGTTTATTCTCCATAGGAATCTACTACTTTAGAAATTAATACAAAAGCATTTAAACAATTTCTGTTCATCAACATGGTCTATCACGATGACAAAGGAAATATTTCTGTCTCATTCTATCCAACAGTTTTGAAATACTTACAATATAACACAAGTTTGTGGTTCTTATTTACATTTGGGTAATTTCATCTGCGCTGTGATCCTTACTTTTCTGCAATGATTCCTTTGTATTTCAAAACAATTGCACCATATGGTCTCATAGCCTTTGGGCTGTACATACTTTTCGTCAATCAATTAAAAACAGATAGATGTAATCTGACAAATTTAAAATGCTATGACAAGGAACCCATGTACATTCCTCTGTCACTAGTTACTTTTAGACATTTTGTCATGTATGACCATCACTATAAGGTTAACCTCTCTGAAGATAAGCTGTATGACCTCTCACCTCTTATTAGGAACAAAACAGACTATTACCTAGACAAACAACATCCACAGCCAGGTGGTTAAAAAAAAAAAGGTTTCTGGGGTATTGAATTTTACCGTTTATATATCCAAGAGGAATTCAAGGGCATTCAATTTACTAGCAATACACAGTACAAGGTATTCAATGCTTCACAGTCAGAAAAAAGAGGTATGTGCTCTCAAACCACGCACTTCAGGTATGATTATAATATATCCTACAGCTCAGTTAAAAACAAAGTCACCATAGATGTCATAGAATACTTCGTAAATCATACCACCCTTTACAATATACCAACAAACATGTACGGGAAAGTCATGTCCACCAATATTAGAGCCACATGTGAGACATTTATCCTGGACACTGAGTGGACTAATAAGAGACAATACCGCATGGAGTGTCCCTACCATGATGCAAATCAGCACATATACATCATGGCCACATCCAGGCAACCATCCTCATATGAGTACACATGTAATAAGACGGACCTAAGTACACTAAAAGTCTTCACTATAGCCATGGAGAACTCAACATTCCAACATGTCAAACAGTCTGACATAAAACCATGTTCTATTGAATATCTAGATCACCTTCCTGGATATTGGCTTAGATCCCAGGGTCGGTGGCACTGGGCAACCAGGCACTGTTACTTTCCCCATCATGTTTCTGATGAGATACATACATGTCTAACCCAAAAGGCCAGTCAAATCTACCTTCTAGGAGATTCACATTTCCTGAACCAAGTCAAAGCATTCAGGGAATATTTCAAAGTCAAATTGACCCTCATAACAGCGCGGCTTTCAGAACAAATGGCACATATTTTAGGGGAATTGACCAAATCAATTCATACTAAAACCAAATTTGTACTTAACTCTGGAGCATGGGACCTCAGATTTCTGGATCTCAGTTCCTATATCACAGGTATGAATGAAGTTTTTACCATCATTAAGCGACTTCAGGTTGAAAAACCTTTTATTTCATTTATATGGTTTGAGACAACTGCTCATTGTTTTGACAGAACTGTCAGACGCTTTCGCACAAACCCAGTGATAGAAGGTTTGAATTCCTGGATCAATCATCACTTGGAGGCATTGGAGGTTAGAGTCATCCATGCATATGATATTTCAATACCAATGGAAGATAGGACTCAAGACGGTGCACATTATTACAACTTTTTGGATAAAGATGCAAATAAACAGGAAAACAGGGAGAAGGTCAGTGTGGCAGGGGCCTTCTCTGCTGTGCTGCTAAGGCACCTCTGTGTCTAAGTTAAGTTCAGGAACATTTTGGCTTATGAGGGAAGGTATGTAATGGCCTTCACTGATAAACCAGGCTAGGCCTTGTTTTGGAACTGGTTACTTCTATGAATCAAATCAGATCCAACAGATTACTACAGCCACTACTATGACCATATCAAGTCTATGGCCTGTATGGAATAGATAGATATAGTCCACTAAGAATAAAGTAATCCCAGTAAACACATCACATTATCATTATATTTAAATAACAATAATATCAAGAGTATGTCCCTATCTTCTTATCATCTATCTAACATACATCTATCTATCCCAGCACAAGATCACTGTAACATTTGCCAATACTTTGCAAAACACAACTACTGTTGCATCCCAAGTAGACATATGTACCACAAATGACATCCGTAGAGACTTTTCCTCTGTGGTACAAGCTATTTCTCATACTACAAATTCTTTTCCGGGCAGATTTGACTATTTTCAGAACAAAAAGTTCCATGTTAGTGGCGATTCTTCCATGTCAGCCTCCTTTTCCACTATTTTCCTTAGATATTCACCACAGAAAAGTATGTCACAGCACCTTTTTCCTATTTTCTCCTATGGTATGTCCTATTTCCCCTACATGAAAAGCCATGTCTGGCTGCTCTGACACCTATGTAAAGATTTGGTCATCTTTTCTATCCATGTCTTCCCTGGTACAGTCCTTTTCTATCCATACAAATGGACACATCAGTAGACTTGTACAGCATGTTTATTTTTGTAATTCAGAACAATAATATGAGTTCATCTAAATGAAATGTAATTTGTAATGTAATAAACACCCAGCTGCAAATGGAGCCCAACACAAGGGAACTGTAAAGATAAACACTGACTGACCTAGTTTTGCTGGTGCAACCATGTGTTATGTAAGACTTGTACTTGTTTGGATAGCAGCTCTAAGCTGCATGCATGAGTGATCGCACTGTCCAGTCTGATCACCATAGCAACTGGACACACACATGTCTTTCCCTGCCCTAGCTGCTCTCTTCTCTTCCTTTCTCTTTCCCCTTTTCCCCCTGTCTCTCTTTCTCCTGCTTACCCTCCCGCTCACCCTCCCTTACAAGGGGGTAAGTTGTAGATTTGTATATTGAGGGATCCGACGTTTCAGGCTCATAAGCCAGCCCTTTATCAAGGAATATATATGTTGGTGTAGGAATACATCATGGTACATTTTGGTGAAAAGGACTGAGAATAGCAGAAGGCAGATATTTCAATTGGAAAAAGGATATTAAATTTTCAAAAAGCAAAAGGATATTCAAAAGGAAAGGTCTTGGATATTTGGGATTTTTCCTATTTCACATAGATATCCTGTCCAATTGGGGGCGAAACAACTACCCTCATACATGATGGATTAGGGGCCCGTTTTTATCAAACACAAAGATAATCATTTATTTTTTTTGCTTGAGAATAATAAGGAATAGCAAGGGGCGGACATGAAAATCGACCATATATAGCTCATCCTATAGAGTCTATTCAGCTATTTATATGTAGTTGTCCACCCAGAAACGATGCAAACCTTTTTTTAGAAAAGAAAAAGAAATATCGAACTTAAAATATAGAAATATTTATGAGATGCCCTATTGTTTGATCTCATTGGAATCAGCTCGATCCCATCTTTTCAAATATGATGATATTTCAAAATCTATTGCTTGCGACGTGTGACTCCTTTTCTGAAACACATTACATAATGTTAACTCTGAGATTATCAAGATGCTCGGAAAAGAGTGAGAGAGAGCGGGAGAGAGACAGAAAGAGAGAGGAAACATGAATTATGTTTGACAGTGAGGGAGAAAATAGGGCAGAACGAGAGATATAGAGAAAATAGAGACACACACAGATATCTTTTTTTCATCGATCTCTTTATCCTACATATATCAATGAATACAAATATTGCCCTATTGTACAGTTCTTGTATGTTTAACACTTGGTAAAATAATCTAACAGTGTACAACATGTGCATTTACAACCGATTTAGACACAGAATTTTAATATACATTTTGGAGTGGATCAGATGATGCATGTTGCACCAGGTGCAGAACCAGGTGCAGAACCAGGTGCAGAACCAGGTGCAGAACCAGGTGCAGAACCAGGTGCAGAACCAGGTGCAGAACCAGGTGCAAAAGGGATTTTCACCAGGTGGCAGTAGGGGGCCTACTGTTTTCACCAGGTGGCGCAACTGGTAACTGGGTTGCATTTACAATTTCTTTTACAATAAAAGTGCCGCTAATACACTTGTGTGGCACTTATACCAAGATAGATGTTCCACATCATGTAAATATGAATGTTATAAGTGATATAATTCTATAGTTTATGTGTGTTAATTATATACCTGTTCGGTATTGAAAAATGCTGTAATCAAAACACCCTAATGGTTGTACATTTAGATTGCCCCTATACTGGCTTGGGTGAGGCAGATCCAACAAACAACTGGAACACATCAAATAAGTGCTGCTCATGCTCACACAGAGGATGGTAGAGTTGATGAATATAAAAGGATGCATATAAAGAGAGGGCAACACATGCACAGTTCAACTCTCTCCAAAATCTTTTGGGAAAAATGATACCCTTCAAACCTTTCTGTGAGCAAAAATATCCATCTGCAACAGCACAATGAAAGTGCCTCACTGAGTGCCTCATAAGTGCGTTTTTGAACCTGGCAAATAGTGCATTATTGAGAGCATCAGAGGAGCATTAACTAACCTGACCAATAGTGCATCGTTGAGAGCATCAAAAGTGCATTTATAAATCAGGTCCATAGAGCATTGTAAAATCAAGTTTGAGCCTCAAAACTGTTTACGTTTTCCACTAGTAAAGCACCAGGTCAGTATCAGGTCAAAAGTTCCAGGTCAAAACTAGGTCAGAAATGCAATCATGCACATCGGGTCGATCTGGAGGTGTTATCCTTTTTCCATCTGTGTACATTGACTTTCCTCCCATCATTGCCTCAGATGTTCATATTTATGTTCCTAACGATGAAAGAGCCTGTTCTATGTACAAGAGATGATATTCGACCTTTCCTCCGGAGGTGCAATGGTAATAGCCCACATCTTGTGTGGATATTAAAATTCGAAACATGCCCCTTCACATTTAGAATAGTTCTAAGCCCTTTATTTTGGATCTTTTGTAGTTTTTGATGTATATTTTGTGGGCCCAGATCCGTACATACAATGCTATTCTCCAGTATTGGTAGTACAAATGTTTTATAGAGCGAAATGGCAATATCAGGACCAATGTAAGGCAATACTTTTCTAACCTTATTAATCTCAAAATAGGCTCTCTTGGTGGTAAAATTCACCATGTGTTCCATTCTTAGATCAGAGTTGATAAGCAAACCTAGATACTTAAAAGTCTTGTTTTCCTCAATACGATCGTTCAATAATCTATAATTGGGAATATTTTCATTCTGCCTTCTATTACCATTAATACGATGTATCCTGGTTTTGCCTATATTAAGCTGGAGGCCATTGTGCAGGCACCATTTCTCAAACTTTAATCTATCTTGCTGTAGTTCATTCACATCATTTTCATTTTCAAGATCTCTCCATATGACACAGTCATCCGCATATAATTGTACTTTTGAGGAAAAATTCATCTCCATTAAGTCGTTCATGTATAGAATAAACATAATGGGTCCTAGTATACTCCCCTGGGCCACGCCGGCTGATAGACCTACTTCATCTGATATTTCATTATTTATTCGTACAGTTTGAGTTCTGTTTGCACAATAATTTCTTAGTAATTTTAGACCATTATTCCTGAACCCTAAAGCATTCAATTTCAACAGTAGCCTATCCAAATTGATCGTGTTCAAAGCCTTGGATAGATCGAAATATACAAGGTCAGAGTTCCTACCACTGTCTTTAGTTTTCAGGAGGTCCAAAATGAGGTGACTGAGAGCTGTTTCCGTACCTCTGCCTGAAGTAAAACCATGTTGCTCAGTAATAATTATGTTATCTATAAAGTATTTGTCTAATTTTTCTTTCATTAATTTTTCAAAGATCTTGCCTGCTAGGGAAGTAATAGTAATAGGTCTAAGATTATCTACCTCAAAGTTATTTATTTTCTTGGGGATGACCGTGCATATGTCCCTTTTCCACACATAGTATTCTCCACTAATTCTGATTTTATTCAGGAGATTAGTGAAGTTTCTAATGTCAGAAATAAGGCATGATCTTAAGAATATAGTAGGCAGGTCTCTATGTCCACTACCTTTGCTGTTGTCCAGACCCATTATCTTTTTTCGTACATCATCAGTTGTTATTTCCTCATCCCATGTGATTCTGTTGTTTAAACTAACCAGATCAGGCATATTTTGTTGTACAACGACCCTGGAGTTAATATTTGCAAAATAAATATTTGCGATATCGGCTGCAGCCTTTCCAGTATAGGAATGATCATCCTTTTCTATGGCCTCAATATTTGTTTTTGTCTTAGAAGAGGTCTTGGTCGGATAAATTTCTGATAAGTGATCCCAAAATTTACTTCCATTACTGGAGTGTATTCTAAGTATTTGAAGAATTGCCTCTCTTTTTGAAGTAATTAATTTACTTTTCAGCCTTTTTCTCTGTGCTTTAGCTGCCTTCCAGTCAGTTTCTTTGCCTGATCGTTTGGCTATTGTGAACAGCCTATTCTTTTCTCTTATCATGTTTTTAACATCTCTAGATATATTCCCTTTGTATTTTGGCTTAATTACAATTTCTTTCATGGGATATAGTTTATCTAGAATTCCTAGGTATTTTTTACTCAGAGTATCCCAGAAAATATTGACTTCTAAGTCATCCAATGGAATCACTGGAAGGTTTAGATTACAAGTGTTCATTTCTCGCTGGACACTTTCAGTATTCAACTTTCTGGCTAAACACCTAATATTCACCTTTTAAGTTTCATTGGGGAGGTTTGATCTATCCCTACTCATTTTTATTATAGCATATTTATCGGTAGGTGGTCAGATAGTAATATGTCTAGAGTACCAGTTTTGTTGACAGACCTACAATCACTCATGATCAAATCGATCGTACTACTAGTGGTTGATGTCACTCTGGTAGGCTGGTTAACAACTACTTTAGTTTTGTAGATGACTGTATAAGTTTCTCTTAGGGACACTGTTCTTAGAAATATCAATATTAATGTCACCCAGAAGTAACCTTTTATATCCTAGATTCAGAGATCGCGGTAGGATTTGATCAAACTCTTCCATGAAATTAACTGTGCTCGAGCTTTGTGGTCTATAGATGTTACTTACTAGGATACGTTTCCTATGTCCAGCCTTAATTACAACGCTCAATATTTCACAGTGTTCATTTATGTAAGATAAATCGTCCCTCATTGACATGTTAATATAATCTTTACAATAGATCAGTAGACCACCACCTTGGTTTCTCTCCCTGTCTAAGCGAACAAATTTGTAGCCATTTATTTTGAGTTGACTATCATGTACACAGTTTGACAACCAGGTTTCTCCTATACAGACAAAATCAAATGTACCATTCACGATCTCCAGATGGATTTGTTCTTTTTTGTAGAAATAACTAGCAAATTTTAAGACCATTCAGTCTATCTAACTCAATCAAACTATCCATTTTCTAGTATCAGGGAAACATAGACATCAATGAACCCACAAACCGTATGATTAAAAACCGAAAGTTTGCTATTCGCATGATGGCTCGTAGGTCTGACTTGTCGTCCGTGGTCCAAGAAGGTTATTATAACCAGTCCAGCAGAATTTAAGTCAGAATACATGAAATTGGCGGTTAATTAACACAAGAAACAAGGCGTACCTTTAATTTCAGTAATCTAGTATCCATAATTTCCGAGAGAATGGTATTTGCAAGGTGGTCGTAGGTGTTTACATGAGATTTCACAGTCATGTTGGCCATACTGGTTCCGGTCATGCATTGTTGTAAAAGTGTTACCGGGCACATTCAGTAAATTAGCAGAGATATATCATACCAATTTAAATCCTACATTATCATGTATCAATCAAACTTACTATACAGCAAAAGAATATTTTTATACAGTAAGTACTAAAATCAACAAGTCGGAAGTAAGACATACAACCTAAGTGTCCGTTTCCGGCATCCAAGATGGCAGACAATAGTCAAAACAAACCAGATCCACGCTATGATCTTTCGGATATTACCTTGAATTATGCCAATAAACAAGTATTTCATGTTAATGGCGGCACTGATTTCATCATCATTGCCTTAGCCCTGACAGTGCTGGGACTGGCTAAGATCTCTTGGTCACTGTCACAATCTCCAAAAAGAACCTTTTTGATGCTACCGTATTTCTGTTCCGACTTATCAGCAAAATCCCTTTTGTGGGTCACTTCTTTCTCTTCGGTTGTATCTTTCTTTTCCACTTGTTTTCCGTCTGTTTTTTCTTCAATCGTAGGATTTACAGTCTCCGGGCCTAATCCATTCGCCTTGAAATCAACGACATTGTTAATCTGGGTGTCATGGCCCCCGCTGGCCTTAACAGTTTTTTCTTTGCTTAAAAAAACTTTCTTCAGGGATCCACCCAATACTGCAATCTTCGTCCTGGAACCCAATACTGCAATCTTCGTCCTGGAACCCAATACTGCAATCTTCGTCCTGGAACCCAATACTGCAATCT
Organism: Sthenelais limicola; assembly: GCA_942159475.1. NCBI lineage: Eukaryota > Metazoa > Annelida > Polychaeta > Phyllodocida > Sigalionidae > Sthenelais > Sthenelais limicola. Next base: position 230,258 of record OW804100.1, on the reverse strand, counting down.
TCGTCCTGGAACCCAATACTGCAATCTTCGTCCTGGAACCCAATACTGCAATCTTCGTCCTGGAACCCAATACTGCAATCTTCGTCCTGGAACCCAATACTGCAATCATCGTCCTGGAACCCAATACTGCAATCTTCGTCCTGGAACCCAATACTGCAATCTTCGTCCTGGAACCCAATACTGCAATCTTCGTCCTGGAACCCAATACTGCAATCTTCGTCCTGGAACCCAATACTGCAATCTTCGTCCCGGAACCCAATACTGCAATCTTCGTCCCGGAACCCAATACTGCAATCTTCGTCCTGGAACCCAATACTGCAATCTTCGTCCTGGAACCCAATACTGCAATCTTCGTCCTGGAACCCAATACTGCAATCTTCGTCCTGGAACCCAATACTGCAATCATCGTCCTGGAACCCAATACTGCAATCTTCGTCCTGGAACCCAATACTGCAATCTTCGTCCCGGAACCCAATACTGCAATCTTCGTCCTGGAACCCAATACTGCAATCTTCGTCCCGGAACCCAATACTGCAATCTTCGTCCTGGAAAATATCCCAGGGGTTTGCATGATTGTTGTTTGTTGTTTCTGTGCCTTTTTGTTTGTTTGTGAGATGTTTTGTTCTATTTATTGTTAGTTAGGTGTCTCCGGCTCTCACACGTGCATGTTTAGCCTCTGAGCACTTTCCCTATGTAAACAGCTGACAGTTTAGTTTTTTTAAGCATTTTTTTCTGGCGTAGTTTTGTATGAAGAGCTGGTTGACAATATAGGTCGCAAACATACCACACTTCTTTGAGGCCTTCTTTTAAAAACCTTAAAATGGGCTATACTTAAGTCACACATATATGTTTTAAATTCCAATTTTAATATTCATGAAATCGAAATAACAAAAAATGACTTCATAAGATCAGAATCAAATGCTCAACTGCTAATTGCAACATTCAAAACTAAAAAGGCCCATCAAAAAGTGATCTTGTGTTACAATGAGGCCCCAAGGAACCCGTCATCACAATTCAACCAGAATTCTATATGTTTACCAAATATGTATGAATTATTGTTTTCTTCCACAATACAAACGATAAAGAACACAGTGCATACACTATTCACTGCCACAAATCCATATGAAACTATGATTTCAACTGTTTAGATATTAGAAAAAGCCATATCTCTCTGTCAGCTAGGGATATACTTGGGCTACACATTAAAAACACAATGGGGTAATACTATAATTACTAAATAAGATTATATATAACATATTACATACAATAGTTACCCATTCTGGCTTTACTTGAATAACATACATTTGAGTAGTGTATCTAACTCCATAAGCAAGTTGGAAAACCGTCTTGTTTGCCCAATGGGTCCGTTTTTTAAAAATCATTGAAAAACATCAAATCTGGGGAAGTTTTCGTATCAAATCGGATAATAACTTGTTTTACTGTAACAAGAAATAGGTGGGTCACATCCTATACACAATTTAACGCCCAATTAACAATTGAATCGATTATTTCAACTATTAACTCCTTAAAAAACAGTCAGAGAGAGCGTATACAATCAACAAGGGCTATACCTACCTCACATAACTAGCATAGGCGGCAGGGGGGGTGGGGTGGGGGGGGGAGGCTATATTGAATAAATGGAAACAAGATGTCTTTGTATGTTTCAGGTCCTTCAGGGCAATGTTAATTTAGTTGGAGAAATATGTTCAGGGAGGGATGGATGGAGAGGAGACTGATGGTCTTCAAGGGATATACTTACGTCACAAAATAGTGAAAATACTTTCCATTAATTGAAAACCATGATGGTTAGATTCTAATAGTCCAATTTCTCTTTGTATAATATTAAACAGATTAACAGTTGTCTGAAGCACGGATTCTGCTCAGAAAGCCAGTTGGAAATAATCATTTGTCATAATAAGGCCTTGTTTTATTCTCGAAACCCATACAAAAAAAAGTAAAATTTGAGGTTTTTACCAATAACTGCTTATATAACTATTTCAAATCGAGATAAAACGATCATAGGTCACACCCAATGCATCATTTGAAATGTTATACATCCACTTAAAACCATTATCTCAACTATTCACATACTGCAAAGGATATACTTACGTCACACACTAAATGACAAAATATCATACATGAGATATCAAACAATGATTGTGAGGTTATAATGGCGTAATTTCACCTGTCATAGATTAAAGTAACTACCCCAATATAACAATTGCTATCTTTTATCTTCTAGTTCTAATTTATCAACTAGTTACATGGGATAGAAGGGTTGGATCTTAATGCCAGCCAGGACTATGTTTGTATTCAAGTACAAAATATGGTCTGAAACTCATCTGGTATACCTTTCAAAACTGTATTGTGTTCAAATTTTGTAGGCTTAATGGGCATTTTGAAGAATATTTGCCTTTGGACGTGCACTCATGGAGTATATTTTAAAAATATAAATTTCCTCTCATCACAAAACATGAAATGTGACCAGTAGCTGTGTTCTTTAACTCTCAATAGGGAGGCTTCGATGTACCGCGTTGCTAGAAAACGTTAGCTCAACGCGGGATAGAAATTTAGGGGGATTCCCCTCCTGAGATAGCGGAGGTTTGCCACCGCGTCCACTAGGCAGAAAGACCCTTCGATGGAGGACAACTACAGGGCGACGCGGGAATAAACTGCACTCTGTTCTGTTGAAAACAGACAGAAAAGTTATGGGAGATATAAATTTACAAGTAAAACATCCTCCATACTATCTTAGCATGTATTGGAAACAATAATTTTGATTGGTCAAGATGTGTAGCCTACCAGGAGGAAGGTTTTTACTCTGTGATTCCTGTTACTTACAGATGTGTAAAAGCAGCCTCCATGACCCAACACACACTATCACAACCCTCCAGTAAGAAACCTCTCAAAGCATAACTTTCCAATTAAGATATCAATTCTTTGGACTTAGCACACATGGAAAAATGGTTTATCTTTGTTATACAAGTTGATTCCGGGTAAATAAAACATTCCAAATGAAGATATATGCTAACGTAATTAGGCAACGTAGGACACACCAAGTTAGTGTTGTCAACGTCCGTAAGAACTGACTTACAACGTAGACGCAAGGAGATGTGATGACTCATCGGGGGATTCCCCCTAACCACAGCCCGCGTTATTGCTAGCGTTCACTGAGACGCGGTCCATCGAAGCCTCCCTAATATCTGAATGCATATTCTGTGGAGTTGATTTCATGATGGTAACGTAAGTATAGCCAAAAAGTTGGAAAATGGGGTTATAAAAAATGAACTGTTCCTGGATGATGAAGTTATGCATTCAAATTTTGTTAATGATGAAGTCAATATGTAAGACTCAATATTTATATAGTTCTGCGGTATGTGCTTGAGAAATAACAACTTAAAAATGACCTTTTTAGGAGGGATATACTTACGACACAAAATGGTTCAAACATGGTATACCTTAGCGCCATCTACATTTATTGTTTGGACCGGACACTAAGAATTGAGATTGATATTTTAGGTTAATTTAATGTCTGAATTAACCATTGCTTCTGTAGGGACTTAAACGTTTCCATGTTGCCTATGTTTCTTGTTCTTCGTGAGAGTGTGTTGCTCTGAGAATAGTTTGGGCTTGGTATGCCTTGACCTGTATGGAAGTAAGTGGTTTGGTAGGTGGACAAGCTGGTATACTCGGAATGGACTTTATTGAACAATCAACAGATAAATGTATGTAATTTCATATTAGATATTTGCCAATGGCAAAACTTTTGCTCATTGGGGAATAAGTTTGGAAATGACAAGCAAATGTTTCTGCAGCTAATCTTTCTTTCTTGAGTTCTCTCCATGCCCTCCTTACTGCTGTATGGGCAGGCCCAATGTCATCCATAAGCAGCACATTGTCTGCTGCAGCTAAGGGTCTCACTGAGTACAGGTCAGACTTGACTACTTCATATATATAACTGCCATCTATACTTATCAAATCACATTTGGTGTCTGGGTTATTCTTGGCAAACCTATCCACAGTAAAGGCAGTGTTGCCCCAGATCATGTGCAGACGGCCAGCAAATGTCCTGTTGAGGTAGAGAGCCATATCACTGGAGTACCTTGCACCTACATCAAAGATGTAGACTTTGGCCTTCTTGTTACCATTGAGCCATTGTAGAGCACTGTGTCCTGCATTAAAGCCCACCTCACAGATAGTGTGCACTGAGCTCTGGTTGGCCAGGAGATAATACACCATCTGCTGTATGTAATAGACTGGCCACCCAGTTTTACCAATTACATCCTTTCTTGACATCCCTCTCACGGCCAACGTCCTGTCCAGCTCCTTGTCAAAATTGATCAACTCCTGGTAGTACTCGGCAGGGTAGGAGAAGGTGTGCAGGTTGGTTTGTCTCAGGAGATCTCTGCAGTAACCATTCTGTATAGGCCAAGGGCTGGAGCTCATCCAGGCATAAGAGTTTTGGTCCTGGTTACATTTTACCATTAGCTCATGGTTAAAGTAAGCGCTATAAGTTCCAAGTGCAAGGATGAAAACAAGCATTAAGAAACAAGTTTGTAAAAACACAACGGGAGATCCCATCACTCTACTGCTATGCAAGTGTAATGAGGCACCTAATCCTTTGATTTGATTCATAACTAGTGCTTTTGAACAACGGGTATTTAAGCTGAAAATAGTAATTGAAAATATCATGAGGAATTCAAAATTGATGAAATCATAAATCTATGAAAACACAATAAGTTACTGTGCCGCTGCAAAAGTAGATGTGTAGTGAGCCCTGGGCTGAGTTTTGATGAAATGGGCATGGGCAGCACAGCTGATGGCTAACAGATTGACTCTTATACACAAATGGACAGAGCAACAGATGGAATAAATCGCAGGTGAGGGTATAGACCCTAGAATATATTTTATTTGGCCTAGACATATTTCAAACTTTCTTTCAAAAATGTTTAAGGTTTAAAATGTTCATCACAAAGAAGAGACTATTCCAGATGTATCAAACTTCATCCACACTTTCTAAACCTAATATCAACCGAGCTATTAAACTTTTGATATTGACTAATCAAACTGCTGTATTACGATTTGTTGACAGTAACTATGGTAACTAAATTACACAATTTTGATATACCCCCCTTATTTCTTCTTATATAAATATTCCCTGCAGAAGGTTCAACTGAGAACCGAAACGTTGGAATCCCACCTACAATTAACTATATGTTGATAAAAAAACCACTTCACAAAACGTGCTGTTGTCCAGTTTTGGTGTTCTACCTACAACAAATATTTAAAACTTATTTGAGAAGGTGTCAATTGGACAAGAATGAAGGAAGTGAAGCATCAACCTACATCTCAGTAGAAACTGTAAGTCATTGGCAGTCACACATATTACTGGAGCCACACATTTTAATGGACAGCCAATTCCCTGAAAATTTCATCAATTGACACTTCCATGACATGTAGATAAGTGGCTGATCCTTGACACAATGAATGCATACCTCTTCGGGATGTCTGCCTGTTTAGCCCATTTCTTCATTTTATGTAAAGCCACATAATGAGACACTGGTTTACCACATGTGGAAACAATGCTCAGCTGGACATCTGTCAAATAGGAAGTCAAGGCACTGGGCACAAGTTCCCATTGATGTGGCCACTGAAATCTGAAAGGGGCACCTTCAGTATAAAAGGTGTGGGTGGGGCCTTTACCCTGTCAGACATGTAGAGCGGAGCATAGTTATTGAATGTATTCCCAAATAATGTTTTAGCCAGTGTTTCTTCATGTAATTAGTCACAGATATACATGAATAGATGGAGGCAATGATGTGTTCTTACATTAAAAATCGTAGTCCTCTTTACATCACTAATTCATTAACTCCATTCAGAATATGACTGTTGTACATTCAAACTGAAACATTTAGCTATCAATCTAGACTGCGTTTACACCAATCACATGACACAACAACACCACATGGGCGCAGAGGTTACACTGATGGAGCAGTTGTTCAGGCCATGGAAACCACGGGAGAGGTAACAGCTGATGCCAACACTGACCCCTCCTATGTGATTGTGCAGGCATTCCAAACCTTCTTGGACGGCCAAACAAAGGGTAGTAATTGGGCGTTGTGGAAGGATTCAGAGGCATTTCTCATGGAGGAAGGCAACATCATAGACCCAGACACCCCAATTGCCACTCTTACGGGCAGCCAGGTCATTTTATTGCAGGTCCTTTCAAGGCATGAAGAGTCTTTTGGTGAAGGGTCCAACAAACAGAGGATCAACGACGGCCCCTGAAGTACATCAAGGCATCAATGATCTTAGCAATGTTCTTGTGAGGAAGAGACAATTGCATAGTCACTGTTTCTGGGTGGGGCTGTCACATTTCTTCCAGCTAATGTGAAGGCCAAGGGAGCGCAGGAGGCTAATCAGGAGAGGTTGAGCCTGTAAATCAGTCCTAACAGGTATGCTTCTGTAGGCTGCACTAATGTCCCCAGAAGCCATGTAGCAGTTAGACGAAACAAGTTGAGTCACATGATGAAGTACAAATTAATTTCCCATCCAGCAAATCATCATTGAATAATGTAGACAGAAACTGATGAGTATCATGGTTCAGGGCCGATTGATAATTCTCACCACAATATGTTGCCACACATTGGGGGTCTACTATAGGAAAACCATGAGAGTTTTGGCAACCCTTTGTTGGCTTTATTTGTCTTGCAAGATCGAACCATTAAGTAGATTCACTACACATGTATACGTTTCACTGAATAAAAGTTCCAAAATTTCGTACATGTGTAGTGGTCGTGTGTTTTTACGGGTTCCACAATAGTACAGTCCGGGAGTCCGAGACTGTCCGCTGGTTGAGTCCAGTCCTTTCGGACTGACACCAGGGGGCGGTCGAGGGCTCTCGGATCAATCCGAAGCACAGACCCTGGAAGAGTGGTCTTGTGTCTTATTGCTATTATTTGTATTGATCTCTTTATATTGTGTCTTCTCCTTGTATATTGCCATTTTATACTATTGAAATGTCCTTTTATGTGTTCTTACCCGATCTCTGGTTTTACTTATCTTTAACTCTGCTTTTATGAGAATATGTGATGTTTCCCTATTCTCCACACCCTGTTTTATACTGTTTTACAGCATATATGTTCCCTTTGTGGCTGGTCCACAAAGGTTGGTCTGTTGGGTTGTGTGGCAATAAAACCAGAGTACTAGAGTAATCCTTGTTCCGTTTTATTCCTAAGCTAAGAGTCCCGAACCGAGTTCACTACAATTGGTGCCGTGACCAGTTCTTAGCCGCAACCAGAAGTTAGCTTTTCAAAAAGCCTGAAAAGTGTTCGGATCCATCCAGGTAGAATTCTATGAAATAAAATAAAGAAAGAGGTCAGTAGAAATGGCAGACCTAGATAGAGCGAGTCAGACAGAACAACTGGTCGGGGCAACTGGAGGTGTGGGCAGAGGTAGAGGCATAGGTGCTATACCGAAAGTCCGAACCACAGTGCCCAGACCGAGTCCAGGCACGAAGAAGATCGTGCAAGATGTCTTGGCATTCTGCGATCCTCGCGAAAGATTTTGTTCGGACAACATGGATGAGGGTTTCCCACAAAGACAGGGAAAGGAGTCTACTCCACCTCTGCAGTCTCAGGTGGATGCTTGGCGCAAAGCCTATGAGCGGGCGCACAAGTTTAACTTGGGCCAGAGGAACCAAGTGGTTATGTTAGAAGACCAAGCTCCAGAGAACTCTACAAGATTTGGCCGAGAGAAGCGATCGTTCTACAGCCAGGTTAATGGTTGAAAACAAGAAACTTCGGACCGAAGTCTCTAGGGTAGATGACCTGTCTAGATTACTAAATCAGCCAGATCAGACGGCGAAATCTCCGAATCCGGAGCCAACTTTGGAGCAAGTGGCTGCTATTTTCGGATTGGGGGTGGGTGCTAGACCCAAATGCCCGATAGTTGATCCAACACCCGAAAAGGCTGGCAGCATGAGGAACGAAGGACAAGGGGAATCCTATGTACTTAGGACTCCTGCTTCCTTCGTTTGGGGATCCAAAAAGAAGGTCCAGATTATGACCCCGGAAATTCCCCAAACTTCCTCACCAAACCAGGGAGTAGTCACTCCACCCACTGGTACAGCGGGTAGACCGGGCATAGGCACTGGCATCTCCACCATCAAGAAGCTTTCGGATGTTACCATAGGTTATCCGGGTGGACATGTCACGGACGGAACCTATGTCCGACATGATGTTGTAGGGACTACAGGTGCGAATTCCCCTCGGAGTTATGTTCCTGCGGCTCACACAACAACAATGAGGAGAGAAACCCCCTCATTCAAAGATAAATCCTTAACTCAAGGATTAAGATATGACGGGCCTGAACCAGCAGCAAGCTCATTTCATTATGAGTTTATGCGGGATGCGGCTAGTCATGTCCCGAAGATGTCTTTCCTAAAGCAATGGGATTCTTCCAAAGACAGTTGGAGCATCCATTTGGGAGAAATGAGGGTGATGGCAGAGGCTCAGAATTGGTCGGATGATACTTTCCTGATGTTTCTGAAGTGTACCTGCCGCCGCCAAGTTCAGGAGCTAGGTGAGCTACCCCCTGGACTGAAACTCCTAGAGTTTGTCCAGCATATGGAGGCAAATTTCGGGGAACACAACTCCCGGAAAAAAGAGGCCATCTTTTATGCTCCGAGGCAAACTATGAATCAGACCAGTCGCAACTTCGCAAATGAAGTTGTGAAGAAAGCCCGAATTGCTTTCGGCAATGTTATAGATTACACTGGACGCACATTGTGTTTGAAGGTATATCTAGATGGCCTGTCCAATGCCAAGGAAGCCTGGTGGATACGACTCCAGGAACCTTATGATCTTGAACAGGCCGTCCATTGGTCCGAAGTGTACGAGGGAGCTGATTTGGATGCTGTAAATACTGTATCCATACAGAACACTACCGCTAGCTCAGCGCCGGACTTTTTCGGACCCCCTGAAGCTAGTGGAGGGCACAAGAATAAGACCCCGAAAAAGTCTGTCATTGCCCAGATTACTGAGGCATTGCATGCCAATGATAAAGTAGAGTCGGAAGAAGAAGACTTTGACATTGGCGCGATAGTACAGGCCATTCAGACATGGCAGGCTCATAGAAAACCAACCCCCATGGATGCCCGAAAACTTCTTATTATGAGAAATCTGGGTATAGGGGAAAGAAATAATTTCCGAAGACTAAACCCTGCTACTTCTGTGGTGAATTTTGACATAGGGTCTCTGAATGTTCAAAGAAGAAGGGGCTGTTCAAACTCCTTGCAGTATCCGAAGCAAGGGCAGCCGCAGCAGAGAATCCGGAAAACTAGAAGGGGCCCTCACGAGAAGCGTAGTGGGGGTCGGCGGCAAGGCGCTTCATAATACAACAATCCAAGAGAAGTATGAGAGTAGTGTAGAGATTGGGAGTAAAGCCCAGGCACCGCTTAGTACGCTCGGACTAATCCCAAGTGTGGACCAATCCGAGTCGAAAGGTGGAGAATCTAGATCGTTGCCGGACAGTAAAACTCTTTCAAAGGTCTGTACTCCTTTGAGAAATCCGGAGGATGACCCTAATATACGATGGGGGGAATCTGGATTCCAAGCTGAAGAAGGGCAGATTGTAATGGTCAAGAAGAACCGTAATAAACCTGCCAAGATTCAGAAGGTTTCTGTACTACGAAAGGAAACTCTGGAGATCCCATCTAAGTTATTAGTTTGGGAAAGATGGTATGCTACCATGGTAGCATTTAGTAGCATTTAGTACTAGTAGGTGGGATGAATGGATTCTTTTTGGTTGATCCTGGTGCTACTACCAGTTTGATCACTAAGAAGTTCTATGACTCCCTTCCACATCCACCACCGATGGTTTCGGTCCGAACGGTGTGTGCGATGGGAGATGGAACACCTATTAATACTTACGGTAGCGTGCTATGTCCGTGGAATATAGGAGGACGGACCTATATGATTACATGTCTCATTGTCAGTGGTCTACAAGGCCCTGAGGATGGGATACTTGGTGCAGATTTTTATTATGTGCATCGATGTAGGCTTGATTCGTCAGGATTATTTTACTTGGATAACTACAGTCATTCCGTGAGTTGTAAACTCTGGAAGAGACAAGGTAGTAGTAAAGAAAAATCCTCTGTGAAGGCAGTGCAGGTCGGAAATTCACTTGCAGATATAGAGGTGACACTCAAAAAAGGTGTAACCCTTGAACCCGGCAAAGTGACTCTGGCTGAATTAAACATTCACAGTGGCTCAGACACATCGGATGGATTGATGTTCGAGCCAGACCAACAATTACTAAGTGACTATGCCTTGGGAAGCTTGAATACGTATGTATCAGGTGACGGGAAACCGGCTGTGGTAGCATTTAGTAATCCGTCCAGGCGAGCTATTAAGCTCGGAAAGAGAAGAATGGTAGGCAGATTGTATAGTGTGACTTTACTTTCACAAGATTCAGTCATGTCTGGGGAGGAGGATGACAATGTGATCGAAGAGGCCATCATCAATTCAATACGGGTTATGGAATCACCTGTGGCGGATGATGATTTGATCTCACCTGAAATGCCCCCCACTGTGTGTCCGCTGGCTAAGTAAATAGCGGACTCAGATCTACGGGACCAAAAAGAAATAAAAAGTGCAACAGATCTACTAAAAGAATATCAGGACTGTTTCTCCATCCCAGGGTTCGGGAAACTACTGGGGTGTACACATAAAGTCCGACACCCTATTAATACGGGTGATGCAGCCCCTATTAAACAAGCGTATCGTCGGATACCAGTGGCAAAGAGAGACAAGGCTGAAGCAGAGATCTGGAAAATGTACAAGGAAGGCCGGATTGAACATAGTAGCAGTCCTTGGGGTGCTCCTATAGTCATGGCAGCCAAGAAAGATGGAACCCAGAGGTTCTGTGTCGACTATCGTCAGCTAAATGCAGTGACCATAAAAGATAGTTTTCCATTACCCTGGATAGATGAGTGTGTAGAGGCCCTTGGAGGAAACAAGTGGTTCGGCACCCTAGATCTAGAGAGTGGATATTGGCAGGTAGCCATGGATGAGGAAAGTAAACACAAAACTGCTTTTCTGTCCACTGTGGGCTTATTTCAATTCAAAGTTATGGCTTTCGGATTGTGTAATGACCTACACAAAGTGGTAAAAAGCTCAAAAATACAACACTTTGCGGATGATACCCTAGTCTACCTAAACTGTAAAGAACCAGCTACATTAAATAAAAAGCTTCAGGCGGACCTAGATGCCGTCAATACATGGTGCCAAAGCAACAAAATCTCAGTAAATGCAGAAAAATGTAGCATAGTCAACTTCAAATTCAGGAGGAAATCAAAGGAAGAAACTCTCACTCTTAAATTAGGGAATTCAAAACTAAACACGGCTGCAGAATACAAATATCTGGGCTTCACCCTAGATGAATATCTTACTTTCAAACCTCATATCATCAACACGATAAAAAAAACAAGGTAAAAAATATCACTGATGTACAAAGCAAAATGCTCCCTCACACAAAAAGCGAAAATAGACTTATACAAAATGGCCATACTCCCACAAATTGACTACTGTGATTTTATATCACGCGAACAGAAGAGTCAGGAAAAAGGGGTAGTAGCAATATATTTATTTGGCTCGGACATGTTATCTTTTCTGATACAATTCCTCCAAAGAGAGAAGAAAATATAAAAAAAAAGAAATCCAAACAGGACCGACTGGTTGAAACAGCTTTGTATGAATGTGAGTGTTCAAAGTTGGCGCGGTTGAGTTGCCTAGCAACAGGCACTTCCTTCCGGTTAGGTCAGGTGATCATCTTGCCGCTCAGATATAGTAGTATAACAATGTTATACCAACCATATCACGCGAACAGAAGAGTCAGGAAAAAGGGGTAGTAGCAATATATTTATTTGGCTCGGACATGTTATCTTTTCTGATACAATTCCTCCAAGCCAAAAGTAGTAGTAAAGTAGAGGAAAATATAATGTCTAGGAGAAATAAGTAGATGCTATCGAGTCTATCTGACGACGACGGTCCAGAGAGAGTGTCAGATAGTCCAAGACGGATAGACTGCGCCAGTCCCCAACTCCTTTAATGTCAACCAGGGAGACACCGATGCTGTGCAGGAAAGTGGCGCCCGACCTCCTGAGAGAGTGAAGGCCTACATTGGAAGGTGAAAGACCAATCTTGGACACTAGAGACTTCAGGAAAGCCAAGACGTCTCTGTATAGGACGGGGCGCACACTGCCACTCAGGCGGCAGAGGAAAATCGGAGACGAAGGTTGGGCTGGAAACTGACGAAAATTGTCCTCGATGAGACCCACCACACACAAGGGGGAGCCAGGTAGGCGTTTTAGCGGAATGAGAAGTGGAGTAGACGACAAGCCTCTAGTTTTGCTGGTCTCAACTGAGATGTGAACACCCCAAGATGATAAGGTAACACATGATCTAGGAATAACATGAGAATCCCGATCACATGAAGACTTGTCCGGAACGATGTTTGATTTCCTCAACAGAGTTCGAAACGACATGGCAATAACACCCCACATCGCAGCTTGATTAGGGTCGAGAGGATTCACATGAAGATAGAGGTGCAGTAGTTGAGCAACCGTTAGAGGAATAGCTTGCTTGGGTGGAGCTCCCACTCTCCTCTTGAGGCCTGAAAGCACCATCTTGATGTAAAAGGAAGAACGTAGATTCTCAGGCGCCCCACACAACTTATGCAAGCTAATGATGGCAGACAAGTAATTGTCGATTGAAGTAAATTTCATTGATAGACCTAAATATGACAGGAACCTGGCCACAGTCTGCGTAGATGCAGGGACTGGACACAGGCCATAACTCACAAAAGGTGAAATACTTTTTCCATTGGCCTGATCTAGTGGATAATGTATTAGACGCCCATGCACTGCAGATATTAAGGGATACTTGGTTGTCAATATCACGCAGGGTAGCACCTGGAACAGCACAAGGACAAGTCAGTAATGCTAACAGAATCAAAGGAAGCAAGGCGGGATAGAACATCTGGGACTACATTAAGGTGACCGGGGATATGACTCGAAGTCAGGTGAAAGTTACAAGTCGCGGACGCCCAGAATATATCTCTGAGAATGTCCATATATCATGGCGACAACTTGAGTGTTGTCCGATACACATACGATCCTACAACCTTGCCACTCAGCACCAAATCTGTAGCAAGCTAGCCAGATGTTGAATAACTGAGGTACCAGATTAATCCAGTGGCAATGGTCGGGAGACACGGATAACAATTGATGAGGGGGGGGGGGGGCATTCACAAATGAACCGGCAACCCAATCACCAGCCCAGACCAAGCCGAAACCTGATAGGCAAGCGTCAGTGTGTAGAGACATGCTATCCCGAAAATGGTGCTTGATCATGCAGGCCTTGCCGTTGAAAATAGGGGCATAGCGAGACCACCATTTGATGTCCTCATGGAATTCGAGTGATAATATAACTCGCTTGGTGGACTCATCCAGACCTTTCAGCAAGTCGATGATGCGTCTCTAAAAGGTACGGCCACCACGCACCAGCTTGGAAGCGTGGGCGATGATTCCACAAAGGACTTTTAGTTGATGTGGCGTGGCAGAATGTTTGTCCTTGAAGAAATTTATTTCGTGTAGCAGCTTGTCGAGTTTGTTAGCAGGCAGAGACATAGACATGGAAGCACAGTCAAATATGATGCCTAGATAGCGGCAGGAGGTCGATGGAGTCATGCACTTCTCCCATGCTACTATGAAACCCAACTGGCCAAGAAGTGAAATTAACTCAGATTGAGTCGACTGGCAGTGGGTGAATGTGGGGCCCCAACAGATAAAATCATCAAGGTAGTTGATGACATTTGGGAAACCTCTGCGGCTCAGACAAGCAACAACAAAGTCAGAGATGGCATTGAAAATGTAAGGAGCCGAGCACAAGCCGAAGCATAGGCGGGTATCAGTTAGAGTAAGAGACGCGTCGTTGAAGACCCACCTAAGACCCTGTAGGGTCCACTGAGACGGGTGAACGCTAATTGATCTGTATGCGGCTCTAATGTCTACTGATGCCATGTAATATCCTGGTAAAAGCGCATCTGAGACATCATCAACGGTTTTGAAATGGAAAGGGATAGCAGTACCCTATGTGCACAAGCCAGTTGATAGCTTACCATAGGAGCCTTACAGTAGCCTCCCACGGCCATCTTTCACCCTGGCCAAACGTAACCACTTGCGCAGCTACAGGTGTGTTACTGTAGCCCTCCATGGACGGCTATGTAGCTGTCCATGGGTGGCTACAGAAACACACCTGTAGGTGTGTCACTGTAGCCGTCCATGGCTGGCTACATAGCTGTCCATGGATGCTACATGTAGCAGTCCATGGGTGCTTTGCATAGGTCGTCCTGGGAATGCCCAATATGGCTAGGGGTATTTATAGCTAGCTTTATTTAGGGTTAGGGGGATGGGAACTAGATATTTCGCCTTCCTCTGCCTTTTATTGTCTGTATAAATATTTAACGAATTGTGCTGTCATGGAAATAAAATGATGAAGAAAGCAGATAACACAGTAATAATGTTTAGTATTTCTCTTTATTGCATTTTATATTATTTTTTATATTATCATACCGTATAGACATAAATCATCTGTAAACATTGAAAGAATCATGGGAGCATATATGAATGTAATAAATACAATAATAACATGAACAAACAGAATGAAGTTCTCTGTCATAGAAGACACCAGAATTGCATGAACAAAAATATGATTATACCATACAAGGATTTAATCTTCTAATTCAGTGATATAATTCATCTCAGTCTAGCAGGAATAAAACGAATATAAAAATAATTCTTCGGTCAAGATTCATCCATGATTATTTCCAGCATTGTTCTTCTATATTGCTTGACCTCCTGGCAATGACTCGGCCTCTGCAATATAATAATAAATATATATTACACATTTGGGTATTTTTAACACATATATCTATATATATATGAGCATTTCTCATGAAACGTTGACCAGGGCTCTATGTACATGTGGAAACAAAATATCAAAGTCTAAGAGTCATATTTCTTTTAATAGATCGAATAGTTATGTAACCATACTTCTTTAAAGTTTTTTTTTTAAAGATTTTATTTTCGCTAGGTATTACAGGTCTCCCCTTTTCGGGGTTTCTCACCTGCCCCTAGCTGGTTTATTTATTTAAATCGGGGTTTTAGTGGGCAGTTGGATTATTACAGCCTTGTCAAGTATAAATTACAATAAGGTATTAGCAAAGACTAAGAAAATCAGTAGAACAAATATTCATATATGATCTTATAATGTATCTAGAAATGAGGAGCATGTCGCTAGGAATATATAAATACCATGTATAGGGTTATACTATCAGAATTGACAAAGATATTGTCAAATTCAAGACTCGACTTTGAGTTGTCTTGAATCTTTATTTTAATTGTTTTATTCAGAAATGCATCTGCCACGCCCCCTAATGTCTCAGAGGCCAAACCCTGTGTAATTGCTGTAATCTGTCTAGTATTTAAGCAATAAAAATATCCTATTCTACTTGTTTCGGTTCTGGCCTTGAAACATACTTATTTTGTGTGTTGCGTTGATTAATTTTTCACTCAACTGCCGATCCTAAATTTATATTGAATGACCCTGAATTCTTCAATATGACACACACAAATATGACACACACAAAACGTGAAAAACAAATCAAAATTGCTATTAATTTTTTGGAAACGACCACATACATTATAACAATTCTTTTCTATTTCCTTTTATTTTTGTTTCATTATGAAGAACACACATTTCTCGTTCAGGAAATGTCTATTTTTCCATATTTATCTCCAATGTTTTTGGAGTGTGAAAAATGTACGCACAAATCAGCAAATATTGTGACAATGCGATGATCCACTCTAATAGTTGTTTAATTTGATCAAATTCTACTGAATTTTGTGTAGGAAAGAGTATTGTATGTATAGGCGTGTGCAAAACAAAAACTCTGTGCGAATCCACTATTAACAGGTATATTGTGTAGTTCACACCAGTAGTAGTACTCACCACCGGCGAAATGACCTTTTGTGAGTAATGGTAGGAAATGGTAGAGATTTTGGTCGATTTGATTGACAGGTTACTCATTTTCTCGCGCGGCGCGCGGCGCGGCAGGCA
The DNA here is from genome assembly GCA_942159475.1 of Sthenelais limicola. NCBI lineage: Eukaryota > Metazoa > Annelida > Polychaeta > Phyllodocida > Sigalionidae > Sthenelais > Sthenelais limicola. The sequence continues at coordinate 214,077 of OW804100.1, read as the reverse complement.
GCGTGCGGTAGACGCGGTGAGAGGGCGCGCGGTAGACGCAGTAGAGACGCGTGGGCGCGCGTAGCGCGTTGGTAGGGGGATATGGGTGGGGGAGAGGGTGGTGGTGGTGGTGGTGGTGTGGAGAGGAGAGGGGTGGGGAAAGAGAGGGGTGGGGAAAGAGAGGGGTGGGGAAAGAGAGGGGTGGGGAAAGAGAGGGAGAGAGGAGTGAGTTGCGCTGTATAGAGCTGTGTATAGAGCTGTGTATAGCGGTTATCCGCTGGTTCCCCATTTCCCTATACTACTTACAGTATCTTGAGTCGCGATGATATAAGGGGGATCGGAGAGATGGTTTGAAAAAAAGGATGAAGAATAATTTTAGAGGGGGATTATTTATATGGGATAGAGGGGGAGGAGAAAAGATGGACTGGGGTGGTGTGGGAAAGTTCCTAGGTCGGTGCGCTGGGGTGATCCAGGTGTTTCATTTCCACTGCCTTGACCCGATGAGGTGGTGGCCTGTTCTCCCTTGTTGAAGTCGTTGCTCGCGTTGACACCGTCCGAGGGCGCTTGAGCGCTACCTTTGCCGGCTCGAGCCTTATCTTTCGGGGTGCGATTGAGAGAGGAAATTAACTTGGAGGCAGATATTGCTGCATTTGAAAGCTAAAAATAGCTTAGGTTCGCCATCTTGAGACTTTTTTAACAACAGCCCACGATAGATTCGACATTCCGAGACTTCAGATTTATAACCGAAGAAAGTCAAGTAAGTGTTGATTAGCATGTTTAATTTGTGTTGATACATGTTTATGAATATACCAAGAATACTAAGGGAGTTGCTTTAGTGGCTTGTATGCGCTTGATTTGAGCTGAGATTAATGTGAAATATTTGTGAGATTCGCGTGAGATATGGTTTTGAAATCGAGCTATGGCCGCCGGTGGGGGAGGGGGCAGGCTCGGTGAGATAGCGTTGGTCGCTGGTTGATACCTATTGATGCCTATTGAATTTATTTTTTTTGCAGAATGGTATACCTCTCGCACGTAACCGAAGATGGTTATAGAATGGACATTTTGTTCGATGGTGTAGATGTCGCCGTTCGAGGCTTTCATCAAGGTGTACAAATAGGAGAAACCCAGGTCCCCTTCGTGACGCCCGAGTGGACGTATACTTTGCATCATGGGGCTGTCGATTGGCTATTTGGTCTTTTACTTGGAGGAACAGTCCTTTACTGCGAAAGGAGGAACCAGGGAGATATTGCATCTTTATATCTCCTGAGGTCAGAGTGTGAGTTGAGACTTTGTCACTTCATCTTGTATTGTTATTACACTTCACTTGAGTCTTTGTCACTTCATATTGTATCGTTATTACACTTGACTTAAGATTGCATTGACATAACACATAACACCATAAAGTATTTATGAAAAAAGTTTGTGGTGTATTTTACAAAAAAAATTTTTTTTAACAGGGTAAGGATGATACCTATGCTGTTGCACCTGTGGATGTGACCTGTTGGATCTCCACCCAAGAGACCTGTTGGATCTCCACCCAAGAGACCTGTTGGATCTCCACCCAAGAGACCTGACCTGTGCTTGGACTATACCTGCTGTAAATGTGCTTGTGATACCCGGACTGCCTTTGCTCTCGCCTTTGCGGACTTTATTTGTGTTATATGCCCGGACTATATACCTTATATGATTATTATATCCTGATTATACCTTGATTATTATTACTATTATTATTATTATCATGCCTTGTTGCTTTTGTGGTGCTATATAACCTTTTGTCATATTATATATGGCATATATGTACATATTGCTCGCTCGTCATATTATATATGGCGATAAATAGAAAACTCAATAACTTAAACACGTAATAATAATAATAAAACATAAACTTTTAACTTTACCTGTTGTTTAATTTGTTTATTTATTTTAGTGGAATGATATGGAATGATATGGAATGATATGATATGAAAATGTGTATGAAATATGAAATACGAAAAAGTCACCATGCTGCAAGAGAGAGAGGCGAATGAAGATCTTCGAGTGGAGGAAGGGGACCATTTACCGGTGAAAATATCGGATGATTTCCCTAGAAAAAAAAGGATGTGAATTAGCTACGTATAACTATTTATAATTTATATTTATTAAAATATGTTGCGTAAAATTGATATGTGCGGGACGTGTAAATGAGTAGATAATAAAGTAAAAAAATAAAATGAGTAAAACAAAAACTTACGGCCACCGTTTTTCCATGATGAGGTCCATGGCCCCCTTCTTCCACTCGAAGCACGAGCCGAACTTACGTGTACAGGTATCCAGGACAAACTTGCGTTCTGACATTGGACTTTTGTCAGCGATACACCACATTTTGCTTTCTGGATACCAGGTAAATTTGATCGGGGGGATGTGCATGTGAAACACCCCCAACTCCCTATTCCTGTCTTCCGTTTGGAAGAAGGGAGCCCTCATCCACATTCGCCACTCTGTTGCTGAGATTTTCCTGGTTTGTGTGATGTGACTGCCAGGCTTAGTAATGATGCAAATTGAATTTCCCACCGGTGATGCTGTAATTTGGAAAGACGCCTCGGGTGTTATTTCGAAGGTCATGGTGAACTTGTTTAGCTCACCGGTGGGGAACACATGCATCTTTACGAAATAGCCTGGCCTTGCCTTTACCAGGGGCCCAGCCTCATCGTACATGGTGACTTCTCGAACGAAGTTGATTGGGGGGATGTTAGGTTCAGCCCCAGCTCCATTTCTAGTTTCGTTTTGTTCAGCCCTAGCTGCTGAAGCTGGGGCTTCCCCTTCAGCCCCAGACCTAGCTTCCTCACTTCCAGCACCCGTATGCCCAAGCAATTCGCGGATAATTTCTTCATTGTTAGGGTCGAAAGGATAATCATAAAATGGATCAGTTGGGTCACGGGTGCAGTCGAGAGGTGGGGGGCTAAAAGATGTAGATGGTCTGGGGCTTGGGTTGCGTCGCTCGCTAGCAGGTGAGGGGGGTAAGAAGCTTTCAACCTCCATTTCCCCCTCCGATGACTCCTGCTGCACGTTTTCCTCCTCCTCCTCCTCCTCCTCCTCGTTCCGATCTCCTTGCTCCTGCTCCTCTTTGTCTGTTATCTCCCCCTCCTCCTTTTCCTTTGCCTGCTCCCGCTCCTGCCTCTCCTCCCACCTTTGCCACTCCCGCTCCTCCTCCTCCTCCTCCTCCTCCTCCTCGTCCCACCTGAGTTGGGCAGTTGGGGAGTTGGCAGCCTCCAAAGGAGGCATGTGGCGATCGGTGGAGTCGGGGGAGGCGGGGGTCTCCACATACTCCTCCCCCCTGAGGCTCAGGAGCATTTGTGCTCCCTCAGACACACTTATATTAACGGAAAGGTGACGGTTGGCAGACATAATTATTGTTGTAATTGGTGGTGGTGGTGGTGGTGGTGGGTAATTGGTGGTGGTGCTGGTGGTGGGTAATTGGTGCTGCTGCTGCTGCTGGTGGTGGTGGTGGTGCTGGTGGTGCTGGTTGTGTGTCTGAGGGAGTGAGTGAGTGAGTGAGTGACTGAGTGACTGAGTGAGTGAGTGAGTGGTTGGTTGGTTGGTTGGTTGGTTGGGTGGATGGATAAAGGCTTTGAATAATCTGAAAAATGAAAAAACAACAAACAAATTCAATTTGGTGCTGAGCGTAATCCACAGTAAGGGTACAGTCCATGAAACACAGTTCACAATCCAAACTTAGTCCAAAGCCCAGAGCGTAATCCAAAGTGCTGAGCGTAATGTAACACAAATTAAAATCCCCAAATCCCCACACGGCAAGCCTCACGGCAAGCCTCACGGCAAGCCTCACGGCAAGCCTCACGGCAAGCCTCACGGCAAGCCTCACGGCAAGTATATAAAATGCAAGTATATAAAATGCAAAGAATAAATATAATCCATTTGAATATTAACAATGAGGCGCAGTGGAAATGGAACTGGTGATAAATCCTCTATATATAGAATCCGCTCGAAGAAACACATAATGCCACGATATGGATATAAAATTTTCGGACTAAATACCTCACAAACTGACAGCAGACGAAGGCTAATTCAAAGTGAATTACTTTTAGACGGTTTCACCCTTTTGGCTGAATATGCTAATGACGATGGGGAGAATGAAGAGACGTTTTTTGTTGACAGAACCCTCGACAAAATGTCGAGCTAGGGTGTGGTCTTAGGGTACGTATAAATACCATAGCCGACAGTTAAGAATTTTGTTCATTGACATTGTCTGTGCGCTGTCCGGCCGTGACATAAGAAATTCCGCACTTAAACTCTGACCGAAAGACCTAGGCATGGGCAAAGACATGGCCACTCAAGTTTTGGCGGGCGACAAACCCTATTTGTCATCGCGCAACAAGCCTTCTGAAGGGGTTAGCAACTTTCTGAATGTGGCTCGATTTAAGAAATTTTATATTTCTATTTCTTCCATGAGCAAGGAAAAAGCTGAACAAAGACCTGATTCGACTCGATGGATTTTTCCTTATCCCTGGCTTGGCGTAAACCTTTTGTTTAAGCAGGCTTTTCCTGTGAATGTTAGACACAGGGTAAAAACGCATTTGGCTCATCAGTTTGCTGAGAGAATTATTGAAAAAACTGCCGGCGTCGTGGATTTACCCTCGGGATATATTTTTGAGTGTATGAACTTTTCAAATGAAGAAATTTGCTACAGAGCATTTTTCTATTTTAATGAAGACATACCCAAGGAATCTGTAATAGCAGGGAGCTATATGAAATTAGCTCCGCTTCTTATTTTTGATGAGACCGGTCTTCAATGCAGACACACAAGCTTGGCTATCTATTTGAATAATTACTCATCGTGGAATGAGAGTGATTGGTTCAATGCTAGTTGGAGAAAAGACTTAACTTTGGTACCTGGTGAGCCCGACACACAGTGGATCGAATGCTTGTGTGGGTCCATGCTGAAGTCTGCGAAAGGTGTTTTTTCCTCCTACCCCTCGCGCTGCTGTAATAACCGTGGTCTTCATCACCTGTTTGCCATTAAAGCTGAATTAACTAATCGTTTGTCACCTCCTAATTCAGTTCGATGTAGCCGGTGTTTTTGCTGTTACGGAAAACCTGTAGCTCGGTTTTTGGACTTTTAAAAGAAGAAAAGATGGCTAGTTCAAGTTCTAGTTCAAGTACTGGATCGCAATGGGTGGTTGAAGCATTCGATCGAGCAGATAGTTCTAATTTAACTTTTGAGACTGAATTAAAGTTTATATTCGACCAGTTGGGCGCTGACTGGGTTACTTTGGCACCCTTTTTGAGGTGTAATGAAATTATACGTGGAATGTTTAAAAATGGTGCGCCATTGAGAATTATTTTATTGTGGCGCCAAGGCGTCAATATTGAAAGGCAAGCATATGAGCAGCTTTACTTTGCACTTAAGAAGAGCGAACGCCGTGATCTGTGTGAGATTTTGATGGCTCATTACGCAGTCAAAGGATCCGTGTGCCCGGACATTATGAGTCAAATCGCCTCCAGAATTTACGGCAACTGGAAAATTGTGGGTATACATTTGGGAGTGCCATTTTATAAAATGGAGGAGATTCAGCAAGAAATATCGATAAGAGCAATGTCTGCATGCCCTGCGAATGAATTACTCCGAGCATGGTGCTCCAAGTGTTTTTTTGAGTTAAAATCATGCGAGCAAATGATGGAAGAATTAAAGCTTGCATTGGGCATTATAAAACGCCAGGATTTGGTCGAGCAGTTAAGTTTGTTTCAGACCCTATATAGTTGCCTATAAATAGGTGTTACCTTTATCAAAAAGGATTAGTTTACTATCAACCTTGGAACGCAACACACGTCAAACATGGAGCTTTTACTAAGCGAGAAAGTTACCCTTAAAAGGGAGAGCACCAAAAACGTTAAACTTTCCAGAACCAAAGCTGATGGCTCCACGCGGAATTTATTTATGCCCTTCGCTGTAGTGGAACTTATTGTTGGCTTTATGACTCAAATCCTAGGTGGGGAAGAAGCGGACTGTGGAAATGGCTGGACGTGCATTAAAAAGGACTTTCAAGGAAAAGATTACCTGACCATTTCTAAGAAAAAAGAACAAGGCGATTGCTTTTATGGCTGGTCATGGTTTAACTTGTCTTTGGACGAAGCAAGAGAGCTGGCGAGATCATTTAAGGCTTTTTCTACCTCTCCCGCTCCATCCTCTCCTAGGCGAGTTGCGGGTACATCAGGGGGAATATTTGGAGCAGCCTGTGCACCTAAGAGAGGGGGGAGTACATTTTCATTTTCACCCCCTAGCAAAAAGAAAAATATTTGGGAGCCAACAGCCACAGCAGGAGCAGCAGGAGCAGCAGGAGTTAAAACATTTCGCCTGTTTAGTTGGGATATGTACGATGGTGAGAAAGACATTTTAAACTCATCTGACAATAGCAAATATTTGAGTGAGCAAAACTGCATTAACGCTTCTGAGGATTTTTTGCGGGGTGTTAAGCCTTACTTTCCCGACGCATGGACAAAGACAAAATCAGAGGAATTTTCTTACCCCTCCAGTGAAGAGCTTATTGGAATTGTGTATGACTTTATGCTAAGGAGGGACTACAATCAAATTCGCGCAGCAAATTGTATCGGATGCGTGCAAGGCAGCGGCGGACAAGCAGCTCATGAAGGGGGGTGTATGGGAGTGCTTTTGGGAAGTGTGAGCAAGCGAGATATATCTTGCGCTCATTTGGCATTAGATTCAAATGACTTGATAGAGACCACACAAAAGATTATTACTACCTACTCCCACTACGGATTACACGCCTTAGACGACATTACTTTGAGTGCTGTGGAGCATGTGCTCAAGGTAAAATGGGCTGAAATACCAGACATGGCATCCTTTTCGGATATTAGTGCTATTCCGGAAGAAGTAAAAAGTGACTTGAAATAAGGCAATTAAACACCAATATATATATATATTTTGATAATGAACTTTTATTTATGAGATGGAGAGCTTGAGACAAAGTCCTGCTTTTTAAACTATCCATGACCTGGGAGGTCGTCACTCCAACTATAGACTCTAAAACTGTAAAAGACTGTAGACTAAAAAGTTAAGCACTGTATAGCACTCTATACGTAAAAGAAATGTTATATTTTTATAACCTGGGAGGTTGTCACTCATAATACATATAATATATATAAATGTATAAGTAGACTAATAAGTTGGCTATAACACTGTATGCGCAACAAGTAACAAAATATCACATGAATAACATTGATAATACTTAGAATACTTAGAATACTTAGAATACTTAGAATACTTAGAATAATATATATACTGCTGCAGAATAAATATATGTACTGCAAAATACAAGTTGTAAAACTGTCAGAATAAATATCTTATGCTAGTTATGAGTCTAACTATAATTGACCTGGGAGGTCGGCACTCCGTGAAAAATTGAAAAAATTGAATTGTAGAACAGTAGAAGGACGAGGTCGAGTGATAACTTATGATAATTTTGAATTTTAATAATATGACAAAAAGCTAAGGAACAAAAAGAATCCTGTTGGAATGCTTATGCTTGTTGAATAAAATTTTGAAAAAAGAATTATTGCGTTATGTGTATATTGCGTACAAACTCGAGAACAGACCTTTTATTTTGGGGGTGAAATTTGGAAAGAGGCTGAGGATACAAATTTGTTTATACATGTTTTGGGCGTATCCTCACCGGGGGGAAAATATTTTTTTGGGGGAGGAACTTTTGTTTTTTTATAATTTTGTCCAAAAGGGGTTGAGGTGGAAGGGACAGGAGTTGTAGGAGGAGGAGGAGGGGTAACGTATGTTAGGGGAGCAGCAACGTCATCATATAGGTGCGCGGTGGAGTGAATTTCGGGGGTGATGATAAAGGATGTTTCTTGCTCGTGTGGTGGTGAGGGCGTCAAATCGGTCAATTTGGGGATCATTTTTCTAAGCTGCTTTTGGTCTAAACGGGGAGCTGAGAAGGAGGGCATAGGGTGTTCATAAAGGTCTGTTTGCGAGTTTGTAAAAGTATCGATGAAGGACGCACCGTGGTCTAAAATAGGGCGAGAGCGGGCGACTTTAGGATTATAAGGGGTGGTTGATGAGGTGCGTCCCCCGGGAAACATTTTATTATGAATAGTTTCACGAATGGTCGAATAGGCTAATTCTTTAAAAATATTTTCATTTTGTTCGTTCAATAAGGGAGAGCAGAGGGTTGGGTCCGAAAGGGTGCGCCGTAAATTAGAATGAACGTAATTTTCCATGTAATTTTCCATTGTTTTAGATTGTCCACTAGATTTAGATTCTTTTTGTTTTTTAGCTTTTTGAAGTTTTTTTTTGTAGTATAAAAAAACGCCGAAAAAGTAAAAAAATATACCAAAAAGAGAAGTGAGAAAGGATCCGGTAGAAGTGAAGAGAGACCATGAGGAGTCCTCCTCTTCCACCTCCTCTTTTACTTCCTCGACCTCGTCCTTGACGTCTTCGATTTCGTCCTTCACTTCGCCCAGTAAGTCTTTAATTTCGGTGAGGCTAGGTCCGTCTTTCTGAAATTATAGAATATAAGAATAGGTCAGCGTTAAATAAAAGGGAGATTTGTATGGCTTAGTATTATTTCTGACGCTTCTTTGCCAAGGCAAGTCGAGGAAGCCGCCAAAGGGGCTCATCATACCGAATTTTGTCTGCAATGGCAGCAATGAAGCAATGAAGTGGACAATTTTTTGGCCTACTCTATGGCTAATTAATTCAATTAACACTTGATGGTAGAACGTTGCACATATTGCCAATATACCAATGGTACCAATGTGAGCCAACCTCACTGAGGGTGGAGGGAAATTCCAGTGTGAACTGTGAACATCAATTATTAAGATTGATTGGCTTTGATTGATTCGAAGTGCTTGTATCACAGTGCAATTCATACAGGAGAGAGAGAGAGAGAGACACTCTTTATTATAATCACAGATGAAGCACATTAAGGCTCCACCACCCCTCTAACAATCACCGACTCCCCATTTCTATCTTTCAATCTGATAGCGGGCGAAGGTGAATGCAGTGGTGAGTGACCTTAGTTCCTTTACGCCCTTATCAACACAATGCGAATGCAGTGGTTTGTGCGGCGCGAACCCACGACGGTGAGGATGAGGACGATGAGGAGGACTTTCTCGCGCCTACCTAACCTAGGCGCTACGCCTTACCGACTAAGCCATACAATTCTCCCTTCTTAGTCCGCGTTAAAAGTTGGCTTTATACTAAGCCTTGTTTAAACAAAATCAAAAGGAGATTTTCGTGACCTAGTTGTTTTGGGGTAGGAATTGTTAGGAATCTGGATCCTTTTCTTAACTATGAACTTCTATGAACTGTGGTATCCTCACACTAGACGAACCCACAACCAGCGCATTGACAAAGTCTATTAATTTCAATGCTGTATATGGAATTTGGCGGTAAGCCGCCACACTAATTTTTTGATACAGTCCCAATGAGGTGAGCTGATGGGGGAGAATTCTTACAAACTACAGAACAGTCAGTTGCATCAAGCCAGATAATACCTCTGTTCGTCGGTACCAATGCGAGCGTCCAGATAATACCTCTGGTGGTCGCTGGTACCAATGTGAGCCAACCTCACTGAGGGTGGAGGGAAATTCCAGTGTGAACTGTGCCCCTATAGTTATAAGCATAATTCGTTACCAACTCATGCGATACCTCCCGACGGAGCAAGCAACCCCGCTTTTGAAGGGGGAAGATGGGGGCTGCGAACCGCCGACCCTAGGACTAAGTGTTTCCCTAAGCTTTTACCCAGCGCCCAAACCAACTCGGCCACGAATATCTCCCGCTTATACATAGTGAAAAGTGGTCCTTTTATGTTGGGGGGTCGTGTGCACTAAAGCATGACTGTGGAGAATAGCTTACCTTAGTTAAAACATTGACTGTTTTCGCGGCGATCTTTTTGCCGCTTAGGACGAAACGGTCCACTTTCTTGGTCTGAAAAAAATAAAAAAAATAATCCATATATAATACATGACTTAAAATACGAGTTTATATACAAGTTTATTTGGAATGAATACAAAAAACAGCATGAAAATTGCAAATAATGTTGGAAAAAATTAAAAATAAGTTTTTTTTGTTTTTTTTTCTCACCAATTTTCTAATTTTGTCCACTGGAGAAAGAGGTGCTGCCCTCCCCCCGCTATGATGAGGCGCAGCACCCCTTCCCTCTGATCGACGAAGGCCCCCATCGTCCCTAGCCTTAGTTCCCTCATCAGTTCCCCCTGAAAGTCCGTCCGGAGGAACAGATGACATTCCTGAGGAAAGTGAATGTTGATGTCTATCCTCAGGAATGGCGCCTGTTCCTCCATCCTTATTGTCCCCTCCATCTTTTGCGGTCGTCGATTCGTCAATATAGTCGCCCTCGTTGGTGGTGTCTGTGGTGGGGGTGTCTGTGGTGGTGGGGGTGTCTGTGGTGGTGGGGGTGTCTGTGGTGGTGGTGGGGGTGTCTGTGGTGGTGGCGTCTGTGGTGGTGGTGGTGGTGGTGGCGTCCTGGGTCCTATTTTCGTGTTCGTCGTCGTCCTCCTCCTCCTCCTCCTCCTCCTGGGTGGTGAGAGAGGTGGAGGTGGTGTCTGGAGATTGGTCGGAGGGGGTGGAGATGGACGTTGTAGAGGTCTCTTCTTCTTCTTCTTCTTCTTCTAATGTAGTTTCCTGGGCGGTGGTGGTAGTGTCTGGAGATTGATCGGCGGGGGTGGGGGTCGATGTTGTTAGCTCTTCGTCCTGGGAGGTGGTGGTGGTGGTGGTGGTGGTGGTGGTGGTGGTGATGGTGATGGTAGAGGTAGAGGTAGTAGTAGTGGGAGTTGGTGCGATCTGTTAAAAAATAAATAAATAAATAAATAAATATGTTACGATTCTATGTATGCTGTGTTAATGTCCGGAATATGTCCGGATAATCTCCGGAACATGTCCGGATAAGAGTCCAGGAGGCAGGAGAATATCCCCGGATCCCACTAGGGCTCTTAGGAACAAGAGGAATGATTTCATCTTCTTATATTATCATTTCATGTTATATTCATTTGGGAGTTATTATCCCATTGTTTCAATGTCTATCAGTGTTTATGTGATATGATTCTCTACTTCATGTTGAATATTATATTTATCATATCTTTATAATTATTCACATGTTCCTCATTTTATGTTGAAACACCTTCATTTACTTGTTCAAATAATTATGTCTTCCACAAGGAATTGTTGTATCATCAGGTTGGGACCACGGACCTCAACCTCACTTCTAGGATGGATACTGAATAAAACTGAACTCACAAAAGTACTCTCTCTTCATATTATTATATCCGGATGAGCGATTAACACTTAGAATATTATTTCCCATTGGCCCTAGACACGGACATGGATTCTTTCCTCCATTCTCCCTGCTAGAGATATAACTGATACTTATGCGCGGAAAAGTACTTTATACGATCACGATTATATTAATAGTAAATATCCCTAGTACTTAAGCCTGGAAGAGATCCAGAGTCGAAACCACGCGGGCAGAACATCTCACTGGAAAGATCTTAGGCAAGATTCATAACACTGGTGCCGTGAGAGTGAAGGGGTTTTACTTCGGTAATATCTCCTAGATCTCTGGGTAGTCTCTGCCGATTTTGGAAGTGTCACGGACCATTTGGATTTGTCCTTGGATTTATTTGGATAACACGGATTTGGTGATTTTCCGGATCGCTGGCTCCGGACATTTTCGTGCCCGGACAATTTGTGGACCGGACAATTTTGGGCCGGACATCTGGACACGAGGTTTTCTTATATGTGTCTTGGGATCACCTGTTCTGGATATTTCACCGGATCTGGACTTTCTCTTGGTAATTCCATGGGATTTATCCTTCAATAATTTTTTTTTTTATAAACTTCAGTAAATACTGGATACTGGCCGGCCGTGTCCTTCATTGAGGATTACTCCTGTGTTAGTTCTATTTTTTGTCCGTTCGTTGGATGGTGGATCCCTGTTCACGTGGGATCTGGGGAAACTTGTTCTCCATTTAATTACTGGGGACTTTGGTATTTTTTAGCCGGATTCTCTCCTGTTATTGCGTACTCTGCGATACTCTTTCTTTTCTATACACGGATTCGGTACACGTCAACTTATACATTTCGCCATGGCTACAAATCTGGATGATGGGGTAGTTGTCGGCATTCAGTTGGACACCTTGAATACCGCTTTGCAGGATTACATTAGAGAATGTGCAAGAGAAAAGGGTACAGTAGATCATCAATTGGTCGTGCTAGATGCTAAGTTGGGAGAAGCCGTACAGGACAGGGACATTCAGTTGACTAGAACGGATCAGCTGGAGAACACTGTAAAACTGAGAGATGATGCGTTGGTAAAAATTCAGAAGGAGTTTGACGATGCTATTGTTCAGTTAGACCTGTCCAAAAGGAATGTAGACGACGCTGCTCTTAACGTGGACTTCTGGAAATGTGAAGCCCGTACAGCGAAGCAAGAAGCACGAGATCTGTCCGTTCAATTTATTATGCCAGACGGAACTGATGTCCGGGATTCGGATATTTGGAAATCCCTGGATTCCCACGATCTTTACACTTCTGGTTCTCATGTACATTCTAGGAGAGGCACTAAATCGATCATGTCTAAAAAGAAGACAAGGGCATCGTTGCCTTTATTTGATTCTGATGGAGAAGATGATCGGGTGGACATCTGCCCTGTGCGCATTCGTGAATCTCTAAGTACCTCCACACTTCCTTGGTCTGACAAGCCGAAGTGTTCCATGCCCCCATCTTTTGAGGGGAAGGATTGGTACCAGTACTTGGTACAATTTGAGAATATTAGTACTGCGAACAACTGGACCATGGAGACTAGGAAAAGAGTGTTATTTTCCAAATGTAAGGGGGAGGCAGCTAGTGTCGTCAATGATTTTGACATTGCTGATGGAGCTTATCAGGATCTGATTACCATTTTGTGCAGGATCTATGGGGGTGGAACACCGGAAGATCGTGAGAATACATTCTATAACCGAAAGCAGTTACCAGGAGAGGACCTGAATGCTTTTGCTGTACAACTAAGATCCCTGATGATCTGGGCCTTTCCTGGAGAAAGGTACAGCTTCCACACGCGCCTATTAATTCAACAGTTCATCAAGGGCATGTTGGATAAAAAAATTGCCCTAGAGGTGCATGCAAAACAGCCAAAATCCCTATTTGATGCTTTAGATGTGGCTAATCGGTACAAGAGCGGTATCAAAACCCTATTTGGTGTTAATGCCAGCTCTGATATTCTTAGTGCCGCTACTTGTGTTGTGGAATATGCTGACGGAGACGCGGACACTGGTGAGGGGGAAGAGTTGGAGCTGAGTGCCTTGGGAGAGAGAAGGAAATTCTTTAACAATAGGAAGGGGGGAAATTGGAAGAACACGGGCTCCCAGACCCCTTACTGTAAATGGTGTGATAACACCGGACACTCAACTTTTACATGCCATCGCTTCCTTGCGGCCAAAGCTAGTTATGCATCAGACCATGCAGTGAATGGTTGCTCGGAACTGGGTAAGAGTGAGGGAAACGAGTAGTGGTTGGACTGGATAGGGCCAGCAGTCCGGCCACCAAAGCCCAAAATGGCTCCTCCCAACATACAATGTCGGATGGAAATGATTCCTCAGGACCCTCTTTATTAGGGGAGAGGCCAACCCCTGAAGCACTTGATTCATTACTGGTGAAAGGAAATGAGGAGGGAAATATTTATCATCTGCCAAGTCCGAAGGGAGCTAGATGGTACGCCCCGGCTTCCTTTGGAGGAGATTGTCATCGCCTTTTGGTAGATACGGGTGCATCCATAAGCATTATCAGTGATGAGATTTATTCTTCAATGAGAATGCCACCACCACTGTATCCTACCAATGATAGAGTATTTGCTGCAAATGGAAGCAAAGTTAATCTCTCAGGCATGGCTAATTTCCATTTTGGGCTAGGAAAAACATCGCACGTCTGGAGATTCTACGTTGGAGACATATACAGAGAGTCCGGAATCCTAGGCTTGGATTTTCAAATGGCGATGGACATGATTTTTAGAAGTAGAACTGGGGAAATTTGTATTAGGGGACATAAAACTTTTTGTGAATTTTTGTCCAATGTTGGAGCTCTGAGAGTGAATGTTGATACAAAAATTAAAAGCGGCATGGTGGCGTTAGTCAGCGCGACATGGAAAGATCCCTCAGATGGGGATATTGAGGGAGATTTCCTCATGGAACCTATTACGTACCTGGATAAGGATAGAGATATTCTGAGTTTTCCGACCCTGATTAGGAAAACACAGGAAAGAAATTTGTTTAGACTACCGGTTATGAACCTTGGTAGCGATTCAGTTGTTATTGAGGAAGGAGAAATTCTAGGAATTGCGGAATCCGTATCAATGATTGAGTCAGCGAGTGGAATTGGAATCCCTTTGGAGGTTATGGACGTCTCCATCACGGAAGCAGGATTGCAATGTGACCCTGTCTCTTCTGATTCTTCTGGTGATATCCTGGGAAATGATACACCAGATATATATACTCTGCCACCTTATCTTGAGGACCTGATTCAAAATAGTGATCTGTCCTCGGAGGAAGATAAAGCTCTGGTGCGAGCCGACTTATTAAAGTATGTCAGCATCTTTCAGAAACCAGGTGGAGATTTAGGGAGGACGGATTATGTAAAACATGGAATCAATACAGGTACATCTGAACCCATAAAACAGAGTTATCGGCGGCTGCCCATTGGAAGGAGACTTATTGTGGAGCAAGAGTTGGAGAAAATGTTGGAGAAAGGTGTGATCTCTCCGAGCGATTCTCCTTGGTCTTCCCCGATTGTCTTGGTAAAGAAAAAAGATAACTCTATCCGCTTTTGTGTAGACTATAGAAGGCTGAATGACATCACTAAAAAGGATGCATTTCCTTTACCTAGGATAGATGAGAGTCTGGATGCCTTGGGTAAAAATATATTTTATTCCACTCTGGATTTGGAGTCGGGGTATTGGCAAGTGGAACTTGACGATGATGCAAAGGAGAAATCTGCTTTTGTTACTCATATGGGTCTATTTAGATTCAACGTCATGGCATTCGGATTATGCAACGCCCCTGCCACATTTGAGAGGATGGTGGAGAATATGCTCCAGGGTCTCCGCTGGAACCAATGTGTTGTATATCTGGATGATATCATCACCTATGGTAAAACTTTGGAGGAGGCAAGACAGAATCTCATGACTGTTCTCGAGAGGATCAAGAATTTTGGACTTATTCTAAAGCCTAAGAAGTGCGTCTTATTCAAGTCATCTGTCAAATTTCTAGGAAGAGTAGTGAATGCAAGGGGGTGCAAAGCAGATCCGGAGAAAATTGAGGCAATTACACACTGGCCTACTCCAGCAAGTATCAAGGATATTCGATCATTCCTTGGATTGGTGGGGTACTATAGGGATTTTATACCGGATTTTGCAGAGATTGCCGAACCTATGTTCATGGCGTTGCGTGACCATAGAAAGTTTGAGTGGAACGAGGAACAGGAGAAGGCTTTTTGTACCTTGAAGAACGCTCTAGTGTCTGATCCTATTCTTGGGTACCCCACTGAGGATGATCTATTCATTTTGGACACTGATGCAAGTAATTTCAGCTATGGGGCGGTCTTGTCGCAGGTTCAAGGTGGGGTTGAAAAGGTCCTCTGTTACTTTTCTAGATCTCTCAAACCCACTCAGCGCAATTATTGTACTACACATCGTGAGTTATTAGCGGTGATCAAAGCCCTGGGGAAGTTCAAACATTTTATTTGGGGCACAAATTTCATAATCCGCACGGATCATTCCTCATTGAAATGGGTTTTGAACTTCAAGGACGCAGACGGAATACTAGTACGCTGGTTGTCTATTCTAGCTTACTTTGATGTTGACCAGGGAAAGATTGTTCACCGTGCAGGCCGGCTACATGGGAATGCCGATGCGTTGTCAAGGTTGGAAAAATTGAGAAAATGCAAGAATCTAAATTGTAGTACCTGCAATGGCAGAACAAGAGAAAACCTATCCGGTATTTGCAGGGAGTTTGTAGGCTCTGATGAAGATCATTCATCTGTCGCAAATGCAGATGAGTATCAATTGGGTTCCCTGAAAGATGGGACTCAGCTCAAGGGAGTTATATATCAGGATATTCTTCCATGTTCTAGTGAGGAAATGATTAAATTCCAGGAAGAGGATCCTGTTGTGTCGAAGCTAAGGTCACTAGTGATAGCCGGAACTAAGTTGTCGCAAACAGAGTTGCAGATGGAAACACGGAATTTCAAGATATTATATGCAATGCTTCCCAGTATGTTTCTACATCATGGGATTCTCTGTGTAAGGTTAAGGAAGGATCTTCGCGATATAGACGTGATAGTGGCACCTAACTGGGTCAGGTCATCACTATTTCACATGCTTCATAGTTCTCCTCAGGGTGGACATTTCGGTATAAAGAAAACATTGTCTAGGATCAAACAAGTTTTCCACTGGCCGTATATGAAAGTTGATCTTACACGATGGATTGCGGATTGCAAGACTTGCAAATTGACTAAGGATTCTCCGGCGAAAGGGAAAACCCCGCTACACAATGAGATTACGGGGGCAAGGTTCGAACGAATAGCCCTGGACATAGCTGTGGGCCTACCGGAGACTTTGAGGGGAAATTGCTGTATTATGGTCATTCAGGACTACTACACAAAGTATGTGGAGGCTTTCCCGATGCCTAACTGGCAGGCGGATACTTGTGCCATGTTTCTCATGGAAGGGTGGATTCTAAAGTTTGGCGCTCCAATGAGGATACATTCTGATAGAGGGGCCAATTTCACCTCCACTCTTTGGAGAGAACTCTGTAAACTAATGTCAATAAGAAAGACATTCACTAATTCTTACAGGGCGGTTTCCGATGGCATGGTGGAGCGTTTTAATCGTACGATGAAAATAGCTTTGTCAGGCTTGGCCTCTGAGAATGAGAGAAATTGGGACCATATTCTACCCTACATCACCTATGCGTATAGGTGCAGTAAGCATGAGTCCACTGGATGCTCCCCTAACCTGCTCACCTTTGGAGAGGAAATAGGCATGGTCCCTGCAGTGGTCTACAGGGATTACAACGAAGATTTTAAATACAAATGTGCCCCTAATCTAGTGGAGTATATTAGGGAGAATCTCTTGAAAGCACATGAGTTCGTGATGAACAATTTGAAGAAGTCTGTAGCAGCGCAGAAAAAAGTGTACGATAAAGGATTATTGGCCAGATCCTTCACTCCTGTACAAAAGGTATACAAGTTTATTACCGTGAAAAAGCCACTTTGTGGACGATGGGAAGGGCCTTACACCATAGTTGAAAAACTAAATGAATGGACCTATCTCGTTAGTACAGGCATGCATCGAATGGCGAAAGTGCATGTGGATTATCTAAAGCCGCATCTTTGTCCTGGGCAGCAAGAGGTATCGAATTCTTGTCCTGCAAAAAGTGAAACCAAAGAGGTAGATACTGAATCGCCAGTAAATGTCAGGAGAACTAGGACCCGGGTGATTAAGGCTCCCTCAAGATATGGCTTTTCTGGATTGAAAGTTATTCCCTAGACAATAATCTCCTCAGGAAAGTAGGGAGTAGTCCTTTCACATTTTCATTGTCGCCAGAAAAATTCATAGACACGTAAAGAAGCCTTTGGTGAAACACATAGAGAATTTGCTTGAGGATGGTGGATTTACGGCCAATTTTGAAACCATTCCGTTATTTTATAGTGTTCGTTATAACAAGTGTCTGGGGTGATATTGATCACTCCATTTGGAAATGTCATGTAAATAAATTTGTGGGGATAGAGACCCCTGATTCGGCCAGCCGGGACTCCGTGCTCCCTCTCCCGTCAACAGGCTGGAGCGGGAGACGGTCTCAGTGCGTAAATCAATGCTGGGAAGTGATTACTTTGGACCCTATATAGTAAATAACTATTATAGACCTATTCAAGTGGAAAACCTACACCTGGAAAGTATGACTTTGGATTATCATTTATTTACGTTTGATGTCATGCTATACGGACGGGGATTTGCTATGTTTTCTCCCTCGTTACTCGGAGGTGCAACCGCTGACGCGTTGCTTGGCTAGAGCGATGGCCGACCCTAGTAACTTGCGGTGTTGCCATGGTACGCGCCATTGTGGGCAACGCGTTATTCACTACAGCGCTGCCATATGCCGACACGTTGAAAACATGAGTAGTACAGGGAAATGTTCATTTTAAGGTGGTTTTGCTGCTTTATTGTCTCTTTAATATTTGTTGATAATTATTTCTGGTGGCGACACCTGACTCCTCCCCCCTCTCGGAGACTATATAAGGCGGGATCTTCAGACCTGTCACTTATCTCTTTGGCACCGTCTTGGAATCCCCGAAGAACCTCGTGCACGGTCCATTTCCCACACGCTCTACCCGGAAAACTTCCCGGAAACTTCTTGCCAAAATGGATAGTTCATCTAGTGAGGATGAAGGGGTCGAGAGGCAAACAAAGTTCATAAATGAACGACCAGTTACCATGGACCACAAGGATGGTAAAAACAAGGCAGGGAAAGAGAGTTCTCTACCGAATCGTGTCACCACGGAGAGCCGACATCGTGTCTCCATGACACCTGAAGAGCCGTCCTCGACAGACTCCCGGAAAGTTCCAGAGGAATTTGCTGAGATTGTCCGGCCTAATGGGACTTATCTAAAGAAGCCGGAAACCTTCAGGACTGGACGGTGTGTACCCTTGGCTAAAGAAGAGTGTGATAGTGAGACTGAGGAGGTTCTTTATTATAAAGAGAATGATTCTACTCTTACTGCCAAGTACGAGGGTTGGATTCGCGAGATTTTGGCTGAGTGCCAAGATTTGCCGTCTGATGTACATAGGGATTTGGAGAGGCTAGCTTTCTCCGGAGCAGAGGCCGGGCGCACTTGCCCTCTTCTTCGTTGTGAGGGAAAGATGTTGTTTAGCAGATGCTCCTGGCTTAGACACGTGGAGGAGTGTCATTTACCCAAAAGGTATGAATACTGTTGCGGAATCAGAGGAAAAGAAGGGCCGTGTAACAATCATCAGTTGAGAGTTGTGTCCCTGGTGCGCCACATGATGTGGAAACACAACATCTCACAAGTGAATTCGGCCATTCGTTGCTATAATAACGAGCAAAGATATAGGAAGCTAGTGGTGAATCCCGACTATAGGCGTTATGATGAATCTGGCGTTTCTAACAAGAAACGTATCGCTTCTGCCCCTTTGGTGTCCGGAAAAGACAAACGGATGAACATGCCTCTTAGTCTGGATGGCCTAGTGGCTGGAAAATCTGATATTAAAGAGGAATTGGCCCGGCTACATGATTCGGACATTAAATCTGTGAGCCTGCTCTCTGCATTGGAAGCCTCTTTCGTGAACACTCACACATTGTTCAGTGACTGTGTGAAATCGCTGCGCTCAGACTTCTCCAGAATTGTGGTTGCTGGTGAGAAGTTTGAGAAGTGCGACAGGGAGAAAAGAGAGATTCTTGATGATCTGACGGATAAGAATCTGCAACTGGAGCTAGCCGGACATACGCAGGAGTTGTTGGAAAACGAACTAAAGGTGGCTCGTGAGAAGCTGGACGAGCAGCAGGAGTGTATTGACAACTACGAGAAACAGGTGGCTCGCTACAAGGAGCGCTTGGATAACCGAAAATCCTCCTCCAGTACGTCGTCCTCCTCTGGTCGTAGCCAGACCAGTACATCAAAGTCCTCTAGTGCCTGTCTATCAGAGGAACAGATTGCTGCCATCCAAGCGATGATTCAGAAGAATTAAAGAAGAGAAAGAGACTTTTTATTTGGCAACTTTTGTTGCTCGCCACTGTGCGATATTGACATATACATACCAGGTTGGACTTTCTGTTCATATCATGTTGCAACTGTTTTTGTTGAAGAAACTTACATGTTGAGATTGGTTACCTCGAAGGGTGCTGAATTTTTTTTTTATTATTATTGTTGAATCGTTATGCAATTTGTTACATGTTCTTATGGGTTTCAGTCTCATAAAATTTCATCCTCGTTGAATATGTTCTTCCTCGTTCTAAAATTTTATTTTCCTTAGTTGGGGGGGAGTGTTACGATTCTATGTATGCTGTGTTAATGTCCGGAATATGTCCGGATAATCTCCGGAACATGTCCGGATAAGAGTCCAGGAGGCAGGAGAATATCCCCGGATCCCACTAGGGCTCTTAGGAACAAGAGGAATGATTTCATCTTCTTATATTATCATTTCATGTTATATTCATTTGGGAGTTATTATCCCATTGTTTCAATGTCTATCAGTGTTTATGTGATATGATTCTCTACTTCATGTTGAATATTATATTTATCATATCTTTATAATTATTCACATGTTCCTCATTTTATGTTGAAACACCTTCATTTACTTGTTCAAATAATTATGTCTTCCACAAGGAATTGTTGTATCATCAGGTTGGGACCACGGACCTCAACCTCACTTCTAGGATGGATACTGAATAAAACTGAACTCACAAAAGTACTCTCTCTTCATATTATTATATCCGGATGAGCGATTAACACTTAGAATATTATTTCCCATTGGCCCTAGACACGGACATGGATTCTTTCCTCCATTCTCCCTGCTAGAGATATAACTGATACTTATGCGCGGAAAAGTACTTTATACGATCACGATTATATTAATAGTAAATATCCCTAGTACTTAAGCCTGGAAGAGATCCAGAGTCGAAACCACGCGGGCAGAACATCTCACTGGAAAGATCTTAGGCAAGATTCATAACAAATAAATAAATAAATAAATAAGTCTGGTGTACAAAAGCATGTTGATACCCACACACACACACACACACACACACACACACACACACACACACAGACACACACACACACACACACACAGACACACACACACACACACACACACACACTGCTGCTGCTGCAGGAGCAACTGATACTATGTCAAACATGTAGCTACATACCCCTAGTTTAATGTAGTTTTCCCCCCATTGATATTTTATGTACAATATCAATATCGATAAATAAAATAATTAAATTATGATTACCTTAGGGCATGAAGAAATAATACGTCGTGATCTGATGTAGCCCAAGTCAGAGCAAACCACCGACCTAATGTGGGTAAAAGCTACCTTAGACAGGTTAGGGAATTTGATGTTGATGTCCCTAAAGGTTTCTCTGTCTAAGGTAGCTCCAGTAACTCTTCCTATTATAAGGCTTTTTACCCACAAAAGGTCGGTGCTTTCTCTGACTATCGTTCCGACATTCACTCTGTCGCATCTAACTTCGCTCCTCAACAGGTGGCAAGTGCAGGGCGAGCATATGTTAGTTGCCAGTGAAAGGGGAAGATGAAGAATAATGATGTTGATGATGATGATCGCGATGGGGAGAAGGAGGATGATCCTCATTCCTTAAGCTGATGATCTGATGAGTCGAGAAAAAAAATAATGGCGAAAAATGGCGGTGATCTATGGTGATGATGAGGCGAGGGTGGTATATGGCGATGGTGCGATATGGTATTTTGGCGCTAAGGGAGGAATGCAGTCCTGCACAACACTGACCTCGATATGTAAACATTAGACCTTACATTAAAATTGTAGTCATAATTTTACCTTTGAGCCTAAATCTATTTGATTGACAACCTTATTGATTTTTCATAATGCTATCGTGATTTTTTATCTCAAGACGTTTAAACTTGCATTCAAGCAAATCGCACCATACGAGGTCATGGCTGATTACCGGATTTATACCGAGACGGATAACAAAGTCCATTGCGTCTTTATTTATCTCTTTGAAATGCTTTTCATTTATCAATACCTATTTTCTACCAATTTGCTTTATAAAAGGGTGCATTTCAGACGTGTATTTTGCCTGTATAGACAGTCTATGACCCTACGCAACAGTAGAAATGAAAAGCCACAGTGTAGCGCGGGAGGGATAGTTGTTACAAAAAGCGCCACCAGGGAACAACAGGGGAGCTGCTACGCAGTAACGACCAAATAGATTTGATTTAACTAAAGACTTAATACGTATTAAATAAGGGCTTTATGCCGTCTTATAAAATCAATATGTATTTGTCCGCGTCTTTTCCCTCCGATGAGGGGTCTAAATATGAAAATACCCATTTATAAACACCTTTCGCCCCGTATCAGCTTTCATCTCGGCGGCCATTACAGCATGTGGGGACGTTGTAACAAGAAATTTTGTTTGTTGCTTTCCCCCAAAGTTAAACAAGAGCACAGATTATCTCTTGTGAGTCAATATCACAGCAAATAGCCTTCAAAGGAGAGGGGAAAGGATGTCGGCTTAAGCTTATTTTCACCGCGACAAAGGACTGCGATGTGGACTACCGTGCGGGGTCTAACAAAATGGCGGCAGCTTATGCAAAATGGCAGCGGTCGTGGCGACTACCCTTTGCCCAGCGTAGAAGGAACCTTTTGATATCGGTCAAGTATTTTTGCTTTGTTTCATTGATTAGGATTGATTAGGATTGATTGACGTTAAATGTCTTAGACAATAGAAAGATTCAAAATGGGTTTGATGGAGTAGTTTTTAGCTGATGTAAGGGTAAGTTTAAACTATCGATCGATAAGTAGATTGTGTAGGTCTGCATTGTCATATAAAATGTTAGTATGAGTGTTTTGAAAGTCTATTGAATAATAAGAACAACACGAACAACAACATCAAATCAGAAAAATAACCATGAAGACGGCACGTTGCATCATATATCTGTTTTTATTTCTCCATTGCGTTGACACATTCTTATATTGTGGTGTCACTGAGCGCTGTCAACTTGGGCGCGTTTGCAAGTGTTTCAACGAACAAAGGAGAGTTGAGTGTATTGGGGATATAAACCCACTCGCAGAATGTAAATTTGCAGGTGGGATGGAGGAGTTTATATTCCGCAAATGCCGCATTATAAATTTTGAAGAGAAATTTGCCAGTGATTACAAGAATATAAGAATTTTGGATCTCAGCGAGTCTAGAATAGACTTTAATTGTTCTTCTCTCCCACCACCACCGATGGATTATGAAATTATAACTGATTGTATTATTATATCTCCTTCTTCTTCTTCTTCTCCTCCTCCTCCTCCTTCGTCATCATCCTCCTCCTCCTCCTCCTCTTCTTCTTCTTCTTCTTCTTCTTCTTCTTCTTCCGTGCCTGCAACGACAACAACGACAAGGGCAACAACAACAACAACAACAAGGGCAACGTCAAGGGCAACAACAACAACAACAACAACAACTACCACCAGCCTTCCGCCCACTGAACCTTCTACAACCAGTCCATTAACCACACCACCATGGACAAGACCATCAACCACAGCTGAGCAATCCTCCTCCTCCTCCTCCTCCTCCTCCTCCTCGTCATCCACCGCCATTTTCCCTTCATCAACACCCACCAATTCCTCAGAAAATATTACAACTCCACTCCCTCACGACAAACCATTACCTAATAATACCAATTTTATTGTGGGAATGACCTCTGGCTCTATTTTAATCATTATCATTATCATTATAATTATCGCAGGCGTTTTAATTTGGAGGAAAAAAAGAAGATCTATAAATAGCAATATCCCTTCCACCCCCCTTTTTTTTAACGTCCGATACTCCCCTTCCGAGGAGGTTGTCTTGTATGAAAAAGACAACGAAACGTCTTTGTAACAAGGGTAAGTAACAACGAAAACAAAAGGTTATATGTTTTAACTGCATTTATTCCAAAATTTAATCTTTTTTTCATTCTGTTTACAGTCTTCAGTAAACAACGCGATAAACTTTTCAATTGACATATTTTCTTTGCTTTTTAAAAAGCAGTACACCGTCGAAAACTGTCCACAAAGGGCAGAATCACTACATTGAAGCTTTTTAGAGCTGTACTTGTATTTCTCGCCATTGTCTATACAGAATTGTAACATTTCCCGGTGGTAATAACCCGGATCTTTACCCATCGAGTCAAAAAACTCTACAAAAGTATTATTCTTTGAAATATATATAACAGTCCAGTGTCCAATAACATTTTGTGACAATGACAGTCTAGCTGTATTAACAACATAAAACCTTTCTCCGGTTAGCATTTTTCCAAATGGTAACTCCTCAAAAGACATTGCGCCTTGGTAGCCTTTGACTGATTTTAAACATTGATCTATGTCTAAAGAACTCATTCCCTTGCTTTGGTCCATGTTTTAGCTTTCGTAATAGACCTGTCGAGTCGAGTCGATTTTGACCAGAGCTGGCGACTTTCCATAGACAATGCACGAGACTGGTTCTGTTAGCTTCTCCGAGAAGGACACCGCCAAGCGTGTGTTGCCACGGTTAATTGTGGAAAGGAGAGGCTCTCCTCTAAAGTGTTTTATATTAAACACATAAAGAGTATAGCCTCCTAAGAAATCAGACAAGGTCAGATTAGGCTTCTCGTGTTGAGAGGGATCGCGACTCTCAAAAATTTGCGCGTAGGCCCGTGTCACTTGTTTGTTCTTAAAGTCCAACTCCAGTGGCTGTCCCGGCACCGATTTACCATTCACCTCGAAACTGATGCGAGATAAATTAAATGATTGGAAATTAAACGGGTTTCGTGTTGGGTCTCCGTAAAATGCCTTTCCAGACACAAATCCCACAATCAACTCTCCGGGTACCAAATCACCAAACAAGTGACTTTCAGAAAAGGACAGGTTACCAGCTGGGATGTTGAATGTTCGGATCTCGGAGCGATTGATGGGGTAGAGAGCAGGTGACTTTTCAATCCGCTTACTTTGGACTTGCAATAGACCCTCGTTGACTTTAACAAAAGGCACAAGGAGAGTAATGTCCTTGATGTGAAGCGAATAGCTTTTGGGTTTTGCTGGGGGTGGGGGTGTTGGGGGAGGTGTTGTGGGAGAAGTAGAACCATCCCCTCCTCCTCCACTCTCACCCGTCTTGGTCTTTTTTGACTTTTGAGCAGGAGCCTTTTTAGGAGTCAGTGAATACGTTTGAGCGCTGGGATCGTAAAGCAACCTAAAGGCGTCTGTCGATTGATACAGAGTAATATTGATAGGAACACCGTTGACGAGCAATCTTTCCTGCTCAGTAATGTCACTGCATAGGGACGTGAGCAATTGAACCGATTTTCCCCCGGCCGTCCAAGAGTGGCGCTCGGTCAAACCCGAATTCAAAGCTTCTAATGATATATGATCATCCAAGCTCCCTGCTAAATCTTTTGTGAAGCCAGTGGCCGAGAACCAGTTCATAGTATCCGAAAGGCCATAGCTCAAAAGCCTGTCAATGTAAGATTTATAGGCCCAGTTAGTCGAAAGGGATGAGTTGACTTGAGTTTGCTGGAGAGCAATGTCCAGTCTAGAAAACATGGACACCGAAGCATTGTTGACCAAGGTAACATCGTCAACGGTTGGTTTTATGACATTGCCTGCGGAGTCGTGAATTTCCAACGTTGCAGCTATCCTTATTTTTTGTAGGTCTATTGAGTCACCAGAGGTGTTTGGAACATGGAAGGAAATGGGTGAGTCTCCCGATATGACGCTCGTGGGTTTAAATTCAACTATGTCCACCTCTCTAACAGAAGTGTCGACCTCAGGCAGATTAAAAATATCCATGCGCTTAGTCATTCCCTCATCAGCATTGCTCAATATGTATGTGGAGGTCGACATTATTATTATTATTATTATTATTAATATTATCGTCTAAATTTTCGTTTCCCAGAAGTTTTTTTGGTTGCTCTTTTTTTGGTTACTCGTTTTTTCGGGATCTTTTTTCTCTTTTTTTGGACGCCCTTCGTTCTTTTACGAGGTTGCTTTTTCGTCTTGCGAACAGTACCCCTTCTATGTGATGAATGAGGCTTCATGTTTTTCTTCTCCTCTAATAAAGCAGCTTTGGCTCGCTCCAAAACTTCCTGCTCCGATGAATTAACCTCTACAATGCCTCCTGCTCCTTTTCCAAATGACTTTTTTGTTTTGCTAATATTTTCCCACTTGTCTTTTTCGGGTAGGTAGCTCACAAAGCTCATTCTAACACTTTCAATTCAAGCGTGCACCTCACTTCATCCGTATCAAATGAGGGAACTGCTCCACTTGCTGTTTTTATATATATCCGAATCTTATCACACGTGCTCTCAGGTTTAACGGGCATGTAAAAGGGTAAAGCTATTTCACCGGGGGTATTAACGATTTTGAGCAGGTTTCGAAAGCGGTCCTGAGACAATGAGCTGTACTCCAACAGGCTGCAGTATACAAATAGCTCTTCTTTTAATGTTTCCACTCCCTTTATGTACAATTCCATCAACGCACACTCCCATGCTTTCTCCTGGAAATTGGTTGTACTCCTAAGTTCTACTGTAAAGTCCCAGATCGAGTTACCTGGAACTTCATTTTTTGAGTCGTTTGAGGACAAAAATAAATACATTATTGCGCCTCGTTGATATTTTTCAAGTCCTTTTCAGACACCCAGCTATTGAAGGAGGATGGCCAGTGATGCCACTTCACTATGAAACCTGCCTTTCCCTTGAGTTTCTTCTTTTGAATGACCTTCTCCACTTTATAGAGTGTGTCTTGACTCACACGGACTTTCTGAAGCTCGTGCTCGAAAAAACGCCCGTCTATTTCCTTGTTGTTCCAATCCTTTAAGGTGTATTGAGGAATGGCCTGCTTTGCTTGACGGGATGTGATTATAAAGAGCTCATGGGTGTATTTTTCGTCGTATTTTCGACTAAAGGCGTGCCTCCATTTTGAAATTCTCACCGTGTCCCCCACCTCAAATTTAAATATGGATTTAAACGGAGGCGCGTATTTACTCACTTTCCTTCTCTTTTTCTTTCTCGGACCGTACTGAGCATCCCATAAATCAACGTTTGAGCTTGTTAAGGCATCGCTGGGAGAGCGCTTAATTATCCGGTGTCTCGATAGATTGTAAGCTTTCGTGGCTAGAGGTAATACGTCGATCCAACGGTGGGTTTGCTTGTGATACATATATTTTGTCAATTTGTGCTTAATCGTAGCTATAAGCCTTTCTGCTAGCGATGCTTGGGTCTTGTTGCGAGTAATCACCTGTTTTACACCCACTTCCTTAAAGTAATTGTGCACCCATTTATTGTCAAATTCCGGGCCTCCATCGGAGCGAAACACATCAGGTTTTCCTTTTCTAAATATGGTTCTCAATGCTGCGACCATTTCCACCCCCTTTAGGGTTTTTAAAGGGTGAGTGTAGCCATACCTTGTAAAGACATCAATGGCTACAAGAAAATATCGGTAGGAATCGTTGCTATCACGCAGTTTGACCAAATGGGCGCTATCAGCATCGAACTGATATTTTTTTTTGGCTGCTACAACGCGTAATTTGCGCTTGGGTGCAGGGGATTTGTTGTATATAGTATACGTTTCCTCACCCTCCAAAAATTTTTCCACATCATCAAACTTTATTCCTTTAGTTTTGGCTTCTTTGTACAATTGCCGCGCCGTTCCAAATCCAGCTGGGTGAGAAGGATCATAGTAAATCTTTTTCAGAAACCTCTCGGTTGCCATAATGCTTTCCAATCAGGCTCGATTTTTCTCTTTTGACCTTGGACAGGAATGCCTGGTGGTGGTGGAACTCGCTTGCTCCCACTGCGTTCAAGTCTTTTTTTGTTTTTTTTGGGTGAGGTTTTAGGCGCAGCTCGTGCATTTGTAGTCTCGGGAGAAGGAGCGGGGGGAGCCGGCTTAGGAGAAGGAGCAGGCTTAGGAAAAGGAGCATCATCAGGCTTAGAAGAAGGAGCAGCAAAAGCAGGAGCAGAAGCATCATTGCCGGGCTCAGAAGCGTTGAAACTAGGAAAGGCGCCATGTTCACTGCCGGAAGGGGTAAGTGTTGCAGCAGCGGCAGCAGCAGCTCCTTCCCCCATACCATTCTGAATGGAAGTGTAGCGCTCAAATGGGATAAGGACCATTTTCCTCATCATGTAGTAAGGCTTAAAAGTTGCTCTTTTACCAAGTGAAAAGTGTCAATTATCCTTCCTTGGTTCTTGTCGATCAATTGGGCTCTCACCTTTACGCTTTTATTTTTATCACCAATTTTTTGGAGTAGCCTTTTGTTTTTTTGTACTTCCCTTTTAGCTTTTGGACTCAAGGGTAAATGGAGTAGGTTCCATGCTATTTCACTTATCATTTTTACTTGCTCATTTGTGGCGGTGGAAAGTAATGTCTCAGCCTGAATTTTGCTTGGAGTCGAAAGAAACAATGATAAAAATGCTCCTTCCTTAGATAGTGACATGACTCAAGTTAAAGCCCAGCTCGTCGTCGTCGTCGTCGTCGTCGTCGACGTTGTTGTCGTCGTCTATTTTCCTCCCACCAGGTCCGTCACACTCATCTAGCGAAAAGGCAGCAAAGCTGTTTGGTTCACGTGCCCAGTGAATGTGATGGCGTCGGGATAAGTTTACGCTTCTTTGTAGGCCCTCTACACGTGACGTAAGTTGGGATACTTGAGCCTTGTACTCGCTCACTTTTCCAACAAGCTTTAGTATGGTCTCCACTGAGTAAGTAACGTCCAAAAGTTTTCTTTTAGCCAGGTCGCATTTAGGTGAATGGAAGGCATGCTCTACGGCAGGGATGTCATCCTCACGCCAAGAGTGTATTTTGATCCCGCAATGAAAGCACTGCACCCAATCTCCAACGCCTGTGTAAAAGAACCCGTTCCTGCAACAGGCAAACTTGGATAGGAAAGGATGAATCCAATGCCTAAAACTATCCAATCGGCTCTCATAGTCAGCCATGGATGGGTGTAAGGGAGCCATGTTGCGCTAATTATTATTATTATTATTCAATGTAAACCACAGGGTTCTCTTCAGGGAAGACGCTAGTCCAAAGTTTCAAGTCGGAATGATTTCGTGGTGACAGATCAACGATTAAATAGCCCCAAGGCTTGCTGGTCGCGTCTTTGTACGCTTGGCGGAGAAGTCCTCCCATACCCATTTGAGCATCCAGTCGCGATATTTGTAATACATCTCTAGGGTTTTTAAACAGCACGTTGTAATGCGTGTTTAGATTGATAGTTCTGCTCGATTTTCCTTGGCAGAATACATTTTGACTCAAGTAAATCACAGTCAGGTTTTTGTGGTGGCTCCCTTGAGTAAACAATCGCTCTGCCTCCTTGTTGTTCACTACGTCATGCATCAAATCATCTATCACCCAAACAGCAGGCTTTCCACCCGCATAGCTCATTAGGTCATTGGGCAGACCCTGAATAAATTCCACGTCGGAGGAGGAGGCCATATCATTAAACGCCTCTTGCCAAATGCCGTAAAAGTAAAGCACTCTTTCAGGTGGTTGGCTAAACATGGTCGATCTGTTCTTTAAAAGTCTTTTAACAAAAAAGGATTTTCCACACCCAGTGCACCCACTCAAACAAACAGTTGTTGGGGTCTGGAAAAAGGCCTGCGGAACATCCACTACAGTCTTCATCACGGCAAATCTATTTTCAGCAAGTGGTTGTAATCTTTTCTTATAGCCTCCCACATCGCTCCGAGAAAGTTGTTCCCGACATGGTGTTTCGACTCAACGAAAGAGGCAACTTTTTTAGTCAAACCGCATGACCATATACGCTCATTTGACAAGCAGTAAACCAAAGGCGCCTTTTGAGTGCTTTGGAGAAATTCTCTTACTTGCCTGTTTGTTTTCAGTTTAAGTAAGCAGATCTGGCGCATTACTTTCCCCATTTCCTCATACCACTCACTTTTTACTCGAATGTCTTTCAACACAGAGCGAAGGTACTCGGCGTTGGAGTAATAAAGAACCTTTCTTAATTTTTGCTCTTCGCCGTGAAACAAACAAAGAAGGTAGGAATACAGCTGCTCTGCGTTGGCGAACATGTACTCCCCCCACCTCAAGGTGCATGGGTACTCCAAAGATAAAGGATCTGACTTGTCAAACCAGCAAGTTCCGTCCTCCCCCCAGGGACACAGCACCATGTCCAAACACCGTGTCGATACACCATCGGGCAAAACTTCACGTTTACAGTAAAAGTAGCTAAAGCCATTGCGGGCTTGCTCGTAGGTGTAAATGGTGTTATTCCTCGCTCTGAAACTGCGATTCACCGCTGATCTCGATTTGCCAGTTTGTAACACCGAAGCGTACAGATCAAAGACATTATCTAATCCTCTTTTACTAATCCCCTTCGAGCTAAACTTGACCTTGTCTTCATTTTTCAAAATGTAGGTTTTACTCGATAAGCAAAGAAGCTCCTGACCCTCAGCTTCCAGTTTAAAGGCACCTGGTTTTCTCTTGTCTCTTTTCCTGTGAGTATCGCAACATTCTCGAGGAAACCATACGGGATCCAAATCATCGGAGCATCGATCGTATATTTCATCCAAAAATTGTTTTTTTACCTCTGGGCGAACAGATTCTTGCAATGTTTTGGTGCTTATCGCAAAATAGAGACTGTCAGTGTCTGTCTCTCCCAAAGAAAAGTTACCTCTCCCAAGGTAATGATCAATACAGCCGTAGTAAAATTCCAGCATTCTTTTCTTGGCGTATTGCAAAATGAAAAAGCCCAAGTAAATGGGAAGATCTAGCACAATTCGCCGTTTCGCCATCTCGATCTCAAAGTAATTTTCTCCAAGTTCTGTCATTTTACGGTAAAGGGGGCTGTTCGCTTTCATCATCACTGTGTTTTTGTTGTTGGAATATATCACAGATTTGTGTTTCTCCTTGTTAAGAATGCAGCCCCCATAGGCGGAATTCCCGAGCAATTTCATTGTGTCTGCAATAACGGCTTGAGAAGGGTCACTGTCTCCTTTTAATCTAGCCTCCGTCACTTCGTTCACAAACGTGCTAAAGCACGCGGCCTTGCAAAACTCCACCACTTGGTAAATATGCGTCACTTTCAACCCCATATCCAAGTACCACTTCAGCAAAGGAGTGGCTAGCAATAGTCGCTTGGCGTGAATGCCAGAGACCAGTAACTTTCGCGGTTTCTTTGAAATATCAAAGCGCTCGCAGTGTGCTTGCATGTGCTCGCCAAACGCTTCGTAAGGCACTTTCGTCGTGCAAAATAAAGGACACATCTCACCAAAGTATGCCCTGGCTTCATCAGAGTCATCGACCGAAATATCGACCTCTACCATTCCAAATATCCCCTCGGATTGCACTGCATTCAAAATCTCCTCTTCGGATACTTTTGACGGGTGCTTGGAATAAAACAATGGAAGGTAGCTTTTCAAAAAAGCTTTCCACTTAGGATTTGTCTTCACTTCTTTGCGAATCCGACACTCCCAGTAGTTTCTCACTTCGTAGCCCCATTCTTTCAAGAGTTCTTCTCTTTCTATGGTCCGTTTCAGCTTTTTCAATCTCGCTCTCTCACCCATCTTACCGCTCATGCAAGGGCAACCGTGAAAGTAGCACCCCGATACTTCTATGATAAGGTTCTTGCCATTCTCCAGTTTGTTGCGCGAAATGCCATCCACTAAAAAGCTCCCTATCCTCACTTCCTTGCCGTAGTTGCATGCGTGCTTAATTTCCAAGGAAGGATCCTGAAAATTCAACCAATCCATCCAGGCATACATCAACATATGTCTCTGGATCTTCTCAGGCTTAAAGTCGCGATCCCTCTCCCGTCTAATGTAAAATCCCGTAGGCATCTCCTGTCCGATGGCGTACAAATACAGGGCATTGCAATCATACCCCATGATCTTTTCCACTTTCAATTCCGAGCCGGGTCTCAAGAAAGTCTCGCCGGCTATCAGTCGGCGGTTGAAAATAATGGAGGGCCCGCCAATGATATTTCTGCTAATCACCGCATACAGGTCTCTATGCTCGGGAGAAATCTTGCAGAAAAAGCTTCCATGCTCATTCCCCGATTGGTAAAGCATCTTTCGCGCGCTTCCAGGACAACTGATTGAATTCTTGAACACATCAATACCACGACTATGGTAAAAATCCTGCAGTTTGGAGGTGGCCAGACAAAATGGCAACGTATCGTTGTTATTATAATACACAAGGTAATCCCGTAGTGTTTTCATTCCTTTCTCCCTCCAAACCTGTTGCATCTCCTCATATTCTTCTTTGGAAATATTGGAGTTTTTCAAGGTGGAATAAAAAGCCTCATGCGGCGGTAGTTGAGTGTCATTCAATTTATCAGCACTGGTAAGGTATTCGTATGGAAAGTATTTCTTTGACAGCTCGCCGTCCACCCCAAACGCTGTGAGAAACTGGGCATAGGAACAGCCAGGCGCTAAAAAATTGGCAATGTCCATAAATTTCAAGCGCTCGTTCTGAACCACAAGATAGCTGTTATTTCGCTTGGCTACGAAATTTTTCCTATCGTTGAAATTCATGTGCTTAAAGAATAGTTCCTTCACCAAATTAATGTCGTAATTCGATGAATTAAACCCAAACACAGGCAACACACTCATGTAATCCTCAAATTTCTCCTTCAGCCTCACAAGGTATCGGTGCATTACTTTCTTTGAGCGGTTCTCGTCCACTTCGGTTTCAACAAACCGAGCTTCTTCTAATTCTCCATCCTCCTCCTCCTTCTCCTCCTCCTCCTCCTCCTCCTCCTCCTCCTCCTTGTCCTCCTCATGATCATAATCATCATCATTGCTAGCATCATCCATAGTTTCAGGTACCTGCCAAAATGCCAACTGTCGTTCCAACTCCAAAGTCACCTTTTGCCATTTTTGTTTAGCAAGGGCAAACGATGTTTCTTGCAATAAATGCAAGTAAGAAAACATGCTCCCTAGCAGCTCATCAAGGTTTTCCTCCACAAAACACAAAGGCTCTGTGTAGCCCTCAATATTCGAACACACACTCACAGAAATAGGTTTGTGGTTTTGCACCCAAACTAACTTTTCTGAATTCTGTTCGTGTGTCGTGGCCAATATCGACTCAAAATCAAATGCAGCAAACCACGAGAATGTAATATCATCGCTGCATATCCCAACGTCTTCCAGGTCTTCGAAAACGGTCTTGCTCGGGCAGTAAACTCCCCCACGAAGCTGGAATTTCGTCTGCGCTAAGCAAACCAACCGATGCCTTGTCAAGTCGGTTTTGTGTTTAAATATCCGCTGACATGTTTCACACTCAAACTTTTTGGCAAAGCTTTTAAAATCCGAAATATAGCTCAAGTGATCCTCATAAAGGTTCAAATACAACACAGAATTAAACTTTTCATGCGATAAATACCTCACAAGCACGGCGCCATTGGGTTGTAAATCATATACCTGTAAACAAACACTAAAACACTGCTCAAAATCGGAAAACTCCTCCATGAGCAAGCCTTTGTATAAAGCCGGGTCTTCGTCCAAGGCTACATTCAAAACACTTTCATTGTATTGCCGCCATTCTCTATACAACCTCTCTGCAAAGGTGTCTAAATGTTCAAATTCGCAGCCCATATGCAAGGCCAAGGCCCGAAAGGCACAAAGTTTGTCTTTAATCGGATGTCTGGAATTGGGTTTGGTATCCAAAGTAATCACACTTGTCTTTCGGCGGAGATAATCCGGGCAAAGACCGCGACCTAACGGCCAATTGGTTAGTGTTACAAAGTAGTTTACATTCAAAACCATCACAGGCTTCCATTTGGAATTAGGCCTCATTTGCCTAATGAGCTCATCAACGTCCAAGTTAATTAATCGCTCTTTCAACTTATCAAAGTCCTTGTGTTTGGATATGTACATTGGTTCATCAAATAAAGACGCGTTCGAAAAAGGGACAAAATAACGATATTCTCCCGTCTCGCTATGCCTCAATAAAATACCTAAAGACACATCAATTTTACAAGTCTGGTCTAATTCAGTAGACATGCTATCCACTTGACTTTCAAACACAGCCGGAGTCAAATCATCCACTGGAAAGTTAAACACAA
Source organism: Sthenelais limicola (assembly GCA_942159475.1). Classification (NCBI taxonomy): domain Eukaryota; kingdom Metazoa; phylum Annelida; class Polychaeta; order Phyllodocida; family Sigalionidae; genus Sthenelais; species Sthenelais limicola. Next base: position 180,266 of record OW804100.1, on the reverse strand, counting down.
TGGATAAATCACCTCTTGCGTGATTCCGTAACACATGACCTCTATTTGCATTAAACACCTCTTCCATAGCGGGGTCATCAAAGGGCGAGTTTTCAGGATCCCAAGGCTCTGGTTGAAGTTCGCCGCCTCTTCCATGCAGTCGACCTCGGTGTAAGTAAAGAGCACGTCTATTTGCAAATTTTTCATCACATGTACGACACCTATAGGTCCTGTTGTGAAGACGTGCGTGATGAATGGCATCGGCTTTGGACAAGGGCTTGTAGCCGCAATCTCCACAAGGCTTTAGGCGAAGTTTGCAAGTCACCTCATGCCGTTGACAATTATACTTGCGCTTAAATGGCTTTTCGCAATACTGACACAAAATAAAACGGGGTGGTTTCTGTAAGGAAAAAAGTAAGATTATAAAATAAAAAATCAATTTCTCAATAACGTATGACTTTTATTTTCTTAAGTAAAGTATTTACTTTTCCCATATGTATGTTTTCCTTATCCTCCTCCTCCTCCTCCTCCTCCTCCTCCTCCTCCTCATGATCCTCCTCCTCCTCCTCCTCATGATCCTTCTCATGTAAGATTTTAGAAGCCTTATCATCAACCATCACCACTTCATCATCATCATCATTGCCATAATCCATTTCTTCCTCAGGAGCAAAGGAAAGGGAAAAGCACTTCCCCAAATTATGCATGGCAGAAGTCTTGGAATTAGATTCAACCATTAATCCGCATTTGTCACAAAGCTCCTAAAATATAAAAAAATAAATTGTAGAGCCACTTTCAACATTTTTTGTATTTTTCAGAAAAAAATCAAGACAGGAATTTTACCTGAGCTCGCGACTGGAATGTCTCATCAACCTTCACAGCCTCCTCCTCCGCCTCCTCCGCCACCACCTCCTCCGCCACCACCTCCTCCTCCGCCACCACCTCCTCCACCACCTCCTCCACAACGCCCTCCTGCGGCGCCAGCGGCGGAAGTACAACAGACTCTCTTGAACCCTCGTCGCATGATGAAATGGGACTGTAAAGCACTGAACCAGCCAGGGGCACTTGAACCACCCCCTTCTTCTCCGCGTTCACTTCAAGTGGTTTCTTCCCTGTACCTTCTCCCCCAGAAAATGTAGTTTGTTCGGCTAACTATTAAATAAAAATATACATTGTAATTCTCATCTCTTAGTTATATTTTTTAAACAGAATATTCTACTAAAGCCTAATAAAGCCCGAAGTTACCTGCTGTTCCAAGGCATTCAATATATCCAAATCGCTTGGTACATTGTCCATTTTATTTATTCCATACTCCTCAATAATGGACTGTAGTGTGGGAGCCTCAATCTCTGTAGTGTGGAAATCAATCTCTGATATATCCAGCGGAATAGACAAATCTAACGGTGACAAATCCCCCTCTTCAGGTACACTCACAGGCAAATGAGCCGGTAAGGGAGCAGGAGCAGCAGCAGCAGCAGGAGCAGCAATTGCACTCAATTCATGAGTAGTCGTTGGAAGCTATAGAGAAAAAAAAAAAAATTCACTCTAATCAACTCACTGTAATCAGTTCTTCACTTTTCACTAATGCAGTCAATATAAAATATAAAAATAGCTCACCATACAAAAAGTACTCCTCTCCCTATTAGCTGCTTCCATCTACAATATCATAACATAGACATAGTAAAAATAAAATCACAACAGTATTCCCAAAAGGCATAATTCCAAGGTCGTAATTCCAAACTCCAGGGGCACTCACTTGTCGTAAATAAGCCATTTGTCCTTGAACATACTTATGCCGCTCTATTCCTCGTTCAAGAGCCCAAAAGTATAATTGCACTGCATCGGAAAATTGAGTAACTTCCTCATACGTAACTTCTTCCATGGTCAAATGTTTTTTTCAAATTAATCACGCGCTCTTTTTCCACCATATATATATATATATGTACAATGTAACATATGACCAACTCCACCTGGTGAGGTAATGAGGCAATACATTTCGCTGGGTTTATTTAAAGAAAGATCGAGCGTCGCCCGACTCAAAACAAACAGTCTCCTCAACGCAATGGGTCCATACAGATATAGATATCTCAATCGCATTCGAAATGCGCAGAAAAAAAAAAGCCATGGAAAACCCACGTAGAACACTACAAATTCTGCAAGAATTCATACGCGATAACGCAGGGGTTCAATTCAACATCTGCAGTGGAGATAAAGCAAATGCTATAGCAAATGCTTGCCTATCAAACGGGGAAGAGTGGCGCCCTGTTAAAAGCGCAGGACTCAAAATTCTATTCATTAAAAAGGATACCAATTTCATCTCACATAGAGGCTTCTACGACTTCGGAACACACTATAAACTTGTGCTAGTGCAAAAATTATTCAAACAAACCAAAGAGTTCTTTATTCCTCCTGGAACCTTTTTGGAATATACAGGATTTACCAATGAGTGCCCATTCAACTCAGCAATCATATTCATCGACACATTAAAGACCAAAAGATTGAATAATTTCAACGCAGCTGAAGTTCTCCCCGTCCTCTCGACAGGAAATACATGCTCACACAGCCGATTAATGCTAATGTTCAGTCAAAGAAAGGAAGAATACCCAGATACACTCATTTCACACCAATACCCGGACGATTGGAAAATACAACTCATAAGGCAGGGAAAAAGCCATGTGTCCTGTTACTGCGGAAAACAATTCCCATTAGACGATATGGATATATGGGATGACAACTGCTGTGACGATCTTAATCTAAAGCACATATTTCTAGCATTTGAAACGCCATTCTACCCTTACACAATTTGCGCACGTTGTCATTGTTGTTCCGAATCAAATAGCAAAAGTAATTTATATCTACCAATATCCACCCCATACCCATCCACGTCAAATGACACTAACTAAAAAGCGCAAAGGATGCACCCAAAAAGGGCCCGAGATTAACGTGGGACTTTATACGCTTTATACGTATGTGCTTTATGCTATATACCCATCCACGCCAAATGACACTAACTAAAAAGCGCAAAGGATGCACCCAAAAAGGACCCGAGATTAACGTAGGACTTTATACGCTTTATACGTATGTGCTTTATGCTATATACCCAATTCAAATGGATAAACCATGTTCAAATAAAGGATTTCTATACACTTCATCTCTTGTTACACACCATCTCTTGTTACACACCATCTCTCGTGTACCCACTCACCTCCATCCATGTAACAGCCCAACAAAAGCATACAATCACCCATCCAAACACCCCCTCTTCCCCACCCTTATACACACTTAATCCCCAAGTACATATACATAGGCAAAGACACCAATCTCTCCCCTCTCCTCTCCACACCACCACCACCACCACCACCCTCTCCCCCACCCATATCCCCCTACCAACGCGCTACGCGCGCCCACGCGTCTCTACTGCGTCTACCGTGCGCCCTCTCACCGCGTCTACCGCACGCTGCCTGCCGCGCCGCGCGCCGCGCGAGAAAATGAGTAACCTGTCAATCAAATCGACCAAAATCTCTACCATTTCCTACCATTACTCACAAAAGGTCATTTCGCCGGTGGTGAGTACTACTACTCACACCTACTAGCACTTTCGCTCAGCTATTGAGCTAGTCATGCCAATGGATGGGGGTGGTGTGGCATCTTTTTTACGCGTCCTAAAGAAGCTATAACTATTTTTGTTATTCATCCTGTGCACATAAGAGCACCAATGAATGTGGGTGCACATTCCTATCTTATATGTGGAATGGTTTATAACAGGCTTTCCTGAGAGGGAATATGATTGTACGGGGAACTAACATTCCACTGGATTTAAACAAATCGATTGGGAAAGTGAGATATCATGCTACACGCAAACATGACAAGGGAATGTATAGGCCCTACATGCATGTATTACTTTGTGAGGATAATTATTAGCCCCATCTTTAGGTAGGTTTCTGATTACTCTGACCATTGGTTGACCACACCTAACACCTGAGAGCAATCCAACAAAGGGATCTTTTGAAAAAGTGACTTGGAGAATATCAATTTGTGAGACATGTGACGGGAGTAGGGGTGAGGAGGTCGGCGGACTCTCCTGCTGTGAACCCCAGCAGGGGTGTTAGCACTTTCACATGGGGAGGGGGGGTTATTAGAGCCGTTCTGCTGTTATGTAGAAATGGATACTGCATGCATATTATCATATGAATTAGCTATGGAACAGTTACCAGAAATCTACCTCAAAATCTTTTATCTTTTAACCGAATCCATTACTTTTCATTCACTATAACTCTTAGGAAATTAACTAATTAGAAATAAGGGAGAAACTTACCATATACAAAGAGAAGATTCCTAATTATATGTGTAGCCTTGTGTATCGTTAACAGGCTCCATTTTCGCGTTGATGTTTAAAAATATACGTTATGGTCACATGATTAATTATTTCCGGTCCCAAATATGTGTACAGTTAGCCTGTATCAGCAGGCTTTGTGAAGCCTGTAAAGGAAAGCTTTGTGTAACCACTGTTATCCCAAATGTTTTTTTCCTATCATTCATATACAAATATATAATATAATCGTTGTCATAGTAGCCTCAGATACAGCAAATATATATATGTGATTTTAATTGGTGCCAATACAGTGGAAATTCTGAGTTACAATGGTTTTTTTCTCAAATGAAAATAAGGTGGCTGCATGAATCCTCTAATGGACAACCTTGCATGTCCAGTCTCAAGGGGTTACAGGGGTGTCCATAGGTGTGGACGCGCGGCTACCTGTAGCTGGAGCCTGGTTATCCACACCTATGGAACACCCGTGGAACATCTTGACTGCCATCTGTGCACATAGGGTAGTAGTCATGTAGTTGTTTATTGATCTGCCAGGCGGGCGACTTCAGTCAGTTATCGGGCGATAGGAGCCAGAACTCTTCGGAACAGCGCCGATCGAATGTATGCAGTGAGGAATATAAGTAACAGAAATCATTTTCCCATCCGCCATCTCTGCACGAAGCAGATTGGTAATAAAGGAGTAAGCTGGATCTGTGGTAGCTGACGAGTAGTTGGAGCACTGATAGATCGGGACACATGCATCACGATCTACAAAGAAGAAACCCTGAGATATGCCTTCGAAGAGAAACTGGCGAAGATTGATGTCAGGTTCCAAGTCTAACTCATGTAACCATCCTGATAAATTCATTTGAGAATATAACCCGCCGACCCTGTGTTTACAACACAAGCGAACACTAAGGGGAAGGCGAGTCAACGTGAGTCCCACTCTCACGGGAGAATCATCAGGCGAAAGTCTATTAAATTCCACCGGTAGGGAAAGATCATCGTTATGCACAATATCCGGGGAACTATGGGTGTGTAATGAGGCAGAATTATCCGAATCGTAGGCAATGTCGGAGTCCGAAGGGGCAGAAACTGGATCTTGGTGGCCATGACAGCGGAAGTTGTTGGTAGAAGGTGGAAGTCACAACTTCTTCTGCAGCCCGTCTGAATTCCGCCACGCCGCCACCTTATGCCCAGATTGCAAGCATTTACCACAGACATGTTTCCTCACACAGTAGCCGAAGCATGAAGCAACATTAAACTTATAACACACATCTTCAGGCCAGTCCTGGGGAACCGCTAATTTACCATTGGCTCTTTTCTGGCGAGGCGTCTGTGCGCGTATCTTGCTTTTCGACTCAACTGCAGGAGTGAAATGAAGTGCTATTGACAATGGCGAGCGTGGAATGAAACCAGCGGCAGGATTACGTAGGTAGCAGTCGACAACTTCTCTGTCATAACTAGAGAAGGCAATGGATTCATAAGATTTACCAATAGCGAAAGAGAGCATGTTTTGCAAGTGAAGGAGATAGCCCTTCCAGTCGCCGCCCGAGGCAATTAGGTGCTCGAGCACGAGGGACATCCCATATAGATATTCAGTGACAGACATCTTAGCCGCATCAGCTGATTTGGCCGGAATACCTTTAATGAGACATAGATATTGAAACTCGGGGCGTAGTGGCATACCTTGCTGTTTGATGACCGTAGGATCAATACTGAGAGATAGCTGCGACATGGCTGAAGCAAACTGTACCATGGCACCTGCAGCAGTAGGTTCCTCCGCCTGTGAACCAGTGGAAGTGTCGACGAGAGGTGTGTGGTTCAGCGGCGGCTGTGGCGGTGTAGGCGGAGGGACGAAGGGTGGTGGGGGTGTTGCGTTGACAAGTAAGGCATTCTGCGTAGTTGGCTGGCGAACCTTAGAAGGATCCTCCAGGACTTGTACATGAGAAAGGACACCCGATAAAGCAGCCTTGTTTAGTGCTTGACCAGATACAAGGCTGGAAAGCTGTTTTTGCTGATCCTGTAACATTTTCACCAGTGCAGCCAGAGACTCCTCAGTGGTCGGTAGTACCACGTGCTCCAGTTTGACGGCACCACTGTCAGATTCGTCTATATGAAGGTAAAGTTTCCATTCATTTTCTGGATCGGGAGAACCAGCTAATTTGGCTGCCTCTATGGCTTTAGTTTTGAAGCGACAAGTTTTCTCCCCTGGATGTGTGTGCTCTTCACCACAGGCTTTGCATTCAACCATTTTGAAAAAGAAATCCAAACAGGACCGACTGGTTGAAACAGCTTTGTATGAATGTGAGTGTTCAAAGTTGGCGCGGTTGAGTTGCCTAGCAACAGGCACTTCCTTCCGGTTAGGTCAGATGATCATCTTGCCGCTCAGATATAGTAGCATAACAATGTTATACCAACCATATACGATTCAGGCCCAAAAACACTACTTAATAAACTGCAAACACTCCAAAATTTGGCCCTAAGAATTATCTCTAACAAATCAAAATATGACAACATGGATAACCAACACACAATATTCAATATAATGCCACTAAAAGAAAGAAGAGATCTACATATCCTAAACATGGCTCACTACTAAGCATCAAACCAAAACAACTTAGACCAAAGAAATCTAAAAACCTGCAGTCATACAAAAAATAGGAGGAACCTAATAGTTCTGCAGCCCACATCAACAAAAATAACAAATTCTATAGTATATAAGTGTCAAACCAGATGGAATGAACTCCCAGCTGAGGCTCATGCATATATTGACAGAAAAGACTTCACAAAGCTCCTTACAAACTATTGATTGTCTAGAAAGTATCTCCGCAAAGTGTAACCATTTATAACTATTGTATGTAACCACTGTTAACATTTTAACACTTATGTTATATTTTGTGCCATCCAACACCTTGTATATAAGTACTGGAATAGCGTTTTTTATATATGCTTCTGGCGCTACTTATATTTTATTGTAATTTTAGTCTTATTAGATGCATATGTTATTGATACTTGTATTTTCTTATAATCACATAGATGCTACAAAACAAAAAGGGCCTAGTACAAACATACGTTTCTCACTCAAGTCCATGTAATCTCAGCTACTAAGTGGCTCAGTTCAGAGACACTCACTGACTTTTATATATATAATGTTTATATTGGGATGGATGACAGTGCAGCATTGCTGAAAGATTGTTATTACAAATTATATTACAACAAAACTGTGAGTCCTATACAATGCCATCTACAGAGCCACCTTCTTGCCTCAAAGTCAAAAACTTAAAATTTTCTCACTCGATAAGAGGCTATATGATATGATATTATAAAATGTAACAAACCCCCAACCTTAGCACCACAACCAAACCCCTAGTCAACCCCTAAACTAGCTAGTCATCCCTCTGTAGCTAGGCATGCATGGGAAGACCAGGTCTTGACCTGAGATGTACAACCTATATTTTGTAAACCAGTCACGAAATAAAAGAATTTTATTATTATTATTATTATTATTAATGCCCCGGCTACTTTCCAACGTATGATGGATCAGAAGCTAGACGGACTCAGATGGAAGTCCTGTCTGGTCTATTTGGACGACATCATGGTTTTCGGAGAGACTTATGATCAGTGTCAAAGTAACCTCAGACTCGTCCTAGACCGAATCCGAGACTATGGCCTAAAACTAAAACCGAAGAAATGCGATTTCTTCCGGCAAAGGGTGGAATATTTGGGAAGAATTGTATCTCCGGAGGGCATCCAAGCCGACCCGAAGAAGGTACAGAAGGTCAAAGACTGGCCTAACGCCAGAGAGGTGAGGCAATTCCTTGGTTTTGCTTCTTATTACCAAGAATTCCAAAAGGATTTCGGAATAATAGCAGCCCCTCTGCAAGATGTAGTGACCGCGGCAGGGAAAGAGAAGTGCTATAGCAAGCCTATAGTGTGGACGCCACGGTGTGACGATGCCTTTAGCAAACTGAAGCAAGCCCTAGTAACTTCTCCGGTGTTGGGTTTTCCCCGAAAGGTGGGAGACTTTATTCTGGATACAGATGCTAGCGGTTTCGGGATGGCTGGAATCCTGTCTCAGATCCAGGATGGGAAGGATGTGGTATTGAGCTATGCTAGCAATAGTGTTTCTAAATCACAGAAGAATTATTGTGCTACTAAACGCGAGCTCTTGGCCATTCTGTCCTATCTAAAAAAGTTTCGACACTACCTACTGGGAAATCGGAACTTTGTGGTTCGGACAGATCATGCATCCTTACGTTGGTTGCTGAACTTCAAGGATCCAACTGATATGCCCGCGCGATGGTTATTGACACTGCAAGAGTATGGTCTGGATCAGAATACGATTGTCCATCGTGCTGGAAAGAAGCATGAAAATGCTGACGCGTTGTCACGACTTCAAACCCGAAAATGTGGAAGATTAGATTGCTCGGATTGTGGTATTCATGATGCTGTGGCAGCCCCCACCACTGTGGCTATAGGCACACAGGAGCAGGTGTTGCGGGAAGCTCAGCAAGAAGATCCACTCATCAAAAGATTACTGGCTATTGTCGCGGGTACAGAGGATATCCCTAGCAGAGAAAATCTAGCTGGAGAATCTAATGAATTCCGCACATTTGTCCAGCATCTGGGTAATATGGAAATGAGAGAGGGTGTGCTATGTCTGGGTTGGACAAGACTAGCCACTGGAAGGAAGTATTGGAGGAAACTCATTCCTGCCTCTTTGAGGAAAGAAATATTCCAGGGGATGCATGGTCGGAAGATCTCGGGTCATTTTGGTACATTCAAAAACTCTTGGTCGGCGAAAATGAAATATTACTGGCCGGGGATGAGGTACGATCTGAAACGATGGATCCGGGCCTGTCCGGAATGTAGTATGAGGAAATCCAGACAAGGAGGAGGGACTTCTCTCCTCAAAAAGGAAAAACATGGGGATAGGTGGAATCGGATAGGATTGGACATCTTGGGACCTCTTCGGACAACTCCCAGGGGAAAAAATTATATCATGGTGGTAACGGACCATTTCTCAAAATGGGCCGAAGCCTATCCCATGGCAGATCACACTGCAGAAAGTTGTGCAGATGTACTCTTCAGGGAGTGGATTCTACGATTCGGATGCCCTGTTGCTTTGCAAACTGATGGAGCTCCCGAATTTAGGTCTCAACTCCTGAAATCTTTGTTAGAAATGCTGGGGATTGAGAAATTAATTACTCTTCCCTACAGACCCATGAGCAATGGCCAAAGCGAGAGACTCAACTGTGTCCTCGTGGAGCAGTTGTCCTGTCTAACAGATGGAACTGAAGATAACTGGGATATACTGGCGCCCTGTATAGCTCATGCTTATCGGGCCACAGTACACGCCAGTACACTCTGTACTCCGAATTCCGTAGTCTTTGGTACGGAGCTGGTGGCACCAATGGATTTAGTCTATGGTGTGACACCAGGTGAGTTGGATTTCCCATGCAAAGTGGGATATGTAGAACACTTGAGACAGTGTATGAGAAAGGGGCACCAGTGCGTAAGGAATAATCTCGGAATTTCTGCAGTCCACCAGAAAAGGGATTATGACAAACGTTCTCGTCCTCCGAGATTCCAAGTGGGGGAGGTAGTATACCGATTCTGTCCCCCGAAGGCCTCTAAAAAGATCGGTCCCAAATGGGATGGGCCTTACATCATCAAAAGATTCATAGGAGGTACCACCTGTGAATTAGAAACCTCGGAAGGTCTGATGAGATATCATATAGACTACTTGAAGCCGGCCTTTGACGAGAATGGACCCATTCAAAAGCAAGCTAAAACAGGTAGAGATATTCTCCGACTGATCGATGGAAAAATAGTGGCTGGGAAAGATTGTGTAGTTCCTGCGGCGAAAGCTAAAATAACTATAGGGGTCAAGCCGAGAGGCAGACCCCGAAAAGTTAAGCCAGCAGGACAAGAAAAGCCCGTCCGAAAGAGGGGAAGGAAGACAAAGAAAACGGATACTGTAAAAACTACAGCTCCTGTGTCAACTACCCCTCCTCCTGTGACAGTTAGAGGCCGTGGCAGATTGAAAAAGGCTGTATTGGAGCCTCAGCCTGTTGTACAGGAAAAGAAGAAGACGAGGGCTAAGAAAAAACCTATTTATAGCAGATAGAATGTAGCAATTAAACCTATCCAGATGACAAAGAAAGCGGAGATTAAATTGGCCCTGTGTAGTCTCAGCAGGCAGATCAGAATAGCTATTGGATTAGCACCCAATCATGCTAAGTGAGCGTGCTCGGAGAAGGAGCGCGGGAAGCGTTGGCGCTACCATCGCGGTGTCGGGTTGAAGTACTAGCGTTGCATCAGGTGCGGCGAGAGTGTTCTACCCTTCGCCATTCTGCTTCCGGAACTCGTATGAGTAAGCAACTGACAAACTTTCGCCAACCGTACAGTAAGTTTATCAAGTGATGATTTACATAAATGACTTGTCATGTTGTTGATCTTGTATGAATGTAAGATGTCTAGAGGTTTGAACGTGTGGTACCCCGTATTTTGTTGCCGATTGGCATTTCTGTACTTTGGCGGGCTGGTGCCTGGTACCGCTACGTCCATTTTGATATAAACACTGTTAGAAATACTGGTTACGGGTATGTGTGTGTTGTATGTTGTACTCTAGCATAGAAGTGAACCACCATGCCCTGTTAACTTATTCCATTATGATGTCTGGACGTAATTAATCCATTCGGAGTGATGGGAGACGTGGCGAGGGTGTGATGGCTTGCTAGAAACCTAGTTCGGATCGACCCACGCTAAAAGAGTGGGGGACTGACAGCACAGTTCGGATCCGAAAGGCCATCCGAAGCTCAGTCCGAGAATGGATATGGCTCAGAAACCGGGCTTTGTTATCCCATGAAGTCTTGTCACTGAAATTCTTTGTTTCTTTTCCTTTTTCTAGCAAAGTAATCAAAGATGGAGAAGGCTATGGCTGAGCAAGTCGAGAAGGAGTTGGCCGAGGTGGAGAGATTGATGTCCGAGGGCATTGAGACTGAGCTACCTGCCATGACAGAGGCAGAGGAGCAACAGTTGCTCAAGGAAGGGGCTGCTAACCTCATGGGGTTAGCAGTCGGAGACAGTAAAGTGGGGGAGGACGAAGAACACGACCGTTCCGAGTCCGAACCCATGGACACTGAAGTCTCTGAGGGAGCGGTGAAGGAGGATCCGAAGCTTCGGGAGATGGCCAAACCCGTAGCTGAAGTGAGTCCGAAGGGCAAAGGGGAGACATCTGTCGACCCTGACAGTTCTCCGAGGAAACAATCGGAACCCCGGAAAACCAGTAAGGATGGATCCCAGTCTCCAACGAGCCCTAGCAAGGCTGACGATGAAGACATGGAATCCCGGGGCAGATCCCAAAGCCGCAGGTATCCAGTTGGTGGCAAGTCGGGATCCGCATCCATGACCCAAGGCGGGTCAAGCAGGTCGGTGGAAGAGGATAAGAGGAGCAAGAGCGGGGTGCCACAACCAAGCACCAGTTCTGCTTCTGCTGGGACCACCTCTCCTGCTTCTTCTTCTAAGAAGAAACAGACTCCGAAGCTGTCCTTCAAGAAATTGAGGAGGGTGCACAGCGCTTGGATGTCTGTGTGGAAGGCTAGGGTTGGAGAGATTGGCGGGAGTCTGGACCACTTCAAGGCGGTGATGGACAAACCCGAAAATACTGCTCCGATCAACCCTAGTCAGGATAGGCCAGGATTTCGGTTCCCATCTGATGGTCCGGAATCAGACTCGGACAACATCAACTTCCCCGGGACCATGAAGCGATACGAGTCCGAGATCTGGCCCGAGCTGTTGCAGGAGGACAGCTTAGATGAGGGCACCTTGGGGAAACTCAAGACGTCCCCCATGCTCTGGAAACCAGGACATCGTTGCCCCTTTTTGGTGTGCCGATACACTGGCTTCAGAGATGTAGGTGTGAAGATCTACACCACCCGCGAGAGGTTTTTCCGCCATTTGTGCGAGTGCCACGCCCCCCTCCTCCAAGCCTGGACTTGTCCGTACACCAGTTGTGCACAGGTCCTGGATCGGAAGGGTGAGCTGATTCAGCACTTGATGAATGGGGAGGTCAAACAACATAACATCAGTCGGGAGAAGGCTCAGGTTAGAATGGTGAGGGATACGGTAGCCCCAGGAAAGAAGGAGAACCCGCTCTTCTACAAGATGGTCTACCTGTCTTTCAATCACCTGCAAGTCCTGAGGAGAGCGCAGGCTGCAGTACAGACCCGGCTAAAGGCTGCAGAAAAGGCCGAAGCGAAGAAAGCCTGTTCTTCCTCCAGTTCTGGGCCTAGCAAACCCGCAACTGGACACCAGGACTCCGGGTCTGTCAGCTCTGCATCCAGTAGTGTTGGCCACGAGTCCGGAAGTAGGTCTGCTTTGGATAAGACCTCTAAGACCTCCAAGAAGACCCATAAACGGCAGTCTTCGAGTCACCCAGAGGCACCCATCACTAAGAAGGGCCGCAAAACCCAGCAATGGGTAGAGCAGGCCAAGGAGGACCTGCCTTCTCGCCACAACACGCAAGAACTGGTCCGGGCAGTGGATGTGAATGTTGAAGCTGCCCTGACAGATCTAGAGAAGGCAGCCATAGCTCTGAGCGAGGGGGTACGTCGGTCAATTGCTTCGCTGACCACGCCCCTTCAACGTTTGGAGACTGTGGAAAGTAGAATCGATGAGGTTGCCAATATCCGAGAGGAGAATAACCAACAGGCAGTCATCATCAAGACTCAGCGCGCATCCCTAGCTCAAAAGGACAATCAAATCCGAGATTTGATGGAGGCTAACACGCGCCTGAGGTCCAGGTTGGAGTCCGCGGAATCAAGTTCTCCGCCGGAGCAGGACCCAACAGAGAGTGTGGAGGTGGAGGGTGCGAACCCATCTGTCCCCACTCTGCAGGTGGATGGTGGACAAGCTGGGGTGATCCAAGTCAAAGCCCTCCAACTGGGTCTGCTATCCCAGCAGTTGGGACAGATTGGAAAACTCCCCCAGATGGCCCAGATGGGTATCGGCACACCAAGCCATCCCTCAGCATCCCGCTTTCGGATGATAGTGTCCCCCGAGACCTCTCGGACAGCTCCCTCTGCTGCTGCTGGATCAGCAACCCAAGCGGCGAGGCAAATGCAAAGGTCAGGGCCCCGACAACGCTCACAGAGCAGGGCCCGGACTTGGCATGAGGGAAGTGGTCTGGGACAAGGAGGAGTGGGAGATTCAAATGTCAGCATTCACGACTTGTTCGGATCTACTGACAAAATGATCTCCCCTCTGAAGTCGTCGCCTTCTGCCATGCAGTCGCCCCCCACTCCTGGTACCAAGACTGGTCACAGCGATGTGGAGGACGATGCAGACATGGATACCATGGAAGACAAGGGGCAGGACGACAAAAGGGACGCTCCCCACCAGTGAGAGGATGGAGGCTGAACTGCATAGGATGGACCAGATGATAACCTGGATCGCCCACGAATAACGTTTGGACCTGGAATCGGATGACTTATGTGAACGATGATGACTGGAATGACTTATGGACTCGAAAATGAAAATGGACACATTCGGATGGCATGACCCACGGATAATGACCACTGGATATGAACATTTAAAGTAACTACAGAATGTAGTAGTGAGATTTTCTCACAGAGAGACTGAGGATTTTTTTTTTACTTTTATTTCACCATTTACACAAATCATTTTTTTATTTTACCACTTGTATTAGTAGTGAGGACACCAAATGCTCTTGCTTGTACTTGTTTATGATTTTTAATATGTGTTGAGTAACTTTTGTGTTTACTCGTGGTGATTTGTATTATTATTCCTCTTTTTGTATGCTTATTGTTCTATTACCCGATTTTCAAACATGGTTTTAAACTCTTTAGAAGAAAGAGGGGGTATTGTAGTGGTCGTGTGTTTTTACGGGTTCCGCAATAGTACAGTCCGGGAGTCCGAGACTGTCCGCTGGTTGAGTCCAGTCCTTTCGGACTGACACCAGGGGGTGGTCGAGGGCTCTCGGATCAATCCGAAGCACAGACCCTGGAAGAGTGGTCTTGTGTCTTATTGCTATTATTTGTATTTATCTCTTCATATTGTGTCTTCTCCTTGTATATTGCCATTTTATACTATTGAAATGTCCTTTTATGTGTTCTTACCCGATCTCTGGTTTTACTTATCTTTAACTCTGCTTTCATGAGAATATGTGATGTTTCCCTATTCTCCACACCCTGTTTTATACTGTTTTACAGCATATATGTTCCCTTTGTGGCTGGTCCACAAAGGTTGGTCTGTTGGGTTGTGTGGCAATAAAACCAGAGTACGAGAGTAATCCTTGTTCCGTTTTATTCCTAAGCTAAGAGTCCCGAACCGAGTTCACTACACATGTATTTTTATTAATAACTTCTTAATATTAAGCTCCACAAGAAACTAGGCTATTCCAACAAGTTCACTTGCTTCAAGCAGTAGACCAGCACATCCTATATACTTTATTTTTGAGGATCATGCAGGTAAACATGTTTACTCTCGGAAAACATAAAAAGCATTTATTAATTGTCATCTGGGTTAGAGACTCTTGCCAACTTGAGAATTAATAGGCCCAAACTGTGGAGTTAAGGCCTGAAAAAGGAGGATCAATTGTGACAACGTTTGTATTCACTGCTTAGATTCATTACCTGCGTCACCACATATATATGTCAGAAAAGTGATTCTTGCCATCCAAGGTTTTGTTTCTAACGTTAGTCACATGTGTAGAGTTTGCTCTACCTAAAGTTTCGTCTCTAGACATATCATGAGAAGTAACTGGAGGCAACACAACTAAATTGATTTTAGCATTTTATTCAGAGGCGATGGATATAATTAACATATAGAAGGATTGCTGTGAAAATGTGGACACTAGCTTTATTAGGTTTCTTTCATACCTTTTAGACTTTGTGTAAATTTAACACTTGAAAAACTTCACAATAGAAGCCAAAGAATGAAAGTAAAACAACTGCAATTGAGAAGAGTTTCTCAGATCTATGGTTGTGCTTATTGCTATATTAGTTCATTACTTTCACAATCCCAGTGACAGATTCAGAGGATGGATGTGCAATGATTTCCAAAGTACAGAAACCACAAATGTTCTTGATTCTTGTTCTCATCTTAACACTTGGAAGTTTTGGCGCTTACCTTAACCACCAGCAACTGGTGCGTTGTAGCAAGGACAAAAACTCCTATACCTGGATGAGCTCCAGCCCTTGGCCTATACAGAATGGTTACTGCAGAGATCTCCCGAGACAAACCAACCTGCACACCTTCTCCTACTCAGCTGAGTACTACCAGGAGTTGATCAATTTTGACAAGGAGCTGGACAGGGTGTTGGCTGTGAGAGGGATGTCAAGAAAGGATGTAATTGGTAATACAGGGTGGCCAGCATATCACATACAGCAGATGGTGCAATACCTGCTGGCCAACCAGAGCTCAGTGCACACCATCTGTGAGGTGGGCTTTAATGCAGGACACAGTGCTCTACAGTGGCTTACTGGTAACAAGAAGGCCAAAGTTTACATGTTTGATGTAGGTGCAAGGTACTCCAGTGATATGGCTCTCTACCTCAACAGGACATTTGCTGGCCGTCTGCACATGATATGGGGCAACTCTGGGCATACCATGCATCAATTTGCTAGGAGTAACCCAGACACTAAATGTGATCTGATAAGTATAGATGGCAGCCATAAATATGAGATTGTAAAATCAGATCTACACTCAATGAGAGCATTAGCCAGGGCGGGCAATATGGTGCATATGGATGATATCTCCCATGCCCATCCTGGCGTGTGGCGTGCATGGAGGGAGGCTGTAGAGCAAGGACTGGCTGCAGAGACTTATGCTTGCAGCTTCCAAACTGATTTCAAGAGCAGCACAGTCAAGAAGGGCTTTGCTGTTGGCAGGATCCCTTGACAGATGCAGGATGACTGTGTTCAACTAAACTCATTGCTTCAAAGCTCTCTATGTTAATTCCTTGGTCGCTCTTCCTTATATTGCAACTTTGCATAATAGACCGCACACAAGTTCTTTGGTCTCAATAGGGTAAAGCTCAGGTCCTTCTGGCAAAGTGCCATGTCAGGTAATCTAAGCATTGATAGTCTTCTCATACATTTGTATTGACGTGTATACACTAAATAGGTCAATGTAACTGATGCAAATGATCCATATCAATCACACAATTTAACCAGTACTTGTATTTCACTATCCACTTTATATGTATTTCCCTATCCATGTTCAAGTTTACATTCATATCAACATTATATCTATTTAGTTATTCCTGGTTGAGTTGGAAATACAACGCTACCTTATGTTATTGATTACTCATATATCAATCTACCTGATCTTACTCAGGTTGAGGAGGCAAGGTCTTCTTCTACCAGACTCATAAGTAGTAGATAATTAATGTGGCATGAGAGAAAATGTTGATTGTTAATAATAATAAACAAGAACATGTAGCATACAAGTTTCCTATAATCAACACTCAACACTTCTTGAACAAGCCTGTATTTGTTATCTACTTTAGCTCATACCACCATCCACCATCCTGCAAACTATCAATCTATCAATGGGTCAAAGGAAGCCTCCTAACCTCCCCCAAGTCTCCACATACTTATGACCTTTTATGACTCCAAAGGTGTCTTATTTCTCCCTGACTCAAGATTACTTCTTGGTTAATTTCTAAAAAGAACTAATAATATTGTTTTGCAATGTTTTTTTTTATCAAAATCACAAACATCTCCATTTTTTTAAACATTCAATATTAAACAACAGTTAGATTAGGTTAGGTTACATTAGATTAGAATTCTTTCATTAGTATTTGTAAATACTTTTAATGAAAGGGAGGTCTCTGCAGCATAGTGGGAAGTTTTCCGCCTTTCATGGCTCTCAACAATGTGTAGTTGAGAAGTAATTATGTTGTATTACAAAATGGTATAGTAATATATAAGAGTAGTTTTGGTTCTTCTTCTCCGACTAGCATGTTCTTATACAAAGTCCAAGATAATGGTCGGTATTTTGTACTGATAGTATATCTAATAAACAAGGAGAAATGGCATTGTGTATGAATATATATTTATTTGGCTCAGTTGTCAGGCAATGTATTTTTTCCTTACAATTTCCAAATATCCAAAATAAGGTAAGGAAAGAAGAATAACTCTATAAGCCTGTCCGAGACAAAATTGTCAATGGTCAATGTCTGCACGACGATTGGGAGTCATAGATAGATAATCCAATACCGATAAACTGTGCCAATCCCCAACAGCCTTAATATCAGATAGATTAACACCAATGCTGTGTAGGAAAGTAGCTCCATATCGGCGAACCAAGTGGAGACTGGCCTCAGAAGAAGGTGAATCAATGCTTGAGACCAGGAATTTAAAAGACTTCATAATGAAGAACTGGTCTGATGTAATTATCATGTGAGCATAGGAAGATCGGAGAATCAGGAGGTGCAGGAACCATCTTGATATTAGCTTCCGTGTAAGACACAACATAGAAGGGAGATCCAGTCATCTTCCTGATAGGAATCTGCAAGGCACCAGCAGAAGAAGAACGATTCTTGCTAGTGATGACTGATAGTAGCATACCCGAAGAATCTAATTTAATATTAGATCTGGTGAGAGTATGAGAAGAATATACCTGGGCGTGTTTTTCAGGAAGAATATTAGACATCCTAAGAAGTGATCTGAATGATAAAATAATCACACCCGATGAGGCACGAGGATCGGTGGGGTCCACATGTAGGAACATATCGAGCAGATTATCCTTGGTGAGGGTCATAGCCTGACGAGGAGCAGCTCCAACTCTGCGTTTAGGACCCAATAATAACATCTTGATGTAAAATGATGAGCAAAAGTCAGCAACAGAGCTTATGAAGGGCAATCATTGCAGAGAGGTAGTTGTCAATGGATGAGTATTTCATTTGGGTACCCAGATAAGCAAGGAATCTGGCGATCATAGAGATCGTAGAGATGTACTTTTTCCACTGCAAAGCCCTAGTTTTGGTAGTATAAGGAGCCCAAGCACAACCGAAATTGAAGTTGATGAATCTATCCAATTCCCATAGGGGTAAAGGTAGAATGCTGCTGAAAGATTCTGCAATAACACAAATCAAGTTCATAAATATCAGCATTAGACAGTGAGTGTAGACAAGACAAAAAATCAGGGGCATGATCACAAGAACCAGCTATGTGTGTGGCAGTGAGGTGAAAATTGTAAATAGCAGAAGCCCAAAATATATCACAAAGAAGGGCCATACAATTTTTGTCTGTGCTTCTCCCAGTGTTTAACATATAGACGACTTCAGTATTATCAGTATGGCAAACTACTCTAGATCCTATCCATTCAGGGCCAAATCTATAAGCAGCCAACCAAATTGGAAGCAGTTCCAAAAAGATGATATTGAACTCAGGTCGTATAACATTGAGCCAATGCTGATGAGCAGGTGTAGTAGAGAGGATCTGAGCAGGAGGATATAAGTCTGAGAATGATCCAGCAAGCCAATCTAGGACCCAGATCATACCATATCCAGCAAACGAAGCATCAGAAAAAAGGGGTCTAGAGTCTGAAAAATGGCATATCATACAAGCTTTTCCATTAAACGTGGCAGCAAATCTATCCCACCACAAAATTTCCAGATGAAATTTGTCAGGCGATGTGATGGTTTTTGTGGCAGGGGGAATAGCTTTTAACATATCAATGATATGATGTGAGAAGGTACAACCACCTTTCACAAGTCTTGAAGCATGTGCCAAGACACCACATAATACATTAAGCTGGTGAGGAGAAGCCTTTCTTATCTTCCAGAAAAAGGCAATCTCGGAATAGACAAGTTGATGTCTGTAGAATTAATGATAATCCCTAGATATTGTGTAGTGGTAGAAGGGGAAGAACATTTCTGCCAGGCGACAGAAAATCCTAACTGACCCAGCAAACCTCTCAGTGAGAGTTGACTGAATCAGCTGACAATCCTTGCTATGTTCTTTCCTTTTTGGTCTTAGATATTATGTTTTAGATATTGTTAGCAGGTAGCAAAGAACAGCAGATAGAGAACGGGTGCCATCATGTTTTCAAGTTTGGTTTTAAGGAGCTTCCGGTTCGCATGTGAATAGACAAGGTGTACAGGACGTAGCTCCTGAGTTTTTCCTTTTCTTTCAGGTATCGAAGCAGAATCGGTTTTAAAAAACAAATTATCCAGTGAAAATAACAAGCAAAGTCAAAGAGATTACACAACCTCTGGAATTGTACTAAGAAAAAGCAAGGACGGTGAATTTGACTTTATATTCCAATGCAGCCAGCGTTTGAAATTGCCGCCATTTTGCCGTACGGCTAGGTTGGGATTAAGGTGCTTTATCACCCAATCAATTGAAGGGGCTGCAACCATAGGAATAATCTCATCTGAAAACGAAAAGTGGATATATACCGGCATGTAAAGCCGGTGCAGTGGTGCCATCTAGTAGATATATTCATCATCTATTAACTTTGGTATGTTTCCTCTCCCACAATGAGTGAGGACGGATTTCAAGGCCTCAGGGCATTGGTTGAATCAATGAGGAACCAGGAGATGGAATATTACCAAAAGCAACAGAAAAACTTTCAAACCCTACTTGAATTGCTTGAAAAGCATGAAGAAATTGAAGTGGATGAGTCAAATGAGAGTACCAACAAGGTTGCCATTTTGAAGGATCAGGAGTCTAATCTCATGGTACTGTCAGAAAGGTCTGATAACATAGTCATAGAGAAAAGTGATTCCTGGAGCAGTTGAGGCTAGCAGAACAAAAGGATCCCATTCGGAAAGAATACAAAAACCCTTCTCCTTCATGGCAGTTGCCCCAGGTAACAGACTCTTGACTTTCCCCGACATAAAAATAAGGACATATTACCAACTAAATGGATGGTTGTTGTTGGATCCAGGTTGGACTGGCCAACATAAACAAGGCAGCTTTTCTCAGAAGATTGGCATAGCCCCTGCCCTATGTTTATTGATTAAATACATTTATTTGGTTTTTCTACTACAGCTTTCTGGTATAAAACGAATTTTTGCCTGGTATCAATTGTTGAAAAATAATTCCTCTGCTGATGAATAGATGATGTACTTATGCTGTATTCAAAGAGTCATTAACATTGATGTAATATTACAGATAAATAAATCATGTGACCTTCGTGTAAAAAATTGAGTTGCAAAAACAAAGATAATATGTAGTGATTTATACATTTAAATTCAAACAAAGAAAAGGAAAGCTATGGAGACGCCTAGCAGAAGATATTTTTGAAAACATTGAATTCTTAACAAAATTCAATTAAACCTCACCTGAAGAAGGGCAAACTAGCCCGAAATCTTGTGCAAAATAAAATCAATTAGAAACAACAACTTTATTACACTCTTCACCAAAATCATCATTTAATGAACGACCAACCTCGATATACAGCGATCTCTCCCCTCTCTACTATTTAAAAAAATGATTTATATTTGCCTTTAACATCTTCATAGGACATGTTTTTAGAAATGTATATGCCCAGATGGCAGGTGTCTGTAATAAAGTCGGTTGTAAAAACCAAAAAATAGTTTGGTTTTAAGCCGTCCTTGGTCCAAAATTGAAGCTATAATTCTCTGGGAATTTGTCCATGCTTTCCTACGAAGCAGAGTTAAACACACGGGAAGTTACTACAGCATGACCAATCAATATTCTCTGCATACTTCAAACGAGAGTCTTCAAGGTACATGGCAAATGGGCGGAGCATGCCTTGTTCTCATTAGAAATCAACACTGTTGAGGCACAAACAATTGAAACAAATAGGTCAAGGACAAATGGGAATGATTTATCATGATTCACTCCAGTTGGTGGTTCCGGTCCCCTACTGATGAAACAATTCTCCAAAATGCATGAAAAAGATCCCCTAAAACAGGGGTCTAGAGGTCCTAGGAATTCATTAACAATCCTTAGTGTGCCTGATCACAATAACGGGGAGAATTCACACCAGATTGTGTTAAGTTACAAAGGGACGTGCAAACCAAATTTTCAAAATATATTGTCTGTGATGAAGTAACAATAATGAATAGAATGAAGACTCTTTTGAATGAAGTAGCAACAATAATGAACATGTATTTGCTAAATTTGTACATAATGCAAGTTGTATTATAAAATGAACTAATTGTATTGTTTGGTTATTTCCCATGATTTCACAGATGGGAGGCTTTAGAGTGGCCATGACGTCATCATGTCGGCGCTCCACTAATTTCGATTTAAAGTTCGGGATAAGCTAAGCTTATAACCATATAAATGGTATCATCTAACCATTAATCCATATAGACTTTGACAGTGAAAAAAATCGATCAAGGCCAAGTGAGGGGATCAAGATATTAGTGCCAATAGGATTCGACTCGGCCGCGACTGCCTGGGAAACTGGACGTTGCCCTTGGTGAGATATCCCTGCCATTATCGCCCACTTACGAAAAACTGTTTATCAATTCATCTACTTCATTGGCAAAATACATCAAATACAAAATGGACACTCAATTTGAATTCTCCCAAGGGGCCGATGGATTCTCTCATCTATGTGAATCTCCAAAATTAGACTGTGATTCTGATAAATATGTACTGACCTCTACGCCTATCACCACAGGGATCAATGAGGAGATCCCACCTCTAGCTCAGTCGCCAGTCTTACATCGAGGTAAATTTCAATGATGGCGAATTAAATAATGCTGCCGAGGGTTCTACATTACGACTAAATAAATTGGTTTGTGCCTCCAGCGATCTATTCGTCATAACCACGGAGCAAAGCCCATCAACCAGGGTTACGAATCAAAGTCACAAAATGAAAGTGCAATGTCACTGTTACAAACACGTCCTCCCCCCTCGCGAAATCACACTCCCAGTAGGATTACTGAACTATTACATCAAAGGACGCAAAATATAAGCAAGATGAATAACATTATGACACATTTAGAAGAAAACAGTCACAGTACCTCCGATGTGCCCCACACGTTGTTATCTTCAGACTCGTCTATTACCCTGGCTTGTCTAATCTCTAGCCAACTGACGCCATTGATAGAGCAAGCTGTCACAGCTGGTCGCCAAGCCACTGAGGAGCTTTTCCAATCATCTGTCAATGATGTCCACTCTGCCATACAAACAATACAATCAGATATAAAACATTTAAAGGAAAGTTTTGATGATAAATTCTCTAGGCTTGAGACAGATATCTCCAAGTTGAGTCATGACGCAAAACCCATGCCATCGCTGTCACCAGATGTACTCACCTCCGAGCTGACGGCTATGCGCACCGAAGGGAAATTGGAAGCGCAGAAGATAGTTGCATCCATAGATAACTTAGCAAGCCACACCGATTCTAAACTTGACAAGATTACAAATAGTAATACTTACATCAATCAACCACGTCCTATGCTGGAGATGCAGCCTAATCCATGGCATCAAAAGCAAGACGGCGCTCCTCCATTCCATCGAGGAGGGCGGCCTTGTGGTTGGGGTCCGCAGGACGGAAGACAGCAGAGACCGCAAACATATGCAGGGCCTCGGCACCGTCCTGATCACAACACTCGCCCCACTCAACGTCAGCAGCAGAATCATCGTAAGTTCATAGTTTTGAACAATATTGCAGAGCTAGGGGAAGATAACATAACACAGACTATCATCGATTTATGTATCAATTTAGATCCTAACTTCAAAGCTTGAAGCTTGCTGCCGAGGGTTCTCTATGAAACAAGCAATGGCGTCGAGTACAGAAAGACGTGTTTGATCACCGTGGACTCAAACTCGATTTTTAAACCTGCAATCACACTATTTTTATTTGAAAAGAGCTCGTAATTACACCTACCTGCATCACTAGAAGACACTGGATGGTACTAAATCCTTCTACATCGAAAACTCTGGACAATATCTCTTCTTGAACATTTTCACTATCCACATGAGCGACAATGAGGGTAATGTGTCCATGTTTCGCGCCAGTTACCTGTGTCACCTGTGTTATTGTATGCACTAGCCATGGACACCAAGGCCGGCAAGCATAAAGCTAGCACTGATAGCACTAGTACTGGATATTCACCTGAATTAAAGAAAGCTATCCAAAGTGACTTCTCTATACCATTTACTCCTCCTGTGAAGACTATATCCTCCATTATGACGGAATCAGAGAATGGTGAGGTGATTTTTCCCATTGTTGGCAAGAATGGAGAACATGGAGATAGCATTCCCCCTACCTTGGAAGCTCTTGACGCCGATGTATGTGACCTTATTGAAGGACAAAATGAAGCAGGTGAATTTGTGGAAAACACTTATGCTTTTGTTCAGGACCTGGCCAATTCTCAGAAAGATGAAATCAGTGAACGTGTGGTGATGCAAAGGAAAAACAAGAAGCTGGAAAAACGTTTAGATGACCTCTAATCCATAGTAGGTAATCTCAAGTATGAACTTAAAGTCCATAAAACAAATCAATAATGACCTGGACACCCGTCTCAGACAGAAGTCAGTGGTGTTTAACGGGGTTAAGGATACTCGCAATGAAGATTTAGACGTTACATGTGCTAAAATTGTTGCGATGGTCCTGAGAGGATTTACTGAACAATGATTTGACGAGGTATACAGGATAGTCAGCAAATTCCAGGGTAAGAACAAGAGACCGGATCCTATTGTGGTAGTGTTCAATCTGCACTCTGACAAGAAATCTTTCATGCAAGCCAAGGGTGCTCTATTTAACAGAAATTACTTCAATCCAGAACAGTATCCTTCCATAAAATTTTGGAGCTTCGATGACAATGTCAACCCTGAAGTACGTCGCAACAGAGGCATGTTAAGGCTGATAGCACGCACAACTCAGGAATGTCAAATAGATGAGGCGGCGAAAATCAAGGGGGATAAAGTTCAAATTAAGGGCAAATCCTATGGTATCAATGACTTAGATACTCTACCATCGCAAGTCCAGCCTGAAACACTCAAAGTCGTGAAAGTAGGTGGGTGCTTGGCGTACCAGGGGCCTCATGTGTGGCCTGGGAACATGTTCTATTGCCCGATTTCTGTAAAGAAATTAACTTTCTACTCGGTTGAACACGCCTTTGTATACCTGAAGGCGTTAAAATATGAGAGATCCTTTTGAGATAAAAGATCTTAGCAGCAAGATTACTGTTAATGATGAGTGGCGCAGGAGACAAGAGTCGTATCTCAAATCCATTATGAAGGTGAAATTCTTGCTGAATCCCAATCTTAGAAGTCTGCTCCTATGCACCAAAGATATAGAATTGTGGAGGCCATGGGAGATGGTAAATGGGGGTGTGGCACCTTCTTGGGTTCATATAAGCTTCAAAGCCACACATGGATGGGTGAAAACCATCAGGGGATCCTGTTGATGCAGATCCGAGATGAGATGAGGGAAACTCATAAGGAAGAGATTGCCAAGTGTGTCCCAATCTTGCCTCCCCCTCCACCGACGACAACCAAAGCTCGCTCTCCAAATCCTTGTTCGCCTACCTCACAAAATCAAGCACAGAGTCATTATTTCGCCAGTCATCCATCACCACAAGAAGCAGCTGCTGCCAAAATGAATGGTACCACAGTGACGTGTAACAACACTTTGATAGATGAAGATGCAAATGATGACTCGGATATGGAGATTGAAAACACGTCCACCTCGACTACGATGATTGATGGAAACACCTCTGCCCGTCCTCCAGCCTTACGGTTGAGAAAGTTACTCCCAGCATCACCGATAACAGCAAGCATGCCCAGGGACTCTGTAAACGTATCAAAGCTCAGACGTATTAACAGAATCGACTTAGCCAAAGCGAATAAATCATTAAGTGAATCGAGAAGAGAATGGGCACTAGCCAGAAAAACCAAACCGGACTTTAACTGAGATTTAACTGAGATATGGTATACGCCATTTATTTTTTTCTCTCGTGCCTCGTGGCGATATGATTACATAGACGCGACTTATACCTTGAAATACCGTATCTGAGGTCAAACTAGGATAATTCGTGAGAAATTAACAGCACTGTACCGTGCCTAGTAAACCATATTGGGTGTGGATAGTAGGTTATGTCTCTTGTATTACCTGTATTATGTTTGAATCCAGTTGTGCGAATCAATTCTTACGATCAGCTGTTTCAGAACTAGGTCACGCACTTGGTGTGCCGAGTTCAAGAAGGAGGACGATGTAATTTACATAGGTCGGCATAGAATGCCTTTCGGTAAAACAAATGGTTGTCCGGTCCACAGAATCATGTTTAGTATTATATAAACTTGAAAGGTGTGTCAAATTTCTCAAGAATCCAATGTGAATTTTGTGACATCAAAGCTGGTGTATATTCATGATTTGTTTTAAGGGTCGATATATTGATCAATGACAGCTGTTGATAAATTCAGTGCGGTACTGTAAAAATTCAAAATGGCGACCACTGTCTCCTATCTCTCGGATATAGAGTTTTGGATTTGCGTTTTCCTGGGATTACGAATCATATGGTCATACTATCGGTCTGCCCCCTTCGGGGTAAGTTGCTTGTATATCTAGTTGTCTAAGTGTATAATTTTATGTGGTTGTATTTTGTTCCTCACAAGTTATAGGTAAAACTTGATCGAGTCGCTCCTTTTGCTGTCCAATGGACCGTACGCCCTTGTCAACCCACACTATTGGGACAAATGTTGATGTTTTACTTATGCCACTTCTCTTATGTTTTAATATCCGCCTAAAAGTGATGCTATCTGGAACTGTACTCAGTGTAATTACACTCCTTGATAAGGTTAACTTTGAATTAGAATGATGTACTTGTAGTGTTGTAAAGAATGGTATCGGATAACCTAGAATCTCTGGGGGCCGAGAAAGGTCTTATTGTCACATCATTAAATGTTCGGTCCTTGCGTAATAAAGTGGCTGAAATCTTTGACACAATAGTTCAGGCCAATATAAAGATATTAGCGATTCAGGAATCATGGCTTAACGAAGCGGATGTTGACTACCAACTTATACATAATACCCAGTATAGGCTATACAGGTCTGATAGGACGACTCTGATAAATGGTTCAACAAAATCCGGAGGAGGTCTATGCTGCTATGTCAGTAATGAATTTATAGTTGATCCATGGATAATGGAGGAACTAAATTCATGTGATGGGGATATTGAGGTGCAAACGTTAAAAATTAAGCCTGGTAACAGGAAAAGTTTTTTCCTTGTAAATTTGTATCGCCCCCACACGGGCAACAAACAGGCTTTCATAAACAAAATGAATCGCTGCGTGAAACATATTCACGATCGATATAAAGGGGTACCCATATTAATTTGTGGTGATGTGAATATCAATTTATTGGAAAAATCCAATGAAACTGTTAGAAATTTTTCACACTCTATCAAAGAATTGTCCCTATGTCAATGTATCACTAAACCCACTAGGTATGGGCATAACACTGCTAGCGTATTATACATAATTGCCACTGACTATCCACACATAGGAGGACGCTGGTGTAATAAATGTCAATCTGTCAGATCATGCTATTATATATATAACTCTTAAGAAGATCTCTAAACCGGTTGTAAAGAAATCTAAGCTCACCCGTAGGTTCGACAAAATTGATATGGATGATCTGGAGAAATATATTGATAGAATGGCTGGGGAAAAAGATTTCTTTTTGTCTGAAGATGTATCACCCGAAATAACCTGGGCCAACATGAAAAGGTACCTGACAAACTACCGAGATATCAAGTGTCCCCTTGAGAAAATCAACATTGTGTCGAGAGGGGAGTTATCATTAAGTGCAGATGTACATGCATCCATTAAGGAAAGAGATCGGTTATTTAAAACAGCTAAAAGAACGAACAGTCCGGCTGATTGGCAAGCTGCCAGGACAGCAAGGAAAGAGGTATCTAAAGCCATACGCAGGTCTAAGAAAGAGAAGATTACATCTTCCTTCAACAATTGTGGAGGTAACAGTAAAAAGTTCTGGCGTAATATAGGGAAAACAAATAAATCCATGCCTGAAAGCTTCATACATGAAGGCAAAATCTTAAAAGGCTTAGAGGCCAGTAATGGGCTAAATAAGTTCTTTAGGAATATGGGTGTAAACACTGAACATCCCAGAGGAAGCTTTGAACACTTTCTAAATGATAGTCCGGATATTACTGTTGGCACACGAATAAACATTTCTGAGAAAGCGGTGGTAGAATTCATTGATAAAGTAGACATAAACAAAAATTGTGGATTCGACTGGGTAAGCACAAAGATCCTAAAGCTATACCTCAGCAAATTATCACATGTTTTCACGCCATCATTAAAAATGTGTATTGATTGTGGTACGATGCCCCTAGAGTGGAAACACTTTAATGTTGTCGCCATACGCAAGAGTGGAAACCTTCGTTACTTTAATAATCTACGCCCAATTGCACTTGTTCCTTTACCCTCAAAGATATTAGAAAATTTCATATGTGTAGCACTGAGAAATCATATGGAATTTAACAATCTTCTTACTAGGTGCCAAGGTGGATTCAGAAAGGGTTTTTCTACTAACTTATCTCTTTTTGAGTTTACTGAACCTATATTATTGGGAATGGATACTGGGAAATTATCAGTGGCAAGCTATTTTGACATAGCCAAAGCTTTTAATCGGATTGACCATAATATATTAAAGAGGAAGTTAGATTACTACTGTGTGAATCCCATGATAACAAATATTGTGTGTAATTATCTTGTAGACAGGAAACAGAATACCTTTCTCAATGATATGCTCTCAGATTCGATTGCCATACAAAATGGTGTACCGCAGGGAAGTTTATTTGGACCTCTCTTATTTTTAATATATATTAATGACCTTCCAAATTGTTTACGATGTCTTAACAACCCAGGGCAAATTAAAATGTCAATCTATGCAGATGACACTGCTGTCACTGTTACTAGTAAAGATTTGAATGAGTGCATCACCGTAACACAAGAAAACAGGCAAGCGTTGTCGAGGGGGTCAGACGGTTATGGCCAGCTCTCTTTATTTCTCTCCGTATCCTGGATTCTCCTAGGGTTATGGAGCCTTAAACTGGATTAGAGTACGATTCACATGTGGGGAAGACGGTGAGCTAATTCATTTGAAGAAATATTAATTATTGACTGATTTATTAGATATTTCTTGATGGTACTCCTAATATCGCTCACTATGAATACATACTTCGAATGCCTTGTTGGCGGTGGTCAGGCCACGGGGGAATTCAATGAGCCGGTTAATCCTGGACACCCTACTCACAAGCCGCGCTTTTTGCTTGATTGCACCAAACCCTTTGTGAATGGTGATTTACTTGATCGTAACGACTACAATCTAACTAATGACAATCCTTCTTCTCGAGATTTGAAAACTTCCCTTCAAATGGCCCATTCTAACATAGCTGCATGTAAGAACAAAATCGATAATTTAATCCAGAATGAGCATGATTCGCGGAACGAGATATTACTTCTTAGAAATGAAGTCGATAGGGTCACTAAAAACAACCGACTCTTAGAAGAGAAATGTATCGACCTAGATGTTGATAGGCGCAAGGTTAACCTGCTAGTTAGTGGCGTTAAACAATATAGAAACGAGAATCTGGAAATCATATGCTACGATATCATTCGCGCTATTGAGCCAAATTTGCACAATGATGAAATCACGCACGCTAGGCGTATTGGATCGAAATCCAAAGGCATCAAACAAATCCTTATTCGCTTCAAAAGTGTTGAATGCCGCGATTATTTCTTCATGAGAAGAAAATTACTTGGGAATTTTGACAAGTACAAAATACGTGTATCTTAATGCAGACCTTCCCTCTGAGGTTATTGAAAGAAAAGCAAATCTAAGGGCTGTGCAGAAGCATGCCAGTTCTATAGGGGGTAAGGATGTTGGGTTTATCAAGAGAAACACGATCGCAATTGGTGGCATCTCATTCAAACATGACGAATTGGAGAACATAGAACCAGGATATCGCCTAAGCGACGCTAAGACGAAGAAATTTGGCGAAAGAGTATATTTTCAATCCCAACACAGCCCGCTCAGTAATTTTCACCCAGCACATATGGTTATTAGAGGTATCGACTTCGATAATGTGGAACAAGCCTACCAATTTGCCAGGGCAAATGTCCTGGGCGAAGAGGATAGAGCTTGCAGAATAGCGAATTGTAGTTCACCACTTGAGGCCAAATCTATTGGGGGTGAATTTCCCTCCAATGATGCTTGGGATAAAATAAAGGTTAACGTCATGAGAGCGATTGTAAATGAAAAATTCTTGCAAAATGAGTCACTTCTTGATTTCCTAATGTCGACTGGGAATCTCAGCCTTATGGAGGCGACGAACGACAAGTTCTGGGCGGCTGGGTGCCGCTTGGACACAGATTTAATGAAATCAGGTCAACACAAAGGGGATAACATGTTAGGAAGAATTTTGGAAGAAATCCGCTTTCATCACACTAACGATACATCTATAGCCACATGATTGGATTTTGATGTAGTTGGTAATGACGGGAAGGCATTGGATCCGTCACGCAGTCATTCACCCAAGCGAGACCAATTCCCCAGGCACCAAAAGGAAGAGCGATTGTTTTTCGATACAAAAGCTGCCCTGGATATTGCCGCTGCGCCACAAGTGAATGGACAAGTGTTTGTTGACGTCACGGAAGAGGACATGGCCATAGGAGTTGAGGAGCAAGGCAATCCTGATCCAATCAGACAGGCCAAAGTACTTGCCCCTCCTGCCCCTCCCGCCCCTCTCCCCCCTCCCGCAACACAAGAGGTCCCGGCAAGGACTCAGCAACAGGTAAGCACACTTATCTCTAGATTTGATACTCCTAGAAGAACGAGTGCACCTGTCCTGAAACTATACGAGGTTGCAAACAGATCTAGATCATCTTCCTCTAAAAGGAAAGTTTCTGACGACACATTAACACCCGATTCTGTAAGTAAGAAAATCCATCTTAGACCTTCTCCTACCTATGCGGAAAAAATCAAAAAAAGTACTGAGAAAGGCAGCTCTTGTATGTATGTATTAGTTTTATTTCTCATTTTTATACAGTTACATCATATAATAAAAAGGACTTGGCAAGTCTGCCCAGGTCGGTAATCCTAGAAGGCCATACGCACTTCCATATCCTCCGACTGCAACATATGCTAGATATAACTCCAGTCAGCTTCAGGAGGACCCGCTTGGATCCATCGAACCTAATAGCTTTGGAGCTCTTAAGAAATGATATACATTATGTTCTGTTTATATTTGGAGTACTTATTAATTTCTTCTTGACTTACAGCATGTATAATGGCCCTGCGTCCTTTGACTATCGTCGTCTCAGATTCTAGAGGAGCTGATTTGATATGCTTTATAGAATCACGATCAGAAATCTTGAGCTTTTTCTATCCTGGAAGGGGTCTCATTAGCCTTGCAAACATCGCTAAAGATAAGATCATGGAACTGAAACCAACTTCGATTGTAATTCTGGGAGGAATATGCGATTTTTGTTACAAAGACAAGCGTACCAAAAACATATCTCTTTCCAATACAAACGAAGGGGATTTAGTATGAGAAATGATGGAAAAGTATAACGCCGTGCTGGATATGTTACAGGAAGAGCAAATGACATGTGATATCTGCATTGGTGGGCTGATCGGCGTAGACCTGAATCGTGCTAACTATGTGGACGGCATTTCCTGCTCCTAGATTATGATTAATAATGCCATTGTCACTATAAATGAGGATATCCATGCACTAAACATCAATCGTGGTATCTCTCACCCCTTTTTTATCGGGAGAATACATACCAGTAGAAAAGGACGTCCCAGGCATTATCTTAACAGACTACCCGACGGGCTGCACCTAGATAGGAAGACAATTGAAGTATGGGCGCAACAGATAGAACGCTTTCATCAGAATCCGACTTTGCGAAAGCTATAACCAACATGGCAAAGCTATGACCAACATGGCGACTAGATAGATCGTTGCACATGGTGCTCCACCTCTCTGCACAATCACACACTTTATTAGACACACTATCAGGTCCACATCTACTGACAACGCTTCATAAACGGACACCTTACACACCCATGAAGTCAGAAAATATCGCTGACCCATGATTATACCATACTAGAAGATCAACACTGGATTAACACCTCGTATACATACCAAAATGGCCGACGTAAACAATTCCTTGGACTCAAGTATAGAGCTATCTCAAGGCTACGAATATAAAACTGACGAAACTAGTCCTGCTCTTGTCACAATGTCTCAGGATTATGCCGACTTACAAGATGAGTTAAACATGGACGATTTAGACTCTGAAATTAAAGACTTACGTTCCAAAATAACAAATCATACATCTGACCTGAATCTAAATACCTCGGCGGAATTCGCACCCACACCCGCTGACCCTAGCAGGGGTAACGGCGGGCCTCCATCGGATCTCCCCCCGCCTAGCTCCCTGCCCAAAATAGCCTCACTCATTCCAGATATACACCACCGTATCATCGAATTGAGAGTCACCTCTCTTGAATCCACAATCACGCACTGCCACAACCAAATTGAGGAAGTTTATAACCAACAGCATTATTCGGAAATCATACTAAAAAACTACCCTACCTCAGTTAACCTAAGGGACTCCGTCATGGCCTCCCTACACATGGTTATACCTAACATAACTGAGCAGGACCTGGATTACTGTCATTGGATTAATGGCCTGAAACCCAATGAACTGACTGGCGATGTATTCCTAAAGTTTACAAGACACAGCATCAGGGATCAGCTAATTAGGTCTAAACGAATCCTTATGTCTGAAAGGAAGATCTATGTAGAGGATATTGTCTCACCCCGCACACGGGAAAGACGAAAAATGGCACTGCCAGTTATGGAGAGTGTTATATTATAGCTATTTTGTAGAGCTTAACATAAATGAGATGCACGCCAGTCAGAGCCTTAGTTCAGAATGTCTTTATTAAAGCTATTGTGTGGTCAAGCGTGGCTTGACCACGTGACCCTCCCATGCTACCAAGGTTACATCATAGGGTAGCGGGGGTCACTGTATGAGGGGGGTTACTATCCAAATCCAGGATACATACCAATATATGACATCACTCCCTCCCCTCTTTCTAAATCAAACACAGGTTTGATTTCCTTAAATCCACTTAATGAGAAAACCAACTATTATATAGCATGCTGTATATATTTTAGAGTACAATCATATCTGTAAATGAACAACCATCTGCTCGAAATCAATCTAATACATGCATGAATCGTGACAGAAACTGAATTAAAGAATATTATATTTAATCTGGTGAGTTCTCCCCCTGATTATATACTCTGAGAGAAACTCGGATAGAGTAAATAATTAAAACAGATTAAAACATACATTACATTACATACCACATCGAGATAATGGAGTAAAAAAATAAAGGTAAGCTATAGATAATAGAATTATACTGAATATTAGGTACTGGCAACAATTATTTAGGGATGTATAAAAATGAAAGTCGCCCTTAAATTACCAAGAGAATGGAATACTCAGAAATACTCAACCTTACCATTCAAACAATATAGCCAAGAGGGGGAATACATGGGGATACTCAACCTCACCCCTACAACAATACAGCCAAATGGGGGAATACCTCAAAATATAAACATATCCCATCAATAATGATTATATTGACACACATATCTACCAAACCAACTTAGTACACCTGTTTTAAATAATTCAGTACATTAAATCACCAGTAGCCATGAGTAAAAGAAATATCAGTAGTTTGGTCAGATTACTTTGTCTGTGAGCTATCCTGGCAGTAAACATAAGCACAGGTAATGAAATTAAGGCTAACATGATAATGAACCTTGCCAATTAAAGGAATTGGTCTCATACATAAGGAAATTCAGTAACTAATATATATAATATTAGCAATACATGAATACTAGTTCATGACAATAGTGCCATGTTGAGTTTGTGGCAAGAGTCCTATACCCCAGTTTCCTTATATGGTCAGAGCTTTATCCAATGCGCAAGGTATAGCGATGACACCTAGGTGTTGGCCACCACCTAGGGCAACCTATATATATATATCTAGCATTGGGACATGTAGAGAGGCACTTTAGCCATTGAAGATACTCCCCCTATTTAATCAGTCCTGGCTTAATTATCCAGCCGATCATGCCCCTACTAGCTCCCTTATGCAATGCGTAGAAACACTCCTCCCAAGCTCACTGGCATAGACTCACTGTGTGCCCCGCTCTCCTAGATATACTGCTTCACTTAATATGGGAAGTCCAGGTCATCCTGCATTTCGAAGACTAAAAATCTCTGCATGGGTAAATTGATATGTACCACCTGTGGGCTTAGCCATTAGTCATAGACAACACACTAACTTTGTAAATCAAAGCAAAAATAACACATTATTCAATTATGCATAATGGAAAATTTGTATATCAGGAACAGCAGCCCAGATAATATAAACAGTTAAGATTCAAGTGCAATGTAAAGTGAATTACTAATCATTACAGGTCCTCTACGGCGACTGTATACCATCTTGGAGGTGGTGCAACAAATATTACATATCTCTCACACATAAAGTCGATATAACTAATGTAAAGATTGTAATAAAAGTAAATGAAAATAATTAAAGTTTGTATATGTCCATCATCATTCAAAAGAAACAATCACTGTTCTGGGTATTGGTAAGATCTAGATGTACATGATCCCAATATAATTTTAGAAAAGTAACTTCAGTGAGTTGTCTGACATCAACAAGTAAAATATGAAATGAACAAGGTTGCATTCATAAATGTGACAGATGGTATAATTATTTAGATCACAAACAGCACGAATATTGACTTCTAAATGATTAATTATGTAAACAGAATCCTTATAGTGTCATTGTAAGTTGCATTCTATTATTCATAATTAGATTCTAGCTAAAACGTGATGCTATACATGACGAAGAAGTGCTTTAAAATGAGGTATAACATGTCAATGTTTTTGTAGTGTTCTTCTATGGGAATTATCCGAATAGAACTGGTTGAAATGTTCAGCAAAAATGCTTTGAAATGCTAGGCGCTCCTTGAAAGGGACGCTGGTCGTAGGTGGGACAAGCTAGAGCATGCTTGTTAGATAGAGTGCAGAGCTGTTATGTAACTGCCAACGCCAACGCTGGCTTTATGAATGAATGCATGCATCCTATGCATGCCTCTCAGCAAACGCTCCAAACAAAGGAAAACAACCCAACGTCCATAATTGTAGGAAAAGTAGGCTATACACGAATATATAGAGTTGTAGTTGTATTTTAGTAGTAGAATTTCTCTATGCGCCTCGCTGGGAGTAATAATATGCATGTGAAATGCAGCGACGTTTCAATTGTATTTCCCACAGTGTAGAAAGGTTTCTTTCACGTATAATATGTATACTTTTGTAGTGTTCTTCCAGGGGAATTATCCGATTTAAAATGCCTCAAATGTTCAGTAAAAGAAGCATATGAATGGCGGTATCAGGCGTTCGTTGGAACGGACGCTGGATGCGTAGTAGGCCCGGTAGTAGGACGCCACGCCGGCTGCCTGCCTTTGTTTCTACCCGTGCGGGTTAATTGTGCATGTAGAGGCTTGCATCCTAATGAACATCAACAAAGAATAACGTCCGTAATTGGGAGTATACAAGTAGATTATAGAAGTAAAAAAAAAATGTCTCTCAGTAGAGGTCTGGTTGACACATTGTAGAATTGGAGAATTCATAAATGGGTTAGTAGAAATATAGAATTTATACAAGTAAAATGAGCGGTGATAGGTCTATTTGATAATATAGAGTATAGTGCGTGAATGTTTGTGATATTCTTGCTAGGCTTAAATCACATAGACTTCAAAATCCGACATAGATGATGTCCATGGAATTAGCTATTGTTTCAATGTCCAGAAATTTACCAAATGGTGTAAAGTAGGCAGCAGATATGTTTTGTTTCCAGTTCTTCTCTCTCTAGTCCAGTTATGTAGCTTGTGTTTCCGGCTTGTGTTCCACCCCTAGCCTTAGGCGGAGCCTAGGCCACATTTATAGCATTATTTACATCTTCCTCCATGACTAACGCTTTCTGTCTATAGATGTTGCATCCTTGCAACTGTGTTGCAAAATAATTTATCCAATCCTTTGGAGTTTAAGGAATCGTTTAGGGTCTCCACCATATGTTATATTATAGCTATTTTGTAGAGCTTAACATAAATGAGATGCACGCCAGTCAGAGCCTTAGTTCAGAATGTCTTTATTAAAGCTATTGTGTGGTCAAGCGTGGCTTGACCACGTGACCCTCCCATGCTACCAAGGTTACATCATAGGGTAGCGGGGGTCACTGTATGAGGGGGGTTACTATCCAAATCCAGGATACATACCAATATATGACAAGAGTGCTAAAGAACTCAAAATAACAGTCAGGAATCACACAGATGGACTAATACTAGGTAATACCAAAATCGACCTCCAGCAACTGGAGGAGCTACCTACACAGCTACGTCCAAGCTCCATTAAAACCATATACACAGCCAGAGGCATTCTTTTCCATTCGAGCTCATCTTTTCTATCTAACATGTATCATTCACCCATCACAATACATGGAAAATCATATCGCACAGTTGAACACGCCTACCAACATGAAAAGGCTATCCAAGCAAATAAAATGAACATTGCGTCTCAAATCTGCGACATATATGACCCTTATGACGTGAAGAAATTAACTACTGACCTCAAGCCAGAAAACTGGGACGCAAATAAAACACAAGTCATGAAAAATCTAATCCTCGCCAAATTTCTCCAGAACCCAGCCCTCGGTAGGATACTAACAGACACTTTGAATGCACCACTATTAGAAACCACTCGAGACACTTTCTGGGGTACAGGACTTACTCTTAAACAAACGCACACACTGGTAGGCCCACTACTGGGTAAAAATATTCTAGGAAACATTCTTGAACACACAAGGGCATACATCGCTTCATCGCAGGCCAATATCAACGCCACTGGCCCAATTCCAAACCAGCACGACCTTGATTGGCTTCACTCCACTCTAGTGGACTGGGGAAGCACAGTGACAGGCACTCTGACTCATGCCATGCCCCCAGTGACTTCAGAACCGGCAGACATCACCGACCTCATGCCGGAAATACACGAGCTTGGCCGAAGGCAGACATCTGCATTTGACGTCACTTCCACCCATCAGCACCAACATAAACAACTAAACATCGCTCACACAGATTCAACTACTCTTTCACGGCAATCAAAGGACTTAAACAAGCAATCCAACCAGAAATTAAACTTTGAAGGTTCAAATAGAAGTACTACTGCTTCCGAATGCAACCAATCTAACCAGGGAACAGTGGATCTGGCTAAACAAGCAGGTAGGCCTACCTCCCGCACTCAGATCACGGCCACCCCTGTTGCGTCCCAAAGTCGTCATCTGTACGACCTGTGTAATATTACAGGCTTTTCTTCTTCTTTTGCACATATTACGCATAGCCAAAATCCATAACAAAGACACCTTTTCCTATTACAATCTGGATATTCCTATTCCTGGAACAAATAGTTTCATGGCACTGACTATTTCTTCATTGCGGAGATCTTTTCACCCATGACAAGGAGTCTTTTTACTATGACGACTCCCCTATTACCCATGACGTGTGCCATCTGCTGCTATTGCACATGGCAGCAGGTTTTTTTGAGATATGACAGTGATCGGATCTGTTCTTTTTGCTCTAAACCTTTCTGTCATGGGTAGACTAGTGCACCTTGATTATTTATTATTTTTGATACATATCAATATATGTGTAGAAATGAAATTTATCAACTCATAGCCATTAATTTAAAGGCAATACTTTTAAAACAATTCCTAAAATAATGTGTCTTAAAAATAAAGGAAATGTATCATCTAATAACCAACTTTACTTTGGTCTGATTTCTGGTCTATGAGAATAGCCTAAGGGACTTAGTGCTAGTCTACTAGCTTATAGTCAAACATCACATAGTAGTATATACAAATGAGGGAGTCCCTCAGGCATTTGACATGTCTGTCTTTCTGTCAAAAAGGAATCCAAAATAGTACCTCATCGGATATTAAGATATCCATAAGTCATGTTGATTATGTGTTGGAATATCTTAGAAAAGGAAATGATATTTGAAAAAGAAAAATGTTGGATATATGGGATAT
Source organism: Sthenelais limicola (assembly GCA_942159475.1). Classification (NCBI taxonomy): domain Eukaryota; kingdom Metazoa; phylum Annelida; class Polychaeta; order Phyllodocida; family Sigalionidae; genus Sthenelais; species Sthenelais limicola. The sequence goes on along the minus strand of OW804100.1, from coordinate 142,804 downwards.
TTACTATGACACATTTTTATCCTGACAGTTTGGGGACAAAACAACCCCCGCATGTGTAGACCCAGCCCTCTCAGAACCTCTGCATAGGCCCCAATCGGAAACACATGTAGACTCAGCCCTCTCAGAACCTCTGCATAGGCCCCAATCGGAATTACATGTAGACTCAGCCCTCTCAGAACCACTGCATAGGCCCCAATCGGAAATACATGCTACAGCACCTGTCATTACCTCTGGCAGTATCTCTGACAAGATATCCCAAGGCTTGTTAAGCAAGCCTCCAAACCTGACAACCAGCCTACAAGACCTCCACACAGTGTGCTTAACAACAAAGCTTCCCATACTGTCACCAACTACAACCAACAAATCTACCAAACCAAGCGCAAAGAACCATTACTGTCCACTCCTACATCAAATACATCACAACGTTCCAACAACGCCTCCCCTACTATCACTCACTACAACCACCAACAAAAAATCAATCAGACCAAACGCAAAGTGCCTCTACTGCCCACTCCTACACTGAATACATTGCAACACCGACAGCCAGCACACAGCCACAGCCAACAGAGACATAGCAACTGGTGTCAATTCCCAGGGAATTTCCGTCAGCAGCTTCCTTTCCATTTAGCCCCACAAAACACAGACAAAATTGGAAATTACCAGCACCAACCTCCACACACGCCCATGCACATTGCCAATACAGTGAGTGCATCAATAACTGACCTTATTCTTCGGCAACTAACCCCGCACCTCAATCATCACTACTCCTATTCCCATCATGGCACAGAAGTACTTCCCCCTCCATACCGTCATTATTACTGACTCGAGGGGGGAACAGCTGACACCACACCTACAGGTACTTAACCTCACCCCCCCACACTGTGAATTATTATCGTTCAAAGGTGCAACTTATGACCAGGGCCTATCAAGGGCCACACCTTTCATCAGACAAACCAAACCAGAAATCATCATCTACGCCACTGGCATATGCAACATCACCACAAGAAACCCCATCACAAGGGAAACATCCCTACGCTTCACCAGCACTGACGCCATTGAAGCAGCATTAAAGTTAGCAATTGAATCGACTTACCAACAAACCAAGAGCCTATCGCACCATTCACTCATTACTTTTGCCCCAATCACTGGGGTCGACCTCACAACCTACAATCAGCTAAGCTACCCACACCCCGAACAGAGCATCCTGGACTCAGCAATCCCAAAGGTAAACCTCATGATCTCAAGATTCAACGACGCGAATGGAGGTATTACCCCATGGACAGCCACAGCTGTCCACAAAAAAGGTCGCTCAGGTGAATATAAGCATCGGTATGACGGACTGTGCGATGGCTGCCACCTCACCCATGACACAGCAGCCTACTGGTCAAATAAAATATACAAATCAATTGAAGCAAGCACAGATTACTACTACTCCATACTGAGACAACAAACTGACCTTTAGGGATCCCTCTACTAATACCAACTAGATTACCAAAACAACTATCCATTCTATTTATTCCTATGCATTCTAACAAGCTAAGCAGAAACTTCTCGCTAGCAATACCCAATCATCCCTGTGCCCAGCAACAATCCACATAATATTCTTAAAGTGAAGACTACGCTATGCAGAAACTTCTCGCTAGCAATAAACTGTCAAATCAGCACAAAACACCCAAATTATTTTATCTTACTGAATACTGTTTTATCACACTAATTATTACGGTGAATAACCATATCTACTGCATTGTGTTGCATGACATTGAATTGTTCAGATTGTCATTTATGTTTTAATACTGTAATTGTCACTGTTATTGTATTATCCTATGCTCACTGTCTTTACCTATATATACCATTGATTATTCTTGCCGCTTACATAAATTGTCACCAGACTGATAACCTAGGAAGGGTTGACCCTTCCTATTGTCATCTAATAGGCACTGCATTGTGCCTAGGAATACAGTCAACCACAAATAACCGAACATCCACCCTCATACTGGTGCTACACTGCATTTTATTCCATTTTGTACTGTATTATATTGTTACTCAAACTGTCTTCCTAATGTACGGCCTAGTTACATAACATAATTCAGCCCAGTACTGTACTTAACTAGAAATTGTTAGGCCTATAATCCATACGCTATTACACCTGTTTGCACTGTAACATCACAGCTAAGTATAAGCTTCCCCTAAACATGTAACACCTAGTCAATTAGAAACTGTTCTCTGTACTGTATAAACATACCAGAGCATACACTGAGTCACCATCTGTCTGGGCCTACTCAACAAACAACGCTGACACACCATAGTAGGTGCTACTCAGAACATTGTTCTAGGTTCATTGTATTTTATTGTACTACCTAACCCGTCTTTATCACTGTTATTATATTGTCCTACACTCACTGTCATTATCTATATATATCCTTGTCCATAGTTTTCACTTATGTAAATTAGCACTAGACCATAACCTGACAAGGGTCAATCCCTTCTATTGGTGTCAAAAACTAGGGCACTGTACTGTGCCTGGGATACATGATCTCAGTCAACCACCAATAACTCAACATCCACACTCATTTTGGTGCTATATTGGTGCTACACTGTACTTTGTTGTATTGCATTGTATTGTATTGCTTCCTCAAACTGTCATCATCACACCACAAGTGTCAAACTATAGGTCCATACTAAGTACTTAGCTGTATATCCAAGGCTGTACTGCCCTGGGTCCAAAAGGCAACATACTGTCACATAACACAGTACAGTACTGTGCTGTACTGTTCTAGATTTTGTTGGGCCTATAATCTACACTTTATCACACCGGTTGCACTGTGACGCCTCAGTTATTTAAGCAGCCCGTCCCCATACGACACCTAGTCAAAAGGTACTGTCCTCTGTATTGTACAAAAAGAGTATACATTGATTCACTATTTGTCTGAGCCTAGTCAACATACATGGTTGACACACCATAGTGGCCTGCCCACCCTGTGCACAGCTACTACTATACTGTCTAAAACTAAGTTAGTTTCGCCCCACAATTGTTCACATGCTACCCAACATCATCCAATTTCCCCATCTCCATCATCATCCACATGCTCCAACACCATTCCTCACTGCAGAATGCTGCCCAAACACAACCTCAAAGATCCACACAAATATAAAACCACAAGCAAAAAAACAACGCAACCGCACAAAAAAACGCAGTAATAACAGCCAAACAAAGAATACTAAAAATTATGACACCACTTCCCAAGTCAATGCCTCATCATGCACCATTAACTGCATGAAGGATCTGGGTCGAAGGAAAGGGCTTTCCATCCTGCACCTAAATGCACGCAGCCTAGGTGGAAACTTTCTCCAAATCCAGGCAGAAGTTGAGAATTCTGGAGTCGACATTGTCACCTTCTCTGAAACCTGGCTGAATGCAACCACCACAAACCAATCAATACAACTACAAGGGTATAACCTTGTACGACATGACAGGAACCAAGCATACAACACTCGTTCCAAGCGAGGCGGCGGCCTGGCCTTATATGCGAAATCCCACATCCAAATTGACCCACACTCACTAAAAAAGCACAACCTCTCAAATACTGACATCGAAGTCCACTGGACCATCATCAGACCACCCAATAGGAAGCCCATAATAATCGCAAACACATACAGACCCCCTGCAGGGAACCACTCACTATTCATTGACACGCTAAAAAACATCACATCAAAAATCAAAAACAGAGACAAGCATGAACTTGTTATCTTAGGTGATTTCAACATTGACATACTAGCCAAAAGAAACCCAGCCAAGACGGAGCTAAATAACTGGGCAAAGTCTCACTCACTAGAACAACTCAAGCAAGCACCAACCCGAGAAACAAAGGACACCTCCACACTAATTGACCACATCTACATAAACATGCCACACATCTCTGTTTCAGGCACCTTTCCCCTCAATATAAGTGACCACTCTCCAATCTACCTAGTAAAAAAGAAAGAAAGCTCAAAACTGAAAAAGATACCCAAATTAGGAAGATCTTACAGAAGCTACGACCCAGACACATTCCAATCTCTCTTAGACCACACTGACCTTTCCCACCTAACCCACATCTCTGACCCTAACACCTACTGGTTATCACTATACAAAACCATCATCCAAAACCTAGACAAGCTATGCCCCATCACCGAACACAGGGTAAGGGAACATTCACAATCCTGGATTACACCAGAGCTACTTGACCTCCAAAGAGACCGAGATTACTTCCTGAAGAAAGCAAAGAAAACTAAAAACCCAGATGATTGGGAACTAGCAAGACGCATTAGACACATAGCAAATAGAACAACCAGAACAGCAAAAGCCACTTACATAAGCACGAATTAGAAATAAACCAAAAAGACCCAAAAAAGTTTTGGAGAACAATAGCCAAAATCATGCCAGAAAACTCACCACATGACACTCTTTCACTTATAAATGAGGAAGGAACCCCTGTGCCAAGGGAGCATGTTGCAGACACCATAAACGCTTACTTTGCAAACATAGGCCCCTTGCTAGCACAAAAGATTAAATGCCCCTCAACAAAAATCCCATACAAACCAACAACAACCACAAATAATAATGAGCCTTTCTCAATATTACCAGCAACAGAAGAAGTAGTACTGTCAAAAATTAGGAACATAAACATTTCCAAGCCATCGGGTATCCCACACCTAAGCAGCTGTGTCCTTAGAGATGCCATGAAACACCTTCTCACTGAATTCACCACACTCTATAACCTATCCATTGCTGAGGGTAACTTCCCTACAGCATGAAAGACTGCTACGGTGGTCCCAATCCCGAAAACAAATAATGCTAGCACCCCTAATGAAATGAGACCAATCGCCCTTCTCCCCATACCAGGAAAAATCCTTGAATCAATAGTCCATGACCAGACCTCAGAGTACCTTGAAGAACACAACCTTCTCAATGAAAACCAATATGGATTCAGGCAAAACCACTCAACCCACCAAGTACTAGCTAACCTAATAGATGACATAGCCTCTGCCATAAACAGCAAACACACAACAACTGCAATATTTATCGACCTCAAAAAAGCGTTTGACACCCTAGACCACGCTCTCATAATACACAAACTAAGATCACTTGAATTCAGCAACAACTCTTGCAAATGGTTCAGTAGTTATCTCGTGAACAGATCCCAAACTGTTATTGCAAATGGAGTAACCTCAAGCACCCTACCTCTCACAACCGGAGTCCCTCAAGGTTCAATCCTTGGGCCCCTCCTTTTCATCATATACATGAATGACCTGCCCGCATGCCTACCAGAAGTCAAAACACAACTGTACGCTGACGACACAGTCATTTACTTTGCTGACAAAACACATACAAACACCATCATTCCACTCCAGTCAGCACTTCACACACTAGAAAACTGGTGTGCCACAAATAAACTAACAATCAACACAACCAAAACGAAGGTTCTATCCTTTACAACCAAAAGAGCCATAGACGCAGCCACCTCAAACCTACGACTCCATGGCGCAGAACTTGAACTAGTAGAAAGCTTCAAATCTCTGGGCACAACATTAGACAGAAAGCTGAATGCTCAGAAACAGGTGGATGCTGCATTGCAATCAACAAATAACAAGCTATACACATTATCCCGCATTAGATACATGATCTCAGAACAAACTGCACTCAAAATATACAAAGCAATGGTGCTCCCAATACTAGACTACAACTCAATTATTTACCACTTCGCTACACAAAACAACATAGCCAAACTAGAACGCATCCAATCAAGAGCAATCAGAATCATTACCCGCACAAAAGCCAGCCTCACACAAACTCACTACACTAGGTCTGGATACACTCAAAGACCGAAGAGACAGGCACTTACTATGCCTCATGTACAAACGATCAAGAGTCCAACCTACCCTACCAGAAACCAACACCAGACTCACACGATCACAGCATAAATACAACCTCCCACTGCCTCTACTGAAAACAGAAACACTAAAGAATGCCCCATGCTACCTAGGAGCCAAAAACTGGAACAATCTTGCCCAGTCACAAAAAGACATACCAACATTTGAAACCTTCAAAACTGCACTCAAGAACAAGAGACACATTGAATAATTGTGGGCCATGCAGAAACTTCCTGCTGACCCAAGATTGCTAAAATTGCACTCACAACCACCTGCAGTCACACAGAGCAAACACAGCCCATGCAGAAACTTCCCGCTGGACCGTGAATGCTTAAATTGCACTACTAAAATGCACTCTAAAACAACACACAACCACAAAACGCACCGGCCATGCGGTAAGTTCTTCCTGACCAATGAAACAGAAATTGACATTCCACCCAACATAACCATCATAACCGCTCATCTCACCCCTTTTCCATATCCCTACCCTCACAAAATTTTATATAACGCATTTATGTATAGCCTTATACTCATTAGCATAAGAGTAAGTATTAAAAATACTAGCGGTAGCATTAGTGAATAGCTAGACACAGCAGTGGGCAGAATAACCATGGCAATTCTTATATGAATTAAACCCGTGAGCCTATGTCACAATTATGTTTCACTGTATTGTTTGACTTGCTGTATAAACATCCTAAATAAAAAAAAAAAAAAAAAAATCCTATCTCCGTTTCATATGCGTCCACTAGGAGGACTGTGCAGAATATCTGCCGTATCACTCCTTGCGCGCTCGGTATATTGCGATGGTTTAATTAAATCATATGTTAGACGTAATGATAATAGTTTTTTTTTGAATATGGATCTGTGCAGAACACCTGCCATAATCCTATCTAGATAACGATTATCTATCTCTTCCGCTGACTTTTTAATATGCCTACCAACATTTTCTATTGTCTCTCCTTGCAGCCTATCAATTATATCAATAATATTGGATCTGTGCAGAATACCTGCCATAATCCGACATTATTCGTTCTTTCTCCTTTCCGGTACAGCATGCACATGAGTATTATTAACATATTATTCCAACTTAAGTCCTTATCTGTGCAGAATATCTGCCATAATGAGGCATAGGCTCTAAATGAATTTGCATGTGCTAAGTATTATTTTCCTCAGTTACATGACATGTACCAACATCTGTCTGACTACCCCCCCTGACTTATCTGATCCCCCCTTAACATTCTGCTTTAGTCTAATGCGGTTATGAATACGCCTGCGCTTAATAACTGGAAGGAGCTGAATAGGATTAAGGGTCTTAAGATACTACATTTAAACACGAGATCCCTGCTGCCAAAGATAGATAACATTAGACAGGACGTGTTACAGTTTAAGCCTGAGGTCCTGGGAATATCGGAAACTTGGTTAAAGGAGTCAATTCCTTCGAACCTTATTCAAGCAGATAATTATATAGTATTTAGGCAAGATAGACAAATGACAACCTCTGGTGGGGGGCTCTGCCTCTATGTTAGGGACGACTTTGAAGTGACTTTACTGGAGTCTTTAAAGGTGATTAAGGATAATGACAATATAGAAGCACAAGTAGTTAGTGTCTGTAAGACAAATATCAGGACTATGATAATTCTTAACCTTTACAGGAAACCGAGTGGTAATATGAACAGCTTTATAGATGCTCTGAGAGAACTTATTATTAAGACAAAGGAGGAGGTTAAAACTAAGAATTATGACATTATTTTGTGCGGAGACTTCAACGTAGACATATCGAACAAAGATGACTGCAAGACCAAATTACTTATGAAGTTTAGTAAGGAACTGGATCTTGAAATTCATATGAATGGTATTACACGATTTGGATTAAATAGAAACACTGTAATTGATTTATTCATGGTTCAGATCAAAAAAGAATTTACTTGCGGGACCGTCAACTACAATATCTCTGATCACCAGAGGATTTATTTAAACATTAAAAGCAAGAAACCTAAATGTGAGAAGAAAGAGTTCATAGGCAGAGACTATAAAAATTAATCTAGAGAAGTGTTGCACATCAAACTAAATAAAGAACAATGGTTAGAATATTATGATACTGAAAATGTAAATGAACAATGGGATATTCTATATAGCAAACTGATCAGAATTAGCGACAAGATTGCTCCACTAAAGAGATTTAATCTAAGAAAGGATAGACCTGAGTGGTATACCGATGAACTGATTGGACTGGGAATTATTAGGTACAATGAGTTCAAGAGATTCCATAAGAACAAGACTGTGGAGAACAAAAATTCAGCTAGAGTGGCCAGGAATAACTTTAATAACTTATTAAAGCAAGGCAAGAGGGAATATTTTGTTAGATTGTTAGAAGAAAATAAACATGACAGTAAAAAATGTTGGCGGATTATATCGGAAATACAGAATAAGCAGGATACTAAGATTACACATTTAAAGGATGAAAATGGTGTGGTCCTTGAAGGCACTGATCTTGCTGAACATATAAACAGATACTTCTGCGACATAGGTACGAATATTCTAAATTCAATTCCAGACAGACCACCTCTCTTGGAGAAGGAAACAGTAAATGCTCCACTTGTCTTCTCTATGCCTAATGCTAACAGCTTATCTGAGAGAATTACCAAACTCAATATTAAGAAATCATCCGGTTGCGAGAAAATAAGTTCTTAGATTTATAAGGATGCCGCATATCAACTGATCCCCCAATTACTATATCTCTTCAATGCCTCACTTAGAACTGGGGTCTTCCCAAATAAATGGAAAACGAGCATCGTTAAAATTATTCCCCAAAAAAACAACCCGATAACTGCTAGCGATACAAGACCAATTAGCCTCATGCATATCTTTGGCAAGATGCTTGAAAAAATTATGGCTGAGAATATGACCCAATTCCTTGAGACAAACAATATACTAACAGAGAGCCAGTTTGGCTTTAGGGCTGGAAAGTCTACTGGAGAAGCCTTGTATAAATTAGTGTATGACATCGACAGATCAATTAATGATAATAACTACCTAGTGGCCACCTTCATAGATTTCAGTAAGGCGTTTAACAGCGTTAATCACGACTTAATGATAGAAAAACTAGAACACATAGGATTACAAGACATATATGTTACATGGATACGGTCGTACTTGGAAAATCGGTCTCAATTTGTCAAAATGAATGACACTGTTTCGCAGGCTCGCAATGTACCTTGTGGAGTCCCTCAAGGGTCAGTATTAGGGCCTTTGCTCTACCTGATCTACGCAAATGATCTGAAATATCTACCAATCAGCAGTAAAGTAATCCAATATGCGGATGATACCATTTTGTATTGTCATGGAGCCAACCTAACCAACTTAGCTGAAAAAATGGGAACAGACCTGTCCAAGTTCAACGACTGGTCAATCCGTAATAAAATCCTTATGAACATGAATAAGACCAAGAGCATGATATTTAGTAAACGTAGAATTATGAATCCACCTCTAATAAGAACTGGAGATACTATCATTGAATATGTCAATAGCTATGAATACTTAGGTATCACATTGGACTGCAGAATGACAATGAATCTGCAATATGATAAACTTATTCGTAATATGGGTCTAAGAATATACCAATTAGGGCTGATGCGACAATATTTAACCACATGTGCAGCAATCTGCCTTGTTAAATCATTAATTCTGTCCATTATAGATTATTCATTACTATTTCTGACTCCTATAGGTATAGGGAAAACAGCTAAGATACAACGAGTGCAGAACAAAGCTCTGAGAATTGCCTTGAAAAGCAGATATGATACTCCCTCAATCGAACTACATAGCTCCTGCAAAGTCATGACCATTAATAATAGAAAACAATTCTTGCAGCTTAACCTGGCAAAAAGGCTCTCTCAATATGAAAACTATATTAGCACCCCAGCCAGAGAGACTAGGCGAGGAGAAGCTACAGTATTGACTCAACTCTACCCTAAAACTGAGAAAAGCAGACAGTCAATAAGTTACCAGCTCAGTCATGTCTGGAATAACAGTGCCCAGAATATTAGAAATATGGACCCACCTGCTATCAAAACGTATCTGAAGAAAGAATTTATTCCTAGAGAGCCAGACTAGTTTAGATCAGAACAACCACACTTTACAATCTTCCTTTTTCAAGCTGATAATCTCTGGTATCTACCTACTATTATGAATAATCAATAGCTCACCCCGTCTTCCCCCTCGACTGACAGCATGACTTACTAACATATAATTGAAATTGTTTCTTTTGTTTTTTTTTCTCTTATAAAAAGATATTGTATCACTGCATCTGTTGAATAGGCAGGCGGTGGGAACATCGTCACCGCGACGACGCTGTATTGTCTACCCTGCAATAAAATCTGTTATAAAAAAAAAAAAAGATATTGCTAACTGTGTGTCTAATTGGATGAATTTTAATAAACTTACCATCAATTCCAAGAAATGTATGCTGCAGGTACTCGGTACAAGGCATCGTTTAAAGAGAATTAATTCTAATAACCTTGCTGATGTCTATATAAATGGCCATGCCATTACAAAAGCGAAGCACTGTAGGTATCTTGGTTTTTGTATAGATTCTAACCTAAGCTTTAATGAGCATTTCTTCAAAATGAAGTGCACTGTTCAGATGAAGGTAAACAAATTTGCCAGGTTGAGATTCTTTATTGATGACAATGTAGCAAAGATGATTGTGAAAGCACACATATTACCGCTTGCGGATTATGGTTTGTTCATGTCCAATATGGCAAATGCCAACATTATTAAGAAAGTGCAAAGTACGGTAAATCGCTCGATTCGGTTGATATCGTTTAATCATGATCTATCCACACAAGAGATCAAAACCATGTACAACATCAATGAAATAATAGCAAGAGGTAAAATCGCCATTTTAAGCATAATGGCTAGAAGATCATTAGATCCAATATATATACAAATCATGCCTCGCAACACCAGGCAGGCTGAAGGTCCCAACATCATCCAACCGGTTTGTTCTTCCGCAAAATATCTCTCTTCCCCACAATGTCAGGGCCCCATGATGTGGAATAACATTCCTGCGATTATCAGAGTGAAACCGTTGCAGAAAATTAAGATTTATCTTAAGAACATGCTTTGAAGCAAAACAATTTTGTTTCTATATAACGTGAAATACGGCCCGTTTATCTATATCTGAATAACGGTAAAATGGTATGGCCTGAGTTAATTGAAACCAACTGGTTAAATAAACGCAAACCTCATAGTTTTATAAATGCGGATAGACTTATGTATTTGTTTTTAGTTGGCAAAAAAAATCCAAAAAAAATGTGTATTGCTCTTCGTCGTCATAGTATATCATGTTGAAATGTCGAGTATTTTAGCCTCTATAAAATGTAGTTGGTAGTATGTTACCTAGAGATGACTATTGTAAAATAATAATTTGTATTTCTATAAATGTTTTTCAATGTTATATAGTCTTTCAGACTACGGATATTGATGAATATTATATTGTAGATTCTTAAATTGTACCATTTCTTTTCACTCGATAACTTGAAACGTACCACCTGTGTGGAATTGTTTATCGAAATAAAATGTTTAAAAAAAAAAAAAAGCCGACAACATAGTAGAGGTCTACAGAATAGGCCTTCTCGACGTACAAATAATGAGACCAGTCTTCGTGAAATCTAAAACGGGCGAGATCCTCTCCAAAATATCCAGTAGAATCCCATACATTCGCCATGATCCCCGCTTCTCACAGCTGGTTCATAAAGAAGGATTAATAGTCCCTTCTCATGAATACGGCATCCTATGTGACTGTCATCAGTTATTACAACTGAAAAACTGCCCAGCTGAACATCATGGCAGCCATTTGCTTGTGGATGGAAAAGCATTTCCTCGAAAAGACCTCCACACTTTACCACCCGAGTGTTGCCCAGAGGATGCACGTATAATTATCATCGATGACGGACAGGGATTTGGGTTTAAGAGTGAACACTCATATCTCTCGAACTTCCACCCATCTAACGTTGACTTCCAAGGCAAGCAGTTTGTTTTAAGATTTTTATTCAGCTACGACATTTTGCACAAATATATACAATAATTCTCAGTGCGTGCTGAGTTTTAGAAAAATTTTTAGAGAAAAATACTAGACAAGTGAAGTAATAATATCATATAATATATAGTATCCTCATAATATTAAACATGAGATTTAAGAACATACACCCAGGGCAGTGTCCATTTTCATGACAGTCCTTGGAAAACTCGTTAGAATAGGATAACACACCATATAATCAAAATAATTTTAGGCAGTAGAGACATTTGCCTCTGCGAGCGTACCAATCAGCTGAGCACGCTTTTCAGGTGACTAAGGCTGTGGAACTAGGTCACCTGATCCTCGCCGAAGAGCTCCGGAACACGCCGAGTCCCTACGAAGTCAAGCGTAGGGCTAGACTTGAACTGTCCCCAACGCCAGAATGGAAGAAGAAAGAAAAGGACACTCTTGAACAAATAATCAGGCTGAAATTTGCCCAGAATAAATACATCAAGAAGAGATTGTTAGATCTCCTGTACACGAAGTTCTACGAGATGACGACAGATCGGAAGTGGGCCTCCAGGACCAATCTTCCAAGAATACTCGATCAGAATGGCAAACGATCCGTGCTGAACTCTAAGGACTTCTCCGGCAATAATCTATGCGGGAAAATCATTGGGACTCTGAAGGCAGACCTACTCAAGGCAGCTAAACGGACCCCAGTCGATGATCAGGGTAAAACCTTAATTTAATCCAGTAGCACCTTGTATGACAGCTTAACTCCCCATATTATCGCTCATCAAAACAAACAATAACATTGACAGCATGAATTTAGTACTGATTATTGGTGACTCACGTGCCAGGACCATCGGTCCCCCACTAAAATCTCTCCTACCAGCAAATACTGCTGTTGAAATATCCTCCTCACCGGGTGCGAGTATTCTACAATCCGTCAGAAATGCTACCGAGAAATTACACCTCTTCTCGCCAACTCATGTCTTCATACTATCGGGTCTGTGTAACTTAACCGTAAAAGATAAATTCTCCAAATCTGTCACTCTACGCCATACTAATGCGATATCCATGAAGAACAGCCTTTCGCAAGAGTTGAAAGATTCTTATAATTATATCCTCGACCACATACATCATCCACCATACGTAAGTGTTGCTCCTATAACGGGGATGCACATTAGCCAATACAACTGGAGACGGGAGGTCCTCCATGGTCGCATACAAGTAGAAGATATCCCCTACGACCCATTCCAAATAACACTGAACCAACAGGTTGAGATAGCAATACAGCTGATAGTGGAATATAACACCTCAAAAGACGTTGGAACCCCCTGGACACAGAGACCAGTCCACAGGTTTCATCCCAATAACTCCACCTATACACAATTACACTCACTTAGCCCAAGATGGCTGCCACCTCTCGGACACTCAGCTGAACAAATGGGCCATTGCAATAAGCAAAACATATATAGCTCAGATCAATAAGTGAGGCACAAAGAGCCTAATCGATAACGTTAATAGTAATTACTACACCTGATAGAAATTACACTATAAACTCGCTGTATCTGCACGTTGATAGTACTGCTTCTTAAACTGTTTTAATTGTCACCATGCCTGTCTAAATGTATAATAATTAACTGATGCCGTCTCTACTCTAATCTGTTATGATAATGACTGGGAAGTACATCCCCTAAGGTCTGACTCAGAATATAGATTAAGCATCGAACTCTTATTAAGTTTACTTAATACTCTTACAAGATGCTGAAATTCAGTAATTCGGTAACTGATCGGTTGATATATACAATTGTTAAAATATCATGAGTTGATAGTTATTGACATTCTTATCGATATCTCACTAACACTATAACTTACTCGATGACTTGGATCTGTGGGTGGTGGTTGGGGATCAGTCAGTGACCTTTCTGAGCGATGAGGTAACTTGTGTAGTGCCTCCCTCCCCTCGTTATTTTTGGTTCGCTACTGACCTCCGCTACACTACCTCTTGATCCAATATTGTCGTGCTCCAACAATTAGTAGTCAAATATCGAACATGTTGATTCTAAAATGCCATAAAATGGCTAACTGCTGTATAAAGGTGACCTACCTTATTTGTATCTCTAGAACATTTGCCCTGCACCTAATAAAGGTTCTAAGATCAAAATCATAATCATAACTACATTATTACTAGAGCTACATTGTCAAGTATTGTAAACTCTATTTCTAAGGGAACCCCAAGCCCTGAAAGCAGGTATCACAAATTGTTATCACAAATTGTTATCACCATCGTCGATTTCAACACACCACTGTATTTGTAATAGGTGTGAAATGTTAAAACTGTATTACTTTTACACAATCTGTCAAACGAAACTATTAACTATTGAAATTGTTGATTTAATTTAATGCTTAGCATAATTCCTGAACTTATTATTATTGTTAAAACCCACTCTACCGTTCGTTCACCATGACGACTTGCTCTGGCAGTTCGCTGCTTCACTCTTTTACTGATTTAAAGAATTTTAAAGGTCTAAAAATGGTGTCTTGGAACATTTGCAGTCTAGCCAAGCACCATACACAAGTCAAATATTTAGTCAATGGTGGTGAGATAGATGTATTGGGTTTTAGTGAGACCTGGCTAAATGCCAGCACCCATGATAATGAAATACAACTACCAAACTACTCATTGTACAGACTTGATAGAGCTGCAAGAAAGAGGGGAGGAAGACTGTGCTTATATTTTAAAAGTGATTTGATAGTTGATACCGAGACTTATAAAAGTTTAAGCATATCTAGTAAAAACCTTGAAATACAGGTTGCATCAGTTAGAAAAGGCAAGAATAAGTGTTGCACCATTCTAAATGTATACAGGCCACCTAGTGGTTGTACGAAAACCTTAATTCAGAAATTACATGAAATCCTCTCAAAACTAGATCAATCTCAAGAGATCTATATGGTGGGTGATTTTAACCTAGATTTTGGAGCAATTAGCACCTCTGCCACCTCTTTTTCCTCCGAAGTCAAAAGTTTGATGAGCGACTTCTCTCTAATCCAATACATAAATTCGCAGACTAGGCAAACCCTCAGGTCTCAAACCATTATAGATCACTTTTACACCAACTCCTCTCTAGTCAGTACTGCAGGCACCAAAGACATAAACTTGTCAGACCATTTCCCTATATTTCTTATAAGGAAGAAATCTCGCAATTCTTATACAGTGGATACGTTTTGGGCTCGATGTACAAAACATCTAGACCAAAAAATCCTAAATGAAATTCTCAAAAATCTTGATTGGACAACCTTCTTTAATAACTCTGACCCAGAAGAATGTTAGGATTCCATACTTAATAATATCTTACTTTACTTAGATAGAATGTGCCCCCTAAAAAAGTTTAGGAACGATCGGAGTACACCATACAAGTGGATGACAGATGATCTCCTTCAAATAATGAATAAGAGAGATAAGCTATTCAGAATTGCCAAAAAGAAAAATGATTCAGAAATTCTACACAAAGCCAAATCCCTAAGATACTTAGCTAACTCTAGATGCAAAGCTGCTAAAGCGCAATACATAAAATCTAATCTCGAGTTCCACGACAAAAACCCACGAAACTTTTGGGAATTTTTACGTCCAATAATAAACCCAGGGAAACTTAAGAAAAATAACACTATACATATAGAGAAAGATGGACAGATGGCTGAAGCATCAGAAGTCCCTACTGAATTTAATAAATATTTCCTGAGTGTAGGCCCCAACCTGGCTAATAAAATTCCTCCCTGTCCTGACACTACAAATAGTGCAGAGACTAATCTAGAACCAACCCAAGATTCACAAATACCTATCTTTAAGTTTTGCGAGTTGTCCTCAAAAGAAGTGGGGAAAATTATCTCCAAGATCGATGTATCGAAGAACTCTGGATTCAATTACATTCCAGCCTCAATCATGAAATCATGCTTATGTGGTGATTCGCACTCTCGACAACAAAATAAACAAATCAACAAGGCCAATTCCTCACTCGTCTGTTTATTCCACACAGTCCGTCTCAACGGCCCCGAGTCCGGCTTATCCGGAAAGGGTAAGGGAATTCACATGCACTACTAAGAGGTAGCTACAGTTCCCTGCAATTCTCATATGGACATAGAGTAATGAACAACTAGTGTGATGACACATTGAATAGGCATAAACAGATAGAGGAATACAACTGGAATAATAACATAAGGGTTAAGATAAGATATAAAGGGAAATAGAGTGATTTAAGAGTAACATTGTGTAAACACATAGGCCAGAGCGTAAGGCACCTCTAGTGTTACTAAAGAGCCCCATTCCTTTATGGAAAGGACTCACGGAGGATCATAGAACTACTACAATACCCCCCCCTTTATTTAAGATTTTTAAAAAACCCTTTGAAAAATCGTATTGTAAGAAATAAATTCAGTACAAAATACAATCAAGGATTAAATGGATAGTAATAAAAAGAGAATTCACATTGCGGACCTGAAAAGTTTTTAAAGTTAGAAAAATGTCTTCATGGTGACAAATAGGAGCAGCATATGGTGTCCTAGCTATATACTTAACAGAACTCAGGTCGCCACATCTCAAGCATAAAATTATCTAAAAACCCAGAAGTGAAAATGACATCTGTCATAATAAAAAATGGTTAAATACAAGAGGTAAGAAATACATACAGGAGCATCAGTGTCCTAACTATATAGGGAAACATGTAGAGGATTTATCAAAAATATTTCTAATCGAAGAAAAATACAAATCCGGTACAAAAAGGTGCTTCCTGAGACCTCGATGATGTATAGGCACACAATCATTCGTGAGTAGAAAAATAACAAACATCTCATCAACATGAAACAAAAACAAGTTTTCTCAACGGAGAAACACAAACACGTGGCAAACAGAAGAGAAGAATATTCTCAATGTTCGTTAAGTTCCCAGATGGAACAATCATTCCATTGGAGCGTCCCCATCCGTCTCATTGCTCAACTGTTCCGGGTTTCCCGTGTTAGCTGGAATGTTGTCCGGGTTGGTCAAAGTGGTCGGACTAAACAGCCAGTTAGGAATGGTGTATAATCCGGGGTCCTGAGTATCACGCCCCGGGGTCCGAACAGGTGGGACCACAGCGGTCTGGGGAGGAGGAACTGACACATGAGTTTGCTGAAGGGATCTCAGCAAATTGCTGAGCATCAGCAGTTGAGGCAGTTGTCCGGCATCCAATGGCATGGCAGGAACTTGTGCTGCAGATGCAGGAGCAGCAGGAGGTAGGACGACAGGCGCTGCTTGGGAAGGCGGAAGACACACGGACTCCGATGGAGAGGATGATTCCTGGTCCAACATAGAGCAAAGCCGTAAGTTTTCTTCCTCAAGGTGGCGGATTCTGGCATCACCGGAGGCAAGGGACTTCCTTAGCCCAGTGACGACACCTTCTTGATTTTTGGTGTCCTCCCTCATCTCGCTCAAATTCTCCACCGAGGCCTTGACGTCCGACAGAACCAACAAGGGTTGAGTTACTTCATCCAACAGGGCAACCAGATCTTTCTTGGCCGAGTCAACCACCGAAGTGACTTTATCAGCGGCGGACGCAACTTCACTCAGAGCTCCATCGACTACTGCTTTGGCTAGCTCAAACAATGTCCGGTTCTCTTCCTCAGAAGGAATGTTCTTCAAAATCTCACTGGACCATTCTCTGGCACGGCGACAAGCCCTTTTAGAGAGTGGTGCTGTTTCCACTACATTCTTATCCAGAGAGTGAGATCTGTCTCTCCCTTCCGGCGGGAAGAACAAGTCGAGGACCCGTCCGCGTCCGTAGCAACAGACTTACTACTTCCCGCGGAAGCCGCAGCTCTGGAAGAGGAGTAAGATCTACCCAGAACTGACTCTCGTTCGACTGACTGGTCTCTGTCAGACTTGCCCTTCTTTGGAATCTTTTTGGTAGTGGTGGTGCGCCTCATGATACGTAAATGCTGTCCAGCCATATAAGCCATTTTCTGGAAAGCGTGGTTGGGACGCACAGAGGGCATCACCTTCATGGCCTTTTCACGCGCTTCACTTCCGGTCAAGTGGTGCTGCACCACTTCCCCATTCATGAGGTGCTGAATAAGCTCCACCCTCCTATCCAAGACTTGAGCACAACAGGAGGATGGACAGATCCACACCCACATGAATGGGGCATGCTCCTCGCATAGGTGGCGAAACAGCCTTTCTCTGGTGGAAAACGCCCAAATCCCTCCCAGATTGAAAGGTACATACAGACAGACCAAAAACGGACAGCGATGGCCTGGTTGCCAAAGTCGATGTGCTTCTATCCCTTTTTGGTGAGTGCCGGGATCCATTGAGTCCCTCCGGACAAGTTCAGGCCAAATCCGGGACTCGTACCGGGCCATTTGCCCGTCATCCGGAACTTCTCTTTCCTCCGAATCCGACTCCGGACAAGTTGGTACCTCAGACCCCGGCTGGTCCGATGTTGGATCTAAGGGCACAATCTCCGTCGCTGAATCCAACGCCTTACGAAAGGCATCCATGTTCCCACATCTAGATAGTTGTATTCGGCGTTGTTCTGCACGATGATAATGCCTTTTCTTGATTCTACATCTTTTCTTTTCTCCCTGCTTAGAAGCACTAGCAGAGGTATCTTCTCCATCTTTGGAGACTGTCATGGGGCCGCTGGTGGTATGACGGAACCCAGGACTTCTTCCGTGACTAGAACGGCGACGTGGAGCAGGGGATGGAGAGGAACGACGTTTCTCTGCATTCTCCTTGCCCACGGACTTGGCGGACTTCCGCGGAGACACGGACTTGCGCAGACTACGTCGCCTAGGGACAGGAGTAGGCTTGCCCGGATCATCTTGTCCGGAATCTTCTCCCAAAACCTGATTATCACGGAGAGGCGTCATCTCCCTACCAAGGGGGCGAGTGTCTATGGCTTCATCTTTGGCAGTAGCCTCAGCTTGAACAGCCCGGGCACGCTGAGCTTCGTCCGCATTGGCCGGATTTAGCTCCAGTAAATCCCCAGTGCCGTCCAAGAGACGTCTCTCCTCTGCCTCAGTCATTCCGTAAGTCTCCGGATCGGAGGCCCCGTCCACATCCATGACGTAGCTAGTCTCAAATTCTTCAGGGCAGTCTTACTAAAAATTCTCTCTCTCCTAGAAGAAAAAGGAAAACACTCAGACTCTGATGGAAATAACCCCACACAAAAAGTGTTTACAAGTACAAACAGCAAAAACAATGCAATATATCACAATACCATTCCGTCTACTCCTTATATTACATATAGGTGGTAGGAAGGAAACAGAAAAGCAAATATCACAGCAAAATAACAAAAACCCTCTCTGCCGTATTACATACAGACAGTACAGGTCTAGTAAAATAAATAGCGAAATTCCAGATATCACAGACTAACTTCTTTCTAGAAGTTACCAAAAAAGCAAATTCTCAAGGTGAATTCTTTTAAGGAACCCCATAGGTTAGCAACAACCAGTTACTGGTGGTGTATAGAGCCTCGCATAACACTATAGCTTCACCCCCATTCATACGCCATTCATTCAAAAAGCGCCGGTGTCATGGCTGACGTCTCAAACATTTCACCGAACTTTCTCCTTCCATCATGCACAATCAAAACGTTTTACAAACTCCAACATGTCGGGTCTAGTAACAGACAACTCTCAATTTTCACATTGATACCAACACAGTATATGACAAGCAAGTTTTAACCCAGTTCAACTCACTTCTTTCCAAGGGAACACTGTCGGCGATATGCAGGCTAGCTGTTGTTGTGGCTGAATCCGGAAGCAGAGTGAAAGGGTGCAACACAGCTCCCACGGCCAGCGTGGTAACCGTAGTTCTCAAAACCACCACCTCTCTCAGCGCCACCGTTTCCCGCCAGTTACAAAGCTATTTCTAGTTCTCTACTGTAGGGCGTACAAAGATGTTTAAGTATGCAGCCTACTCTGGTCTTCCGCGGAGACAAATGCGGATACATTGTCCATAAAGCCTACTGTCCACTTAGCCGATTTTAATAGCAATTTCAACCCAATTTCTGGGCTGATTCAAGCTTCCCGGGGAGTCTTAGTTCAGCTAGAACTCAAGGGTTCTCCCAAGCTAAGCCATTCTCAGTGCAGTTTCTAACAAGCTCTACGGACTGGATGGTTCTTTCCCAGCCACTCAATCAATTCAATAAAGAATTTCTCAAATGTCGTGAAAGGGCAGCATGACTTATCCGATATATCAGCCACCGACTTCTCGTTGTGTATAACTTTCGTGGAACCATCAGGAAAGCTCCACCTGTACTTTAAAGCCTAAGTTCCATATTGCAATCTTGATGGAGCTTTACGCGTGCGCTTTGCCCTTGCAACTACTGGAGGAACACTGTCCGTCTTCTTCACAGGAGAAATAGGAGCATTTTGAACAATGTCCAAATTTTTCCTCGGCCTCCCCCTCCCTCTTTTCAAGGGCTTAGCAGAGTCCGCCAAAGCCAGAGGAACAGATTGCTTTTTCACAACTGTATCCGTCTTAGCTTTATTGGGTCTGCCTCTTCTCTTAAGAGGTAGCACAACCGGAGAAATTTTTAATTTCTTTTTCTTATTCTGAGACTTCTTCCTACCAACCCGGACAACAGCAGGATCAACATCTACTGTCTGTTTCTCGTTGGAAGGAGGAAGTCTCGCTCCAGCTGTTTTAATTTTCTTAGGCCTACCTCTGGGTTTCACCCCAATGGTAACTTTCTCCTTTTTTTTCCTCTCCGGACATTCAGCACCAGCTAGAACTTTTCCGCCTTCAAACTTCAGGATCTCGCGCCCAGCCTTCTCTAACTTACGGAATTCAGGTGCCTTATGTAAATTTACAGCCTGAATCGGTCCGTCCTCATCAAAGGCGGGTTTCAGATAATCAACATGATATCTGACGATTCCCTCAGTTGTCTCTAATTCATAGGTAGTACCCCCTATGAATCTACGCATTTTGAAAGGCCCATCCCACTTGGGACCATACTTCTTGTTAGCCTTAGAGGGACAGTACCTATAAACAATAGCCCCTTCCTCAAAGCGCCTAGGACGAGCCCGCCTGTCAAAGTCTTTCTTTTGGTGCACTGCAGCAACGCCCAGATTTTCTCTGACAAACTGGTGTCCGGTTCTCAATGACTGTCTCAAGTTCTCCACGTATGACATCCGACAAGGAAAATCCAGCCCTCCAGGTTCAACTCCATGGATTAAATCCACAGGAGTCACAAGCTCAGTCCCAAAAACTACTGAATTGGGCGTACACAAAGTACTAGCATGCACCATACCCCTGTAAGCATGCGCTATACACGGAGCGAGCAAGTCCCAATTCGAATCCGAGTAGTTAGTCAGGCAAGAGAGCTGCTCAACAAGAACTCTGTTAAAACGCTCCACCTGACCATTCGACTGAGGCCTGTACGGAAGAGTGACTAGCTTTTCGACCCCCAACATGTCCAACAAATTCCGCAATAGCCGAGACCTGAATTCCGGTGCCCCGTCCGTTTGCAACGAAACCGGACAGCCGAATCTCAGAACCCATTCTCTAAACAGAACTTCAGCACATCTTTCCGCCGTGTGGTCTGGCATAGGAAATGCTTCTGCCCATTTCGAGAAATGGTCTGTAATCACCATCACGTAATTGTTACCTCTAGGGGTAGTCTTAAATGGACCAATAATATCCAACGCTATTCTACTCCACCGTTCACCATGGATTTCCTTTTTCAAAGGTGTAATACCTCGTCCGCCTCTAGATTTCCTCATGCTGCATTCAGGGCAAGCCCTAAGCCATCTTTTCAAGTCATACCGCATTCCAGGCCAAAAATATTTCATTTTTGCCTTCCAGCTGGTCTTGAAATCACCATAATGGCCCTCCAATTGGGAGCCATGCAAACAACGGAAAATGTTTTTCCTCATAGAGGCAGGAATTATCTTCCTGACATACGTGTGTCCAGTGTTTTTACGCAGCCAACGCAGACATAAAACACCCTGGACCATCTCCAAATTATCTTTATTACGGATGTATGTACAGAATTCCTGTGGCTCACCAGACAATTGTTCCTTGCTGGGAACCGGACTGGATCCGTCCAAAACAGCCATAACTTTCTTCAGTAAGGGATCTGCTTGTTGAGCATCCCGGATTTCATCCTCCAAGGAGCCTAGAACCGCCACAGCTTCCGCGATTACAGCATCATGTACACCACAATCGGAACAGCCAGGGTTCCCACATTTCCTGGTAGGAATTCTAGACAATCCGTCCGCATTGGTATGTTTCTTGCCCGCCCAGTGAAGTATCATACTCTGCTCCAAGCCATATTCTTGCATCGTGGCTAACCATCTAGCAAGCATATCCGTTGGATCTTTAAAATTCAGGAGCCACCTAAGGGAAGCGTGGTCAGTTCTTACGTAAAAATTACGATTGCCAAGGAGATAATGTCTGAACTTTTTCAAGTAGGACAGCACTGCCAATAGTTCACGTTTAGTAGCACAGTAATTTTTCTGTGGCTTGGTGAAGCTATTACTAGCATATCCCAATACGACTTGTTTGCCGTCTTGCATCTGCGACAAAACTCCGGCCATTGCAAAGCCACTGGCATCAGTATCCAAGATGAAATAACCTTCCTTTCTAGGATACCCAAGAACTGGTGCTGAAGTCAATAAAGTCTTAGCT
Organism: Sthenelais limicola; assembly: GCA_942159475.1. Classification (NCBI taxonomy): domain Eukaryota; kingdom Metazoa; phylum Annelida; class Polychaeta; order Phyllodocida; family Sigalionidae; genus Sthenelais; species Sthenelais limicola. The sequence continues at coordinate 120,203 of OW804100.1, read as the reverse complement.
GTCTTAAAGGCTTCATCACACTTCTTGGTCCACACTATAGGTTTACTATAGCGTTTCTCAACCCCAGCATCCGTCACAATTTGTTGCAGAGGTGCTACAATTCCGCCAAAGTTCGGTTGAAACTCCCTGTAATAGGAAGCAAAACCAAGGAATTGTCTTACTTCTTTAGCAGTCTTTGGGATAGGCCATTCCTGCACTTTAACTATCTTAGCCGGATCCGCCCGGATTCCAGCGGCAGAAACGATCCTACCCAGATACTTCACCTCTTTTCGGAAGAACTCGCATTTCTTAGGTTTGAGCTTCAGCCCATATTCCCTAATGCGTTCCAATACCAATTTCAGGTTGTCCGCACATTCTTGGACAGTCTTTCCAAAGACCACCACATCATCCAGGTATACTAAACAAGCTTTCCAACGCAATCCGTCCAACATACGGTCCATCATGCGCTGGAAAGTGGCAGGGGCGTTACACAGTCCAAAAGCCATAACTTTAAACTGGAACAGACCCACACTGGACAGAAAAGCAGTTTTATGCTTACTTCCCTCATCCATTGCAACCTGCCAATATCCGAACTCTAAGTCTAAAGTGCAAAACCATTGGTTCCCACCCAAGGCTTCAACACATTCATCAATCCGGGGAAGAGGGAAACTATCCTTCTTAGTCACGGAATTCAGTTGGCGATAGTCCACACAAAATCTCTGGGTTCCATCTTTCTTAGCAACCATCACGATGGGAGCTCCCCACGGACTATTACTATGCTCTATTCTGCCTTCCTTATACATCTTCCAGATTTCCGCCTCTGCTCCATCTCGCCTGGCCACTGGCAACCTGCGATAGGCTTGCTTTACAGGGATTGCATCCCCAGTGTCAATCACATGGCGGACCAAGTGAGTGCAACCAACTTTGGTGCCAGGTAAGGAAAAACAGTCTTGGTAATCGTAGAGCAGTTTCCTAACTAACTCTTTTTCTTCTTTTTCAGACAGATGAGTTTCATTCACCAACTTCTCTAACGGATTTTCCGGACAAGGAGGGACAACTATATCAGGAACCAGCAGCTCATCATCCACAATAGGCGAGTCCATCACCTGTATGGAATTAATGATAGCTGACCTAATCATTTCATTCTCTTCCTCGTCAGGTAGGGAAGCATCGGACACCAAAGTCACAATGCTAACTCTCCCTACTATCATGTCACAATTCAGTCTAACGGTAGAACCGGACGGATTGGAAAAAGCTACCACGGACGAATTAACGTTACCCGATACGTATGTATTAAGGCTTCCCAAGGCAAAGTCTTTCAACAATCCCTGATCAGGCTCGAACATCAATCCACCTGATGTGTCAGAGCCTCTACCCAAGTCTATCTTAGCAAGTGTCACGGACCGGGGTTGGAGGACCACAGGTTCTTTCAACCTGACTTCTCCCCCGTCCACAAACTCTCTCACTTCAACAGCTTGAACAGTGGATTGGCTCAAACTTCTCTTCATGTGCTTCCATTGCTTACACATTACAGATACTGCTTGATTCTCAAGGAATAGCAATCCAGACCAGTCAAGATTACATTTGTGGACGTAATAAAAATCCGCCCCAATCAGTCCATCTTCCGGGCCCTTCAAGCCGGAAACTACTAGACATGTAATCATGTATGTCCGATCTCCTATCTTCAAAGGACAAAGCGCGCTCCCATGAGTGGTTATAGGCAGCCCATTCCCCATTGCACACACCATTTGGACCGGAACCAAAGATGGTTTGGAGGAAAGAGAATCATAAAATCTCTTGGTAACCAGGCTAGTAGTAGCACCAGGGTCCACCAAGAAATCCCCATTCTCACTGTCTAACCCCACTGGGGCATACCATCTCTCACGGACAATCAAATTATCCGTGATCCTCAGCGTCTTTGGTTGCTGTACAGAAACTTTCTGTATCCGTGCCGACCTGTTGGGATTCTGTCCAACCACAACGATCTGACCTTCAACAGCTTGGTACCCGTCTTGTCCCCATCTCACAAGAGAACCAGTACCCGGGCTGTCCGGGGAGTTATCCTCACCCGGACAGGTGTTCTTTTCCGGCAACGATCTAGGATCTCTTGCTTCCGGGAGCGCCTGACCTTGCGTCAAAGCTAACCCCTTACTAACAAGTGCCTGAGCAACACCCCCAGTTTCCATACTACTAGCCAAATTCGTCCGAGCTGTAGTACTGTGAAGCGGCGTCCCCACGACCCCTATATCGCTTCCTATAAGGGCCGTGCAGGGTTTTCCGGAGTCACGGAGGCGGGTACCTTCGTAGACTCGGCAACCCCTTTTAGAATCTTAATGGTCGGACAATCAGGAGAGATATGTCCTTCCACCCCACAGAAGTAGCATTTCCTGGGCCCATCCTTTCTCCGTCCGGAGAATGTCCCAGAAAATGATTTCTTCCAGGGTTGTCCGTCCTTGCTGTCACCAGGCTTATTCTTCCTGAAATCCCTATAGGCTTGCAAGGCCTGACAGTCTCCGAACCAGAGGAGGTAACACCATCATCCAGGGTTTCAGACACCTGGGCTACAGCAGCACCGGACTTGCGGCGAGACCTTCTTTTCTTCACAGCCAAAGCGTGTTCCTGTACTGGTTCAGGAGCTGGCAGCGCGGCAAGTTTTTGGACTACCACACTGGATTCTGTGTCCATAAGGCATCCCTCATAAACTTCTGACCAATGAATGGCCTCCTGAAGGTCTACGGGTTCCTTTAGACGAGCCCAATTGGCCTGCTCACAGACTATCAACCCCTTCAGGTAAGTATGCAAAGCCATATTAACTATGGTACTGTTCATCCTCTTACCGAAGGCGTATCTGGCCCTGCGGGCTACCTCGTTACCATACTGCCGGACAGATTGTCCAGGAGTCTGGCGACAAGCACGACATTCCGCTTGCCTTTTAATACGAGAAACCTCGCCGAAATTCGCGTCCATATGTTCCACGAATTCCTTAAGAGTCAGGCCTGCAGGCAGATCACCCATATCCGCCAACTGCCGCTTGCATCCCCACTGCAACTGGAGCAGGAACTCCTCTTCTGACCAGTTGCATGCAACTGCCATTACCCGCATCTCAGCCAGGTAAACACGCCAAGGGTCCTTTTGGTCCCACATCTTTATGACGGGCGGACGCATGGTGTATTTGCTCTTACCCGGACCCTGAGTATATTCAAACTCGCCAAAGTCCGAGTCGTCCGTTCCATCATAACTTAATCCCTGGACAAGGGATCGATCCTTCCTAGCGATCCGAGATCGCTCCCTGGCCTTCCGCGACTTATCGCTCTTTGTTTTCTTTTCCTTCTTCTTCCTAGGGGCAGGAGTTTCCGAGTCAGAGGACGAGGAAGAGGAAGAAGATGAATCGCTGGGATCCGACGGATCATCAGGAGAACCAGCCACAACCCGTATCTTTGGTTTGTAAACAGATCCTTTCACCTGACCCCTTTCGAAATCAGCGTCCGTACCAGTAGTGCTATCCTTTTTCTTTTTACTTGCACTACCACCCTTCTTTCCTTTTCCCTCAGGAGTCTCCTCAGTTTGTGTACCTGTACTGGTAGACAAATCATTAGTCTTTACAGCATCAGAATCACACGGTGTCTGAGTACTGAAACTCCTACTTGTTACAGAGAAACTGCTCTGGGAACTTTTCTGAGCGGGTTGAGGGGATGTTCCCTGTCTTTCACTAAACGACCCACTAGCAGGGGATGAAGTTGACATGCCCGAATTCTTGTGATCCCGGAATGTCACTCTCTTCGTTGTATCCTCAGTCATGCCGACTGGAGACCCAAAGAAGTCCATCCTAATCCTTCCTGACTCTAATCCAGCCTGTGGATCAGCAAAAGTAGAACACATAGGAGCAGCTCTACTAGTATTTGCAGAAGATGCCCTGCTTGTTCTCGGAAGAGTAGTCCACATAGGGGACGCCATAAAGTCAGTCTGAGTTGAAGCTGACTGATCTTCAGAGACATTCTGGAGACGAGACTGATCGTCTACTCGAGAAATCTCACACTTCAACTTTCCATTTTCTACCTGCAATTTTTTGATAAATGCAGAATCCCTCTCCGTTACTACATCCAGTGTTTCCTGGATGTCCCGATTCTGGAACACGAGTTGTTTCACTTCTGCAACAAACTCGAGGTTCTTTCTTTTTTCTGCAGCTAAATCTCTCTGCAAACTCAACAACTGAAGACGAGTTGCTTTTAACAAGCTTTCTTCGTCTGACTCAACATCGCTAACCGGGGACCTGTAGTCTGTGAAGGCTGCACGATCCTCCCGGCTAGTCCTGTAATCTTCAGAATCAGAAGCCACATCAGACAGAATAACTCGAGCGAAATCTCGCTCAAATTTCATTTCTGCCAACGTAGACCCTGAGGCAAGCAGCCTGCCCGGCTGCGCTGGTCGCTTAACCATCCGTCCAGGGTCCGGCGGGGGTCCGCCGTCCGCTGCAGGAGCTGCTGCTGCCATTTTCTGCAAGAAAACCAATCAAGCCAATAAAATCCACGGATTTCCTAATCCGGCCAGGCTTAGTCAAAGCGAACTGGTCAAGAGCTGGTCACGGCACCAATTGTGGTGATTCGCACTCTCGACAACGAAATAAACAAATCAACAAGGCCAATTCCTCACTCGTCTGTTTATTCCACACAGTCCGTCTCAACGGCCCCGAGTCCGGCTTATCCGGAAAGGGTAAGGGAATTCACATGCACTACTAAGAGGTAGCTACAGTTCCCTGCAATTCTCATATGGACATAGAGTAATGAACAACTAGTGTGATGACACATTGAATAGGCATAAACAGATAGAGGAATACAACTGGAATAATAACATAAGGGTTAAGATAAGATATAAAGGGAAATAGAGTGATTTAAGAGTAACATTGTGTAAACACATAGGCCAGAGCATAAGGCACCTCTAGTGTTACTAAAGAGCCCCATTCCTTTATGGAAAGGACTCACGGAGGATCATAGAACTACTACACTTACTAGCTTTAACTGATCAGATGACACATATTGTTAATATCTCCTTATTGTTGGGTAAGGTACCCAGTTCATTTAAACTGGCGAGAGTTACACCGTTGTATAAGGCAGGCAGTAGGCTGAACACTTCTAACTACCGCCCAATTTCATGCATCTCCATGCCTGCTAAAATCCTTGAATCGGCAGTACAGCAGCAACTTACAGATCATTTTGAATCTAACAACCTTTTTAATAATAACCAATATGGTTTTCGGAAAAATCACTCCATTCAACAAGCAAAGGTTGATCTTCTTGATAATATTTATACAAATTTGAATGATAAACTCCTTAATAAAACTGTTTTTCTTGATTTTAGTAAAGCATTTGATACTGTGCACCACCAAATTCCTTTAGATAAACTTAAATCATATGGCATAAAAGGCATGGAGCTGCTCTGGTTCACTAATTACCTTAATAATAAAAGACAATTTGTTACTATAAATGGACTAAAGTCTGAAGAAGGAGAGGTCACCTATGGCGTTCCACAAGGCACCATATTAGGCCCCATTTTATTTACGATTTATATCAATGATTTGCACTCAGTGGTTTGTCATGCTAAAATTCAACATTATGCGGGCAACACCGTTATATATTTTCATAATCGCAAAATTGACTCTCTACATCAAAATTTACAAGACCTTGACAGAATTTACCTCTGGTGTGCCAAAAATAAATTATCTTTAAATGCCTCGAAATGCATGGCCATGTCCTTCTCGTTCAGTTATGTATCAAGAGCGAAACTTTCTGCCTCCGTGGTAGACCTCACTCTTGGCTCCCATGTATTAGAGGTTGTTGATGAGTACAAATATCTTGGTGTCATACTCGATGATTTACTCACCTTCAAATCCCACGTACAGAATACCTTGAAGTTAGTAACTTCTAAAGTCAGATTATTGTATAAGGCCAGAGACTCTCTGACTCGCAAAGCAAAGCATGACATATACAAGCTAGCCATTCTCCCAAATATAGATTACTGCGACTTTATTTATAACTCGGCTCCAAAAGCCTTATTACAGAAATTACAGTCCAAACAAAATCTAGCATTAAGAATTATTTTTAAGAAGTCCAAGTACGATAATGTTGACTGTGAACATAAGGCACTAAATGTGTGGCCTCTTCAAACAAGAAGAGACAAACACATTTTAGATATTGCTTTCTACTTGGCCCAAAACGAGAATAATATTGATAGCAGAGTCATACCTACAAGGAGCCATACTAGAGGAAAAAGAAATATGACCATCCTACCCTCAAAGCTCAGTAAAATCATGGACTCAATAACATTTAAATCACGGCTACGGTGGAACGAGTTAAAACCAGTAGCGCATAAAATAGAAGATAGCATTACATTTAGGAAATTCACGCAACAACTTCTAACCCCATTTTAGATCCGCTCTGCTTTTCACCTCTAAGAATGCTGGCTAAAATATCCTGTCATATTATTATATTTGTGATGTCAGGGGCTCTCTGGTTGAGCTTACTACTTTGCCTTTCCACCCCTTAAAAACTCTGCCAAAAATACTATGTGTTTGCCTATTAAAAAACCCAACCTACTCTTAATGTCAAGCAGACACTGATCGCTCATCTAGCGTAACTATAATCTCTGCACTTGTTCAAATCAAACTACATCCAGGCTAATCAGCCAAAAAAATGTAAAATGTATATTGTTTAATAACCGCAAATCTGTTGTAAATCGCAAGGATAAACCATAATCTCTCAGTTCTGTCTTAATAAGCTAGTAATATCATCTACTTCTCATCGTTTATTAATCATATCAGAAATTGTTGTATTTTGGAATGCTCTTTCCTAATTCCCTATAAGGGACCTCATGTCTTGAAATTATGTATGACTTGTTATCTCGTCATGATTAAGTTATTAACTTTCTGTTCTTACCCCTATTAAGGGCTTTTTACGCCTACTATGTGAGCGACTTGTTGTTCAACCCTAGTTCATCCTAACTGTAACAAATCTTAAGATACATAACTTGGCAAACATCGGAAGAACTGACACGCTCTAGTGTCAGACTTGTTCGTCCATTTGTAAATCAAGATCTTGCAATAAAGGATATTTGAATTGAATTGAATTGAATGTATCATAGTGACAGAACTAGATACAAATAACAACACAACCAGGCCCTTATGGTCCTCGCCAGCCAAATCCTTTATTAACCACTCAAACACCTGCTGCAGTTGTAGCTCGGAGAGCGTAGGTCAACCCTTACAATACATGGCAGTAAGATATAAGAATAAAGAACATCATAATGGTCAAAGGTGTTAACATATGAGTATCACATGTAAAGAGTCAATACACAAAAAATAATATAAAATGAAGGGTAAATGAGTACATACTACCTCTGTTGTTATACCAACAAATCAAAACCACTTCAGCTCTGGCTTAGTCCCCGGAATGAGAGCATCCGGAGCCGCGGTGCCAGAGAGAGTCAGTACCAGCCAGACTCCCGCTGGCACCACATAATTATATTTAGCTACATTGTTATCCTTTCAATATTATACAAGCTAATAACATTATTTAGATAGGGGTTCTTAGATGCTATTTTGAACGAAGCATTCTTGAGGCTATGTAAAAGTTCAGGGTTGGGATTACGATGTGGTGTATTCCAAAGGAAATTTCTGAAAAATCTTTTAGCAGTTTCTAAAGGCTTGCTGAAAAAATTAACAGTATGAAACAAACCCGAGAGACCAGACACTCGATCGGTTTCCTGAGTAGCAGTTGCTCCTGTTAAGCCTGGATGGTTCAAAAATATGACTGGTGTTCCCAAAGCAACACAAGGTAAAGCTACATGAATTCTTGTTGTTACAACCACCCTTGCTGAAGCATACAAAGTAAGTAGTTTCTCAGCTATGTCAAAACGTTTGACCATGTCACGTTCATGGGGAATGTCATGATGGATAATTTTACCATTCTTTTTAACATATTCAGGCAATAAAGCAAATTTGTCTGGAGGGACATCGGTTAAAATGATTCCTTTTCTTTGTTGGTCCAATTTGGGGTTTTGCAACCATAAAGTAAGACACCCAGTGAGAGTTGCAGGAACTCCCCATTCTTCTAATATTTGCATGCTTACTGTGTCTCTGGTGCCAACTGGACCATACTTTTGAAAGTATTGTTTTGTTGCCTCATCAAATTTGTTGACAGTATCCACTGATCTACTTTCTATGTGAACGGCTACAAAAACAGGTTGAATTGTCTGAGGTGCTGCAAAGAGGATACCATGGTTAGGCCAATATGAATTTGTTATTAGTGTTATATTATGTTTAGGAATCATTCTTTTATCATCTCTTTCTACAAAATAATCAACTCTGGGTAAGAATTTTGCAGCTGCAATACTTTGTATTTCATCGCCAATATTTGATGATAGCTTATAAACAAGAAGACCGTATTGCCTTGCATTGGTTATGCCTATTTGGTTTAGAAATCCTGAGCTATCCTCAAAACTAATGTCGTAAGTCAATGAGTAACTGCATGCTTTTGCACTAATAAGGAATTTGGTGAAGTCAAAGATGTAGGGCCATCTGGTGCTATCGACAAATGAAGCATTTGCTGTGTATTCATGCATAAACTTCTCTATTACACACTCAATAAATGGATGATGAGTTTGTTTGATATAGATGAGTCCAAATGGCAAATTGTCATTCATCAACCATGTTGCCTTTGTAATTTTCTCTATAAGTAGTTTCATGTTAACAATGTGCACTGGGGCACTGATGACAGCTCCACCATACTTCCACAGTAGAGCAAGTTGTACCACCTTCTGTAGATGATCCTCATACAGACTTCCAGCCTTGATCTTCATCATAGGGTGTCTTGCCACCCATTCAGACAGCTTGGTATTTTCACAAAGTCTGAAAATGTTTATTCGCCATATCTTTATATTAGTTTCATTTGTAAATAATCTTTTAAGACGTGTGAGACATTGTGAGCCAGCACATAATATATTAATATTTGAATCTGAAAGAGAATTCTTCAGAAATTCAATAGTTTCTATTTGTTCATCAGGAATATCATCTACATATATCCATGCCATCCAAATATCCTTTGGTAAGTTTCCACTTGACATGGCGTGTCCATCTTGAATTATCATATTAGACATATAAGGCTCCCTCCGGAAATAGTGGTCAATATGTTTGCACGTAATTTCCTGCATGATGCATATTACCAGTGGAATGATAGCACATAGAAGAAGTATCGGGAATAGATATTTCTTAGATAACCTCACTCTGGCATATCTTATTAGGCCCATCTTTCTGTTTGCTGATTTTGCAAATATGATTTTCATTGTCATCTAGTCAAAAGTTTAGCTTCTTGTGTAGTGATATAGATGATATAACTAATGCAAAACCTGCTCATATATTCTTCTAAGGTTGACTGGTGTGGCTTACATATTGAATATATTCTCAAGAATTGTGTCAAGCCCTTTACAAGTAGGTGTGTTGCGTCCAATAGTGGCAATGTGTGTGACTTCTCGACAGGAGGCAAACTTGTCCTCTTTTCTACCAGATATTCCTATTCTTTGAACAACAGTTCCATTTCTTCATTGTTGATTTGTTTATTATTATAATAAGACGAATAGGGCAATAAGACACACACAACCACTACAGTAGCATATTAACAATCATTGGAGTGAAGTATGAGGTATGTAACAATATGACCTATGAGTGGCTCCACCTGCTTATTAGAGTACATGTATCTGGCCACAAAGGAACACATACTTTTAGCTAATCAGAATTAAAGTAATGTTTATGCATTCTACATGAACAATACTTCTTTTTTTTATTAAACATATCTTTATTCAGAAAATCAGTGTTGGCATATGCCATAGTACAAATTAGTGAGGTTTGGGTTTGGGTTAGGGTTACCCTGAATTTTCGCATTAGAATTCAGCGTTTAAATATCAGTCTTAAAGGATAACATATTTGACAATATTCCCATGTGGTTGTTAATAAGGAGATGAGATGGGTTATGAGGATGGGATCAAGTTGGATGGTCATCTATGTATTTGACATATATGTCATACTTTTAAGCAATATTGGTATTACGTAAATATAGAGATTAAGAATTTGGGTATTCTAATAACATTTGACAGAATGTCATTTTTTAATCTTTGTGTGAAACCTATCATTCATGTATATATGTATGGTGCTGAGTGTGGTGGTGCTGGGTCTAAGCAGTACACCCGGCTCTGGCCTGTCACTGCCAGCCAGCGGCGAGCTGGAATGTGCTCCTGCTGCAGGGAGATTAACACTAGGTGTTGTTTAGGGTTTTGTATTGTATATTCTTGTATTTTATAGCTAGCTGTTAGGGACTGTTCATAATTAACCACTAGGGGGAGAGAGGAAAATTTGTGAAAAATTCTTGCGCAAAATTGGATGACTCCCCTCTTAAAGTCTTGTGCAAAATTGCTTGACCTCCCCTTCAAAGTTTGTGCAAAAATGCATGACCCCCCCTTTAAACCACACTTTTTTAATACTGATCCACATCATTGAAATTTATGACAAAGGAACAATCAGGGAATATTATATCATATCATGCTCACTGATTGCCTTAAAGAACTATCACTTGAGAGCTAATCCATTGGAAAGATGAAGAGACTTCCAGATGTGGAAAGATGAACATAACATAGGCCATCAGATGACAACAGCATTGCCTAAAGAGGGCTGTGTTGCAAGAGAAATATTGAGGATGAGGCAGATGACTTTAAAAAAAAAAGATCGCAGCGAAAAACATCACAGAAATAGGTTTGCAAGAGAAAGCATGCCAAGAAAAAATGATTCTCTGAAAACATTGCTGAATTTAAAAAATATTGCACCCAGAAAAAATGCTTGCAAACATTGGAGGGGTTTTCAAGGCTTTGACTGGGCAATTTTTAGTAATCTTAAGAAGTAAAGGAGCTCTAATAACCAATTAATTCTTGTCAAGCGTGGGAGTCATAACTTATATTTAATAGCTGTGGGCATTTGCAAAGCCTACTGAGGGGTGATGTGTGTCTTTTACCATTTTTGTCATTGTCATGACAAATTTCTGGTCACTGAAAATTGTTGGTATGTAATTTGATATATCTATTGCCTAAGTTTTGATGCGAAATTCTGTCAATATTTATTTCTCTAAGTAACAGAAGCAGTTATAGCATCAAACTACAAGAAATATCCTCAGAACCAATATACTGCAATATTTTCATTTCCGGTATCAATAGTAACTGTGATACATCACAGGATCCATATGACTGCAATGTGTTTTCTAGGAACCTCACAATAAAAACATTGCTGTAATTGCAATATATATAAGGCCAATTCCACCAATTTGACAACATTTGGTCTCCTACCGTGGAAAGTGATTAAATCAGCTTAATACCAACTAATTACCATCAATTTTAATTTTGTTTGTGCTTGGATGGTTCGACCAACCTGAGGAACAACATTTTTGGCTACTTACTTTTTTTTTTTTATCAAAATCCCATTTTTGGGGCAAAAATCTATTTTTTTTACTGTCAATATACCGTGGAATTGCTGAATTTTTAAATAATCATTTAAAAAAAATAATGTTCTTTATTTGTCATGATAGTAGGTTATGTATAGGTTATTTGTGTAAAAAAAAATTGAAAAAAAAAATCTTTTTGGGCGAAAGCCATTAAAAATTGAAAAAAAAAAGTGGGTACCCCCCCTTGTATCCTACCGTCGGCATAGTTGTTTATGGGGGAGAAATCTAAAAAAAAAATGAAATTGTCCAATGATGTTGAAAAATGATAAAATGCATCGGGTTATACATGTATAGAACATCAGATGTATTGAGTTTTTCATGACTTGTAGGCCAAAAATAGGATGTTTTCAAAAGTCAGTGGAACAGGAGACTTTGCATCCTACCGTCGGCCTCATTTTAGGGTTTTTAGGGTATTAATTAATTAATTAATTGATAATAAGCTTTAAATTGGACATTTATTATTGACTTTGCTTAATACCAGTCTATGTATATCAGAATTCATAGTTTCTGAGTAGTTTTTACATGATCCTTACATCAAAATGTTGTGCTGTCTCCTACCGTCGCCCTTGCTGTCTCCTATGTATCCTACCGTCGCCCTTGCTGTCTCCTACCGTTTTTTGCTCTCAGATTTACCTTCACAAAAATGTTATTTGGCTGTAACTTTTGTTCTAGTTAGAATATTTTCACAAACTAAAAAGCATTATGACCCTTATGTCGAGCCCTATCAGGTACAACATAGTTCAATACAGTATGTGCATATTTTGTTTTTTTTATTGCTAATTTAAATACCCATTTATTTCCTTACTTTGTTAGGCACAGAAGTGAAGAAGTGAAGCAGAAAATATATACCTGTTCCCCAGCTCGATTTGTGATGTATTTATACACATTTACTGTCATAATCATTTTTATATCATTTTCTGAGTCTTTATCTATACATAATTATATGATATGATGGCAAATAAAATACAAATATTGATTTTACTTGCATTTCATGTTCTTATTCACATAGGCCGACGGTAGGAGACATGATATTTTTGGCATTTTTTCCATATTTGGGAGCTATTTTTCACCCCCCTGTAAAAAAATAACTAATAATCAGAATTGTTCCATTCTTGGTAGTTCAATGCGCATATACATAAGGTTGATAAATAATACCAACTCAACTGGTTGATGTAAAATTTATTTTTGGGTACCCAGGGGGGGTCTGGGGGGCCTAATGTTGTCAAATTGGTGGAAATGGCCATAATCACCTAATTTTCCTTGCAAACCTGGATCTTTTTGTCTGGGTGGGGTCCCTGATGCCAAATTAAAGGAAGGTCAAGGCAACAACCAAGCCTCATTAGGGAGGCTAGGATGCAAAAAAGGTGCATAAAGTATCCAAGTTTGTGCCAAAACACATAGCAAACAGACTGGCCCCAGAAGTCCAGGAAAAGGTTACCATCATTTCGGGAGCCAATTGTGCTATACAATTAATGGCAGGGAGATGAAGACCACCTCAAGACCAACAGAGACCTGCATAAAGACCAGACAGAGTAGTACCTAGCATACATGAGAATGATTTTTTTTGTAGTGGAGAACCACAAGTAGCCCTTGATCCTCACAAATAACAATCCTTATAGGGAACTTCAGGTGCAGTTTGACTTAAGGTATGGGAAAGCCCCTGGGTCTTATGCATCTGCCTTGCTGATCCCAAGGACAAAGAAAGACAAAGCCCAGGAAAAGTTCTTGGGCAACTATAAAAGAAGCGATATGGCCATGTTTGGCACCTGTAGATTTGGGGACAAGTATGAATGTCCCCATGTGCAACTTTAGAAGGGGCTTTAAGTGGTGTCCACCAAAACTTTTGGCTAGCTAAACTGGATTAGTCAGCCTTAAGGTTCAGTTCCCATACATCCAGAGAATTATAACATCACAGAGCTGTCTTGGACTTTCAAATTACTTTCAGGTTACTCGGAGCCTACCTAATATGTACAATAGTCTTTTGATGTTTGGGGCATGGCTGGCCCCAGGTATTTTCTAAAGCAGTAGTGCTGATCATCAAATCAATGAGCTATAGTGGAATTTATTCTTAATGCCACAATTTTATGGTGCTTGATTGACCAAATAGGTAGTGCATTGATACAGTCAATGCCCTTTGGAGGTTATGTAGGTGGCTTGGACTCAGTATTAATTACAACAAGATCATTGGCCCTGCCCAGGTCAACACCTTCCTGGGGATGGAAATAAACATCAGAACCAGAACCTTGGTGTTACCCTTATATAAAGTCATCAGTACCGTGGTCATGTTGAGCAAGTATGTGGCAAAGCTTTTCAAAGAGACAGCCGCATCAGGTTGCAAGCAATTCTCATTGGGCTTGCAGGGTGGTCCAGTCAGATGCTACTTCATGGACAATTTATAGAACCATATTAGAATCCTCAAGGGGGCTAATCACAGCTTCAGATTAAATGGCTGGCCTGAAATCTGAGATGTTTTGGTAGATAGATTAAAGTGGCAAACCTGATGGCTCCTTACCAAAAATTGAGACCCTGGATGCTTGTTGGGCAGTAGGGGATACATGCAGGGGAGTGGGTGTATGTCTCATGGGTAGGCTGGCCAGATATCACTGACAAGTATATCATATACAAAAAGGTTGCCATTCTTGAGCCAACTTGCCATCTCTTTTGCCCAATCTTGATAAATAGTAATGGTCTATTCTGATGACACAACAGCCCATGTCTTTCATCAACAAGAGGTGGGTAATGGACCCAGAAATAGCGTAAAGAAGTGATGAATAAAATTTGCACTCTATCTGCATGCTTCCTCTCATCTAGCATAGATCACCGGCTACACTATGTGCTATAAACCACAACTTAGTTTCCAGACCACCAGATGCTTGCTGACTGCCTTAGAGAACATTCTGCTTGATTGATAGAATTAAAATAAAGATGTCCAAATACCAGATAATTTTATGATTGAGATACATGAATCTTCTTTTATCACCCAGGTTTCACCAAGGTTTTTGCAAGTATAAATGGCGCTTCCCTTCGGAAAAAAGTGCCCCCCCCCCCTTCAGAGTCTGTGCAAAAAAAGATGTAAAAGAGATGGCACCCCCCTGAAAATTCTCCTCTCCCCCCCTAGAGGTTAAAAATGAATAGTCCCTTATTTACATGTTTGCTTGTTATGTTAAACACCATCTGTACCTTTTATATTTTTTATTCTTATATCTCTCTCCTGTGGAGTTGTTCTGTTTATCGTTGACGAGGAGTGTTCCTGGTAGCTAATAAAGCAAATCGTGCTAGCTAGGCCTGGGAGATCTGTGTTGTCTTGTAGTGTTATTTCCGATTCATTCGGAACCATGATTGTTTTAATTATGAACAACTCTCACGAAATGGGCACCTACAAAAAGAGGTAGAAATCCATATAAGGAAAAGAGTGGTTTCTTTGTCTCACATGTTCTCAGACTTTGTTGTTTTACCAGCCATCTTCTGTCCACCCTGATCTGTCCACCCTCTCTGGAGGACATTATTTGTGGTTTATGAATGTATCTGGGGTGAAAATGTGAGTTTGAAGCCTTTTTTAAATTGCTATCTCTATATTCTATTTATAGCCTGGGAAAGCCCCTGTGAGATACTATGTCATTCCCTCAACTTACATCCAGGGGAGCCTAACTATTATTATCCGCATTCTAGAGTTCAATTCCTGCTTCCTCGACATGGCTTATGTAACTTCAAAAGACAAACTGGAGAGAGTCCAGAAGCGTGGTCTCCGTATTGCCACCCTATCGAACAGATATGTCAGCATCTCAAATCTCATGGAGGCCCACAACCTCCTCGCTTTGGCGCTTTTATAGTCCGGCAGTGGAAAGGCAAATTTTGGCCTAACCCGGAAATCCCGGATAAAGTTTTTTTCTCGCTTGATTTATCATCTATGGGGTCCCTATATCACATTCCTGTGTGATGTGAAGTTGAGCAATTCCTGATATTCAAGATGGCTGCCACCGAACATGTCAAATCTGTAAACTGGCATATCTCTGCTTCTAATGGGGCTAGGAACACATTCTAGGGGTTTAAACACATGTTTCATTAGCCTACAAATGTGATACAGTGATTAAAAAAATCATTGACAATTTTCAATAAAAATTGCATTATAGGGTAAAATAACTTAATTTGGCCACAACCGATCCAGCAAATCTGTAAAAATGCTTATCTCTGCTTCTAATGGGGCTAGGGATACATTGTAGCTGTCTAAATGTATCTTTTGTTAGCGTACAAATGCAATACAGTCATTAAATACATTATTGGCACAATGGTTTCCAGTGAAAATTGCATTATAGTGTAAAATAATTCAATTTGACCTAGATACCAACCCAGCAAATCTAGGCATATATCTCTGCTTCTAATATGGTTCTAGAAATAAAATTGAGTCAGAAACAGCATAGAATTCCAAGAAATACCTGGTAAAAATATCGCTCTTAATTGAGCTTAAAGTAGCCTATTCCCTGGCAAAAGGGTTTTTAGAAGATGGCATATAAATAAAGTTAATAATTTGAACAGAAAAGAATTTCTTGGACTGAGAAACAACAAAAGTAAAAAGAATTCAATTGAGCTTCTTGTTCTCCAGGCAGTGTCTGAAATGTCAAACCAATCTCAGACATGGTAATTTACCGCCCATGGGAGGGGGGCAAGAGGTATCAGATATCAACAAGTCTTGCATGAAATATAGTCAGGCAGTAGCAATTAAGAGTAGAAGTATAACAAAGTGTGATGTTGATATGGAACATACATCAAATACTAACACTTTAGGTGACAAACACAACACATGAACCACTGCAACCCCTAACAGTCAGATTAAGTAAGTTCTCAGTCCAGTTCTGACACAGTCACTGGAAGAAGGACATCTGGAGATCTGCTACTCCAGAACATCCCTGGATTGATAACTACCACATCTTGTGATCCTGGAACTCATGGTGGAACTCATGGAACTTGTTAAAGTTCATGTTTTCAGTACTAGAGACACTCAATGGTCCTACCTGTAAGATTTGTCTTGAAAATATGTGACACATCTTGCTCTTTATAAACATGCACAAAAGTCTTATTCATAGCCACATACATGATCAGGATTAAGACCAGTGCATGATGGACCTAGAATCCTATCTATGCCAATACTGTCTATATGTTGAATACCTGATGCCAGAGTCAACCAAATTCTCCCATTCCTTGCTCATACTAACCACGGTGAAGTACACGGAATGGAAATCCAAAATTGCTCTTGTTTTATTGTCAGAGGAAAGTAATTCTTGAAGGTCTTTCAATGCAATTCTGGGAAACAGTAAATCCTCAGATGTATAACTGGAAAGACTTGTTCCAACAGTGACTCTATCAGTAATCAGTGAGTCTAGATGAATTACCTCAGATATGGCTGTTATTGGCCATCGGTAAATAAGGTTATAACTGGAGATATGCTATGGTGCCCCCTGAATCTCCGCTTGTTTGTGTACCTTGACGACCAGCCCAGTTACCAACTAGTTGCTTCTCCTACTTCAAACACAGCGGTTGGGTTATTGTATTGCTCTTTAAAAGAATTTTCTAGTAATATGCCTGTCTTACCTCATTAATGGAGAAGCGTTGTTCTGCATGCCAGACAACTCACAAAGCACCTTTCGGCAGTCGTTGTAAGGTTATTAATCCTATTGCTACCACATCCAGTGCTACTACGTCTAGTCCTACTACTGTCATGGCTTCCTTGGTAGACGGGGTCGAACGGGACGACGACAAATATGTGCCTGCTCTCGAGGATGCCTTCACCAGATCCAAGAAATTATTGGAGAAGTCTGTTCATGAGAAGGCCCAGTTCTTAGAGAAGATCAGAGATTTGGAGCCTAAGGTTGATCCCAGTACATCTGGTGGGAAGAAGATTGATGCCAAGTCTGCTCCCAATGCCTTGGTCGTGTCGGCCATGCTAGACCGCCTCGACGCCTTGGAGCATGCCCAGGCGCACGGCGGTGCTACCCGTCAACCTCACACCCCATCCACCGATAAATCTTCGTCGGGCAGCACTCCTGCCTCCGATGTCATCAATGATCCACTCACCAAGGCCCTAGCCAAGTTATCGGTACAAGAAGCAGATCCAGGTAAACTCTTACGTCCTGAGTTCTATGTTCAGCCTGACAAGAAAAAACTGGACTACAAGAAATTGGATTTCGCTGAGTTCATATACGGCCAATGTTCTGTTGCTTGCTACCTTGATTCGTCGGGGGGGGGGATGTCTCCTCCTATTTACGTCATATGCGTTATCTGACCCAGTTATTTGCAACTAAAAAGTTCGGCGAGAAGGCCCCAGTCGCTTATGACAGATATATTATCGACAGATATTCTACTGATGTGATCTCTGACTTTGACCCAGATCCAGTGGGGGTTAGCCTCCATTTTGCCACCAACACTAAACAGGAGCCTGTCGGTGGTGGGTCAAAAGGGAAGAAGGGCAGCAGAGATAATCGTGATAGGAAGTCCAAGTCCGAGAGTGATGGTGAAGAAATTTGTTCCAACTTTAATTTCCGTGCTTGCAAGGTTGACAACTGCCCGAGACTGCATGTTTGCAAGAAATGCAAAGGCAAGCACAGAGCGGTGGGCTGCGCTGAGGTGGCGAAGTGAACCCCCCCCCCCCCCCCCCCCCCCCCGACGCCATTTTCTCGTCGCCAGCGAGATTCCTCGAGACCGGATCCAAAATGGCGTCGGCTCTCCCAAAGGTGCGGGGTCCGAGCTTGTAACTTTGCCTTCATCTGCCAATCCCTCGACTAATCAGCCTCCATTCTTCAATCGTGAGTGTCTTAGCCCATCTGCTGCTGTTACCTGCACTCACGAAGGTGGTGATTCACAGTTTCATCCGTGCTATACTCCTTTGCTCCGTGCCGCACGCCAACCTGACTGTGACCTACCTTCTGACACCACCCTGCCTCATTGTTTACATCGGCTGTCTTCACCACAGAGTGACACGGATTGGATATACTGTACCTCACTCGAACCTCCCGACCTTTGTTCCTTTAATAGTGCTACTATTGATGATATCTACGGTGCTGGTGGTACTTGTCAGTCCACACACCCCCCTGACGATATTGCATGTGATCTTATGTTTGACATGGAGGACGCCTTCAGCCGGTATTCTGATTATTCGCCGGTGGTTCCTCTTACTAACTTTCCCTGCTACAGAGGTCGTGTGTTTAACCACTACATTGGTGGTCTTCTCTCTGAGTGGAACCTGCCTGCCTGGATGTATGAGTTGGCACAGGAATCAGACTCTCAACTTCGACAATACCTCACGTTCAGCATTATGAATGGTTTCTTAATAGTGGACCAGGATGCTCTAGTCCAGAGTTACTCCCGTGACAACTACTCCTCTGCCTTGCAAGGCCCAGCTCAAGAATACATCGGCAAGTTAATTAGTTCTGAAATATATGATGGGAAGTATTTACGATCCTTCTCCAAACCACACTGTGTTCACGCCATCGGAGCCGTGCCAAAATCCAATGGTAAGTGGCGTCCGATAACAGACTGTCGCCAACCACTTGGTTCCTCAATCAACAACTTTATGGATAGCACGTGCAAGTCTTTTTCTTATAAGACGGTGGATAACGTTATTGACATGATTACCCCGGGTTGTTTTATGTCTACACTAGACATAAAATCAGCTTACAGAACTGTTTCAGTGCATCCCTCTCAGTGGACATTCCAGGGGATTAGTTGGCCTGTGGATGGGGTCGACCACTACTTCACGAATACTTGTATATGCTTTGGGCTTAAGTGCGCACCTTATATCTTCACCCAGATTTCCAACTTTGTGGTGCGCTGCCTTCAACGCAGAGGTTACAGTTTGTGCATTAATTACCTCGATGACGTCATTTGTTTTGGTCGGACCTTTAAAATGTGCCAGGATGCCCAGATGTGCCTTACGGAGATCTTAGGATCTTTAGGCTTCAAGGTGGCTTGGGAGAAATGTTCTTCTCCTAGCACCTCTGTCTTATATCTAGGAATCCTCTTCGACTCCATTAGTATGCAAGTCTCTTTACCCGAAACTAAGATGGTCAAGTTGAAGTGCGAGCTTGACTTCTTCCGTGGGCGTTCTAGGGCTTCTAGGAAACAGATCCAGCGCCTATGTGGTATTCTCGCCCATGCTGCGAAAGTCATCAAAGGGGGACGTACATTCTCCAGGAGGTTAATTGATAAACTCAAAGGCCTTCCTGTTGGTAACCCCAGGATTAGAATCTCAGCCACGTTCCAGGAGGACACTAACTGGTGGTGTGATTTTTCTCATTACTTCAATGGGAAACAGCTCATGGTCAACCACAACTACGGTCTGGGTCCCTCCCTACACACCGATTCCTGTCTGAAAGGCTATGGTCTTCAATCTGGGGTTGACTGGCAGGCCGGATTCTTCAACAGCTCGTCTCAACCTCGCAATCTCGACCTACTCACCCCTAGTCACTTACATTAACGTGTTAGAGCTCCTCCCCATTAAGCTAGCCTTAATGAGGTACCGTGCTTCTTGGTCTGACATGCACGTTATTGTGTACACCGACAATACTCAGGTTATGGCTGCCATAAACAAAGGTGTTAACAAGAACCACTGCAGCATGTCCTTGTTGCGTGAAATTTTTTGGTTATGTGCCAGATCTAATACCCACCTTACAGCCAGACATGTCAGAGGCTGCGACAACAGTATCCCGGACATGCTCTCTAGAATATATTTCTCTGGTGATATTTCTGACATCTCTTCTTTTGTGTTGTGTTGCAGTGAAGCGCTCCCCCAATGTAGATCTGTCCAGATGGGCCTCTTTTCTACAAAATTACCCCTAAGGGCAACTCCCCTGTGATGTACGACAACGTCCTCAAATTTCTTAAGGAGTCTGCTGCTAGTATTGGCTTGGATCCTGCTTCCGTTGGACTCCATTTGTTGAGGAGGGCGGGCGCCGCTTTCCTGCATGAGTCGGGAGTCCCCTTGGAGGACATCAAATGCATCGGGGACTGGCGATCAATGGCGGTGCTTTCCTATTTGATTACGCCTCTTGATGGGAAATGCAAGATCGAGTCTGCCATGTCCCGCATTATTAACAGTCTGTGATTACCCCTGTGGTGCTTGCTTGTAATGACTTGGCCCTAGCTATTTTTTATTAGTGTTGGACACTTACCGATTTGACTCAGTCCTGGATTTGAATAATGATTTATATCTCACCGAACTGACTGCAATGTGATACTGCTTTATTGGTCTTTGACCTTTTTCTACATTATTTAATTTACGATTGGGTTTCTTGGTGGACATTTGGACGCCGTTGTCACTGCCTTCCATTGTTGTGTTTATGTTCCCACTACTAATAGAGTAAGTTATGGCTGTTATTGGCCATCGGTAAATAAGGTTATAACTGGAGATATGCTATGGTGCCCCCTGAATCTCCGCTTGTTTGTGTACCTTGACGACCAGCCCAGTTACCAACTAGTTGCTTCTCCTACTTCAAACACAGCGGTTGGGTTATTGTATTGCTCTTTAAAAAAAATTTTCTTTTTTATTATTGTGAATAAAGGGTGGACATTTGGACGCCGTTGTCACTGCCTTCCATTGTTCCATTGTTCCCACTTTTAATAGAGTAAGTTATAGACCTTTTCACTTCTTCAGGAACTAGATGATTGATTAAGAATGAATGTTCTCTGTAAGCACCTTTGAAATACTTGTCAAACGTCTGGACATGAAAGTGTGTATTGAAAGTACAGTGATCTGTTTTTACTTTACAGAAGCCTAGCTGACATCCATGACAGTGAAACTTTGGGAGGATAACAATTCTGTTTAATAACTTACCTACAGCTAATGCAGTTTTGAGGGCTTTTGCTTCCTGCTTCTTTGATTCTAGTCCGAAATCGATGATATTTCTGTACATCATGTATTTATTGTTTACATTGGAATAATAACTTTCATTTTCCACGAGCCAAAAACCTGATTCCTTAAATCTGTATATTTTGGCTGTTTGCTAACAATCCAGTTATTGTGAAGAACTCTTATAGTACAGCCTTTACCTGGACATTCCTGGTCCTCTATGATTCAAACTGTCAGCTTTCAAACTAATGCTGTGATAGCCTGGAGCGCGAAATTCTACTGCGCATGGCGCGGTAAACTGATGTGCGTTATGCGCGGTCCATTTTGTAGGTTCTATCGCGGTAGTAGTGTCGTGGGCCAGGACTCAGGGGGGACGGAGATGGTAATAATATGGCGGGGGGCGGCGGGGTGAAAACGGAAAATATTTGCTTTAGTTATGGTTTGTTTATATCCGATATTATATTACAATTACTGTACTATGCTGTATGAAAAAAGATGAGTTATTGTTGACAAAATTGAAGCAAGAGAAGACAATGGTTACTATAGAGTTTTCCTATTTATTATTTATTTCAAAGTCCAGTCACATACATGATATAACACTTCCATTTGCATTTCTGCAAAGGGAAACACCCTCGTTTACTTGAAATTAACAGTAACATTGGAATCAATTCAAGATCAATTTTTCTAAAGGAATAATTGGAGCACACTATCACAGCATTGTACAATCAAAGAGTATACATCCCAAATAAGGAATCATTTGATCTGTAAATGAAAATGAAACTAACATATGATAATAATTATTCCTATCAATTTGTTGTATCAATACACAACTACGAAATACTACTATTTCTCATAAGATCGATTGATATCATGAGTAATACTACCTGGTATCCGCACCAGCTTTGGACGAAACACAGTTGCCAACAATCATGAACAATAATGGCACACAACCTTGGGTAATAAATATAATGATATAAACTCGATAACATTGAGCAAATCACCTTAACCTTAATTGTACAATATTATTCATAAATTCTTTGTGAAATTCAAAATACTTCGGTCGTTGCTATCGCAGAAATCCACTGTGTCATAGGCTTTGATCTGGTTTTATTTTGTTTTCGTTTGAATCTTTACAAATGAAATAAATACTTGGAAACACTCGGACCTTATAGCCCAGCTTATGCCTAACCGCTCAACTCACAGAATATTCGCATGATGTTGTCTTGAATTTTAAACTATATATCAATACATTTTCCTGAGTTTTTATTGAAATACACTTTAAAACAAAGCCAAAATGATCCTAAGTCACAAATGACTGTAGAACATCAACCAAGGAAGGGACATATAATATTATGAAATGCCTAAAGTCAACCACGTTTTGTTAAATTAAACAAAAATGAAATAAATCTCAGCTGGATATATTCGAACCTTACTGCTTATACCTATATGCCATTGCTCATCATCAATGTCATAGCCTCATAGCCTATGTAGATATATTAAAATGTCAAACCATTGAAGAATACAATATTACAGATTCCCAAGTTCAAGAAAAGTCAAACCTATTGGGCCATCCTACCTCAAAATCATCAAGGGCATCGCTGAATTAGCGATGGACAGTGTCTCTAGTGGTGCCTCTTTTGTTCCTAACCACTGCATGGGATACAGCCCAGCTGTATGTTCCTCTGCGTTGGAGAACCTAAAACCAACATGTGAAACAGAAATAATTTTAGGCAAAGGTCCAGTAAAGTGTCAGATAGAGATTAAGAAGCGTGGTAATGTCAGTAACGAAATATTCAGAGATTTTGAACAACTGTCATCGGTTATCCTTGCAGTATACTTTCCAGTCGAGACTGTATTAAGGTGTATCAGTAAGAAACCTATAAGAAATGTTTTTACCAAACACACACGGGTCACAGTAAACAGTGGCTGCATCTTATATAGTGAAGATTGGAGGGTGCGCAGCATCAAGCAACATAATTCCACGATCAGAATTCCACCCCCCAAAACCCTGTCCCTACCCTCTCTCAACTTAACCTATAGAAAGTTCGAAGACTATCCTGAGCTGAAGCAACAACTCCAGTTCAACAGCAGGATCGACGTCCCCCTAATTTCCCTGACCGATATCTCCGCATCTACCACGTGGAGATTCGCGACCCTCATGCTCACCCTAGCAATCGTGATTGGATTAATAGGAGTGGTGGTGTATGTGAAGAGGAAGAGAGACGGCTCTTGCCTCCCTCTCTTAGGTAAACGTCCAACCCAGAGTCTAGACATACTACCCAGTAAACCTTCTGCCCCTCTTCCCTCCTTCCCCAATGTCTTTTCTAATCTATACCCGTCCCAACAGCAACCCGCTGAAGAGATTCCACTGCAAGATTCTGGACCCCAGTCCCTTGGCGGTACTGACGATCTCGAAAACCCGGAGACCCAACCTCTCCAAAATGACCCCCTATCCTCCTTTAGACAGAACACACCCCCAAAACCTCCTCGATCGATGGATATGAAACAGATATCTGCAGTACCCCGTGGAGTAGTATGTTAAAACAACGACTCAGATGAATATATGGTGTGAGATAAAAGTAAGCCGATATAATGTTAGTCTTAAGTGCAAATGTGAGCAGATTCTGATTTTAAAATGTTTTGTAGTGCTAATTTAATTGGAATCTAATGGTAATAAGGAGGTGTTGTCACGAAAGCTGTTTAGTTTACTCTAAAGCAGGCCTAGTGCTGGACTGTGGACAAGGTCCTCACCCCTTTCGTAGAATTTAATTGGTTGGTCTAGTCACCAATCCCTACCTAGTAAGTACGCCCGGTGTTAGCTTGCAGTGGGACGCACTCTTCTGCTCAAGTAAGGGTGAGAAAGCTAGCTGTTATGTGATATACATGCAATATTCAAAGACTGCGTGAAAATGCCTGAGACGTTTCTACGGGGAGAACCCATAGACAAGAAAAGTGGAGATATTGATGAACAATACATTAAACTCAAAAGACAGTGCGGTAATACGCCACCTAGTGAAAACTCTTAAGAGACTGTGTTTACAAATTATCCGAGGCGGGTTTCGCCGTGCTCCAGTAATAATTTTACGCTAAGGCATTGTAAAATCTTTAGCTATTATTTTTTATTTAGGGGAGTTGATTTTTCCTCTGTACTTCTCTAGATTGTCTTATTTTTGCATTTTTTCAATTGTATAAACATGTAGGTACTTACGGGAGAAAGGGAGCCTTGATCCACATAGGGATGGCCACTGTGAATTCGTCCGGCGGGTCAAAGGTTAAAAATCCAGTGGTTAAAAAAATGCCGAATCGAGGTACCCAACGTAAATAAAGGTTTCTCATGTGGAATTAGATATCGAGCATCAAAACCTCCAAATCTAATGAAGCATGAGTGTAGAATTTGACTGAGGATAGCAGTGGATTCAGGTCACTTCCATCCTCATATCCACGACAATAGCAATGATTCGGAAATGTTCAAAGGCCCAAAAGCGTTAAAGTTTGTCTCCTGGAATGTCAGGAGTATTCTCCAGAAAATAGAACAAATTGAAGATATGGTTTTGCGAAATGTGCCTCATATACTTGTAATGCAAGAAACCTGGTTAAATAAGAGTACGCCTGATAGAAAGGTTATAACATGTGTAGATTTGACAGGAAAAAGAAAAGGAGAGGTGGGGGTTTACTGTCTTATGTTCATAAATCAATGGAAGTTGTAACAAATGGTTATGAAGAATTATGTATCTCAAACAATGATATCGAGGTACAGGTCTTTGAAGTAAAGAAGAAATATATCAAGGATAAAATAGTTATTAACATTTATAGGCCCCCACAAGGATACTTACTGCAAGCCCTTGAGATTGTAGAACATTAGATCAGATAGATTCCAACAAGGAAGTGGTCATGATGGGTGATTTTAATTATGATGCGAAATTTATTGAAAAGGGTATGTCCCTTACCCACCAGTCTCTTACACACCAGCCCTTATTCACCAGCCCCTTTTACACCAGCCCTTTACGCACCAGTCCCTTATATACCAGCCCCTAACACAGCTTTATTCCATCCAAATCTTATATCCCACGAAGTTCATACACATCCATTTGAATCCAAATATGTGTGCTATGTGTCTGAGGCCCTACCTTCATACACATCCATTTGAAAGCTAGTGCAATCTCCACAATTGTTCTAGAACATTTCTTAATATTCTTTGCATGTATCTTCCAATGCTTAGCTTCAGTGAATGATAGAATTGCTTTGGAATCAATGCTGAAATGTGTCCCTACATTGCTTATTTAATTTTGCATTCTGATGTATGTATGGGTGAAATCGCTCTACATAGATACCTCATAATTTTGAACTGAGATGAGGAGAAAGGAACATGCAATCCCCTAGCTTTATTCCATCCAAATCTTATATACCATGAAGTTAATACACATCCATTTGAATCCAAATATGTGTGCTAAGTTTCTGAGGCCCTGCCTTCATACACATCCATTTGAAAGCAACTGTAATCTCCATAATTTTATTATAACTTTTCTCACTAGTCCTTTGCATGTATGTTCCAATGGTTAGCCTCACTAAATGTTTCCAATGCCTGTTTAAATAACAATTTAAATGTGTCACTTCATGTGAGTGTAAGGTGCCTAAAACTGGTTGGATATCTAATAATAATAAGATGGTGGTAGGAGTAGAAGGTGGTTTCTAGTCAGAGTGAAAGACAAAGCCCAACTGCCAGTGAATAGACCGCATAAAGCAACGACCTGCTTTGTGTGGTGAGCTATAGACCTCTATATGTAAGAGCTTCCTACAGTAAACTTTCAATATTCACAATGAAGACAAAGACATAAAAAGTTGATATCTGGAAGTGAGGATTCTGGACCCCATATCCAAGTCATTACCTATGTGTTTCATTATTAAAAGGATATATTTCTAATATTGTATCCCCCAACACATATATTCAGCTGGAGAAGTGAAAAATATTTTTTTTCACCAAGGTATCATTTACCATCTATAGGGGTTTTGAATGAAAATGTATTTAGTCTTGAGCCTACACATTGATTTTCATCTGCAAAAACTTATATTCAGCTAGATATATGAAAAATGTAGTGTTTTTCCGTCTCACACTACCCAAGTTCGATATCTATTCTCGCGAAGGGAAAGAAGACCAGACACACAGCTCTTTAGGTATCACAGGCTTTATTCTCCACACAAACCATGTCCGATAGTGTTTATCGGACCCAACAGAGGTGACCAGGTATTGGCCTCAAAGGACAAGTGGCAATTATGGTACACGATCATTGCAGGTGTTGAGAGTCAAACAGTTAACATGGTTTTACATAGGAGTAACACAGTGAAACAACACGGAGTCTTACCGGAGCATCCGGAAGCACTCTAAGACACATTATGGTAAAAGAGTTGACTAGATTTAAGTTACCTTTGATATTGGTTTACTGGAACTCTGTCCAAGTAAGAAAAGGCGGGAATCCGAAAGGCCATTTCTGAACCGGGAGCGCGTTCAGTTGAGGCGCGTGCACCCAATTATAGCAACGCCCGGTCAGACCAATTGTCTCGGATCTATTTAAAACCGTATTCACTACAATACCCCCTCCAAAATTTAAAGATTTTTACCCCACAGTAAATAATCTTCCGGAGGCATAAATTATTAAAAGAAGTGAATAAGTAACATGTTCTAAGAAGTTATAAAAAGAGAATTCACACGGCAAACAAGTACAAGCAGGAGCATATATGTGTCCTCACTACATAGTTAACAAGTCGCAACATCTCCGTAAGTAGAAATAGAAGTTATAATTTTTAAGCTTTGAGAATATTTTTAACCATCCAGCGGCATCTCGACAACAAGGAGCTTCCAGAGTCCTATCTATGTACAAAACATGATCCAGCACAGGTTAAAAAAAATTTAGTTTCTACTACACCAAAACTTCTTTAGAACAACACAGCGTACGTTCTTCCGCGAATCAAAGGGTTTTCCAGGGTCAAACGGGGTCAGCATCAAGTCAATCCGAGCCGATCCGTGTTCCATCGCGGTGTCCAAGGGCGTTCCACGTCAGGTTTAGTTCAGGTCCGCCATGTCAAGTCCGTGTCCGGGTTCCAGAGTCCAGGGTCAATCCGATTCGTCATCTACAGCGGCTGCTGCTCGTCTCCGGGCGTCTCATTATGGGTGCTACTTGAATCCTCCATATCCTCTGGAGGGGCACCTTGAGCCGCCGGAGCCGGACCCCGCAATGGGCTTCCCATGTGTGCTAGGGAGGCCATCATTAGCGGACTCATGCCGGGATTCCCGTAACCAGGAAACGTTCCGGCCATGGGCAGGGACATAGGAGGCGGAGCACTCATGAAGGAAGCCATCATTTGACCCATCCATAAGTAGCGATCCGCATCCGTCATCATAGCGGGGGCAGTGGTCAAAGGATTCCTCCTGACCGGACTGCCAGCTGCACTGCTGGGGCCAAATTGGACGGAGCCAGAGGGCTCACGATCCTCACTTGTGTCAGGCGCTGACACACCGTTAGCCTCCAAATCTGCTCGCAGGGAACTGACGGTTTCCTCCAGAGACCTAACCTGCAAGTCACTCCGGTGAAGACTCGCCTTCAAGTCTCTGATCAGGCGCGACTGGGTGCGATTTTCCTCACGGAGAGCAGCTAACTCCCCGATGGACTCTCGCACAGCTTCCAGCGCCTGTAGAGGTTCCGTCAACCGGTCTACAGCAGTGCCAACCTGGGTCTCAATGTCTGTCAGGGCAGCCCGAGCCAGCTCGAGAGCCTCCCCAACATCCGCCCTTGACTGCTGTATAACATGGCACACGGCAGCTTGCTCCGGGAGCTTAGCTTCCATGTCCGTGACCTCCTGCTTGGCTACGGCAGTCAGGGTTTTCGTTTTCTTGCTCTTCTTCACGGGGACAGGAGAGCCTTCACGCTCGCTAGAGCCGGAGTGCGAACGCGATCTTTTCCTCTTCTTCTTCTTTGACGGAGTGGAACTCGACGTGCCAGAAGTGGAGGGAGCCGGAGAAGAAGGGGCAGCCACGGCCTTAGGCTTCACAAACTTGTGTGTAGCCTTCCGCCGGATCACCTGAAGGTCTGTCAACGTCAGGTAAGCCATCCGACTGAACAGATGATTCACCTGAATCGACGGTGACAGCTTCATCACCTTCTCCGCAGCTACCGCGAATCCCATGTTGTGAGCCACCACTTCTCCGTACTGGAGATGGCGGACCAACTCGATCCTGCGGTCTACCTTCTGCTTACATCTTCTGGAGGGACACTCCCACACCATGCGATGGGGGGCGTGCTCCTCGCACAGATGCCGGAACAGGCGGGGCCTCGTCCTAAAGACACGAATCCCGTAAGGATTCATCCCTTTGTGACGGCAAATAGCAAAAGGACACCGGAATCCGGGTTCCCAGATGCTAGGGGCATCCCACACTTTCTGGTACGTTCCAGGATCCAGAGCATCCTGTCGAACCAAACTGGGCCACTGACGGGTCTCGAAGCGGTCCATCAGGAGATCGTCAGCGAACTCCGTATCCTCATCCTCACTTTCGTCAGCCAGGGGAACACGGACTCCCGGGGAGTCATCGGCCGGGTTGATGGGAAGGACCCCGGTGCCTGCAGTCAACAGGCCACGGATATCACACTGTGACTCCTTCAAGGCATACAACTCGGTCTTGTGCTCGATCCGCTGGCGATGCACCTTCACAACCGGCTTCTTCTTTCCGGCCGGAGTCTTGGACGTTGCACCAGGGCTGGTACTGGTCCCGGACTTGCCAGAAGTCGGAGCAGGAGATGATGCATCAGAACTCTTGGTGGAGGCAGTGTTCAGCGGAACACACTCCACACTCACGGTTACTGCTCGGAGGTTGTGCTTACGCTCCAACTCCCTTCCACGCTCACCCGTAGTCCTAGCGGACTTAACTGGGGAGTTGGACTGGGACCTAGTCTCCGGTCTATCAGCAGCACGTCCCCGCTTAGGTCGCGCCGGATCGACCGGACCATCCTCCTCGGTTGCCGAGGTGTCGTCACCTTCATTGATCTGCATGGCCGCTAGGCCGATCAATCCGGTTCCGTCACCCAACAACTCGTTCTCGTCTTCCATGGGCACCTCTACGGAGTCACCGGAGACGTCCAGGTCGATGATGTCGTCGCTAGGCTTCGACATCTCGTCTTACATTCAAGTAATCAGGCAATCAGGTAGTCAGTAGCTTTAAAAGGCTGCGTTTCAGTTCTCGTTCCTGCAACAAAAAGCATTACATTCAAATCTGGAACGCTGTAGCCGGAACATTATTTACATCATCCGAAACCGAAACCGAAACTAAAAGATCATCCAAAAGGAATGACGGAACATTTACTAGACAATCCTCTTGGAGGGACCTAGTTCTAAAATCACTACCCGAAAGTTTAGAACGTAC
This sequence comes from Sthenelais limicola, assembly GCA_942159475.1. Taxonomy (NCBI): domain Eukaryota; kingdom Metazoa; phylum Annelida; class Polychaeta; order Phyllodocida; family Sigalionidae; genus Sthenelais; species Sthenelais limicola. The sequence goes on along the minus strand of OW804100.1, from coordinate 90,445 downwards.
CCAACAAGCTTACATAGGGATTTGCAACCCATGTGCGTGGCTCATGTTCAAATAGCCCACACGATGCAGAGCACGTGGGTCGTGGCCGTGGCGGTCTATCTCCAATGCAAAATAGAGAGAACCCACCAATAAATCAAACCAACGACTTCCGTGCCTACTACTAGCGGTACATAAAACACATTCCCTTTACTTTAGCAAACTAACAGCAACATTTCATACGGTTCACACATACAAATCAACCAAATATGAAGAGCATCGTCAGAAAGCGTACTTACAGGTTGAAGTCCGGAAGCAAAGAGGGCTCCGTGAGGGAAGAGAACTAGTGAGCAGCGGTTGCAACTACCGCTAGTTACACCGTTACAACGCTAGTTCGCTCACGTCTCACCGCACACCTCAGCGCCATTGCCTCCGTGCACAACCCGCCTAACCTTATGTTAGGGTTTTCTTCACGTTGGGTTAGTATATCCGTTCCCCTCCTGGGAATATTATGAACACGGACAACCAACCCATCTTCCACCAGAGACAAGGGTGGAAACATATTCCGCGGATCTTTGGCATGATACCTCAGGCAGCATTTTCAAGCTATTTCAACCAAGATCCAGGACCAATAGCGTTACGAGGTTAGAATCTCTATTCCCCATAGGCCTAGTCCAAGCCACATCACGGTTCTCATGCGGTAAGTTATCAATCCGCCGGAATAACTTAGGTTCTTTCCCGGCCATACGAAACTAATAAAAGCTCCATACGCCGTTTGGGGACCCAGGGTGTATTCTTCCGTGCTGGCACCCCTGGTCGACTTCTCGTTGTGTTTCGATCCGGGGAATCAGACCTACATTCCCCGTATTGGTACACAAACAGCTAAGACTTCAGTTGTAATCGGTCTGGGGGACGGCGCACCCGTTTCCCCTTTACAACCTCGACAGGAGAGCTAGCTCTATCCTTTCTGACTTTCTTTACTCGTGCTACTGAATCTTTCGCCGGCCTCCCTACTTTCTTTGCGGTAGGTTTCGGCAGCGGATCAGCAACAACTTTACGAGGTCTACCCCTCCGTGGAGCTACAGCCGGAACAGGCGGGTCTGGCAACCGTAGCTTTCGTGGTCTTCCGCGTTTCCGCATGACAACGTTAGCTTGGGGCAAGGGCGGAACAGGCAGAACAGCGGTCTTCGTGGCTTTCAAACTCTGTTTCCCCTTCTTAGGCCTTCCCCGTCGTTTCACAAACACGGAGACTTTTTCCCTCTCTTTCAGATCAGGACATTCCTTGCCAGCTATCACTTTCCCACTTTCAAGTCTGAGGACGTCGCGGCCAGCCTTTTGCAATGCACGGAACTCCGGTGCTCTGTCAAGATTAACAACCTGCACGGGTCCGTCCTTGTCAAAAGCTTGCTTAAGGTAGTTGACATGACACCTTACGACTCCTGCAACTGTTTCCAGTTCATAGGTTGTACCCCCTATAAACCGTTTTACTTTGAAGGGGCCATCCCACTTGGGACCGATCTTTTTACTGGCCTGCGGATGGTTGTAGCGGTATACAACATCCCCCACTTCAAAGGTCTTAGGCTTAGCTCGCCGATCGAAATCCCGTTTCTGGTGGATCGCTGCCACTCCGAGATTCTCACGGACGAACTTATGCCCAAGCTTCAACCAATGCTTCAAATTCTCCACGAACGGCACTCTGCATGGAAAATCCAGACCGCCTGGTTCCACCCCGTGGACCAAGTCCATAGGCGTTACCAGCTCGTCACCAAACACCACAGAGTTAGGTGTGCATAACGTACTCGCATGCACACTTGCTCTGTACGCGTGAGCGACACACGGAGCCAACAAATCCCAATCCGTCGCACTATAATCCGTCAGACAGGACAGTTGTTCTACTAGGACTCGGTTCATTCTTTCCGTTTGACCGTTTGACTGCGGTCTATACGGTAAGGTAATGAGCTTTTCAACCCCTAGCATCTCCAACAAGCTCCGCAACAGGGTGGACCGAAACTCTGGTGCTCCGTCCGTTTGCAACGATACGGGACAACCAAACCGGAGGATCCATTCCCTGAAGAGAACTTCCGCACATCTCTCAGCGGTGTGGTCTGGCATTGGATAGGTCTCCGCCCACTTTGAAAAGTGATCCGTCACTACCATAATGTAGTTATTACCCCTGGGGGTAAGACGGAACGGACCTATTATATCCAATCCAATATGACTCCAGCGTTCTCCATGCAATTCCTTCTTGAGAGGCATGATTCCGCCACCACCCCTCGTCTTTCGCATGCTACATTCCGGACATGCCCTGAGCCACCTTTTCAGATCACTTCTCATGTTGGGCCAGAAGTACTTTTTCTTGGCTGTCCAACCAGTCTTGAAAGATCCGAAATGCCCAACCGTCTTCGGTCCATGCATTCCCTGGAATATCTCATAGCGAAGCGCAGTAGGAATTACTTTGCGCACGTACGTGATCCCTGTGCGAGGTCGAGTCCACGACAAGCACAGCACACCATTCTTCATCGACAAACTCCCCAAGTTATGCATATAGGTACAGAATTCGTCTGATTCACCGGACAGGGACTGCTTGTCCGGAACCGAGACTTCTCCTTCCACTATAGCAATCACTCTTAGGATCTCTGGGTCGTCTTGCTGAGCTGTCCGGATGATTTCCCCCGTAGCAGCAAGGGTCACAGTGGTCGCAGCAACAACAGCGTCGTGCGCCCCACAATCAACACAGTCAAATCGAGCACACTTCCGAGTCGGAACCCGGGAAAGCGCATCGACATTGACATGTTTCTTCCCCGCTCTATGGAGAATCATTCGCTGATCCAGGCCATACTCTTGCATCTGGGTTAACCAGCGCGCCAGCATGTCCATAGGATCCTTGAAATTCAGGAGCCAACGCAGCGAAGCATGGTCCGTCCGAACAAAGAAATTCCGATTCCCTAATAAATAGTGCCGGAATTTCTTCAGATAGGTAAGCACGGCCAACAATTCTCGTTTGGTCGCACAGTAGTTCCGTTGGGCTTTATCCAAGCTATTACTAGCGTACCCAAGGACTACCTCCTTACCATCTTGGACCTGGGACAAAATCCCTGCCATGCCATACCCACTGGCATCCGTGTCCAAGATAAACTCCCCCTCCTTTCGAGGGTATCTCAACAACGGAGCCCGGGTTAACAAATCTTTCACGCTCTGGAAGGCAACTGCACACTCCGGGGTCCAGTTTATTGCTTTTGTGTATCGTTTTTCTCTTCCGGCTGCCGTTACTACGTCCTGCAACGGGGAGACAACTGCAGCGAAATTCGGTTGGAATTCCCTGTAGTAGGACGCGAATCCTATAAATTGTCTAACTTCCCTTGCAGTCTTCGGAACGGGCCAGTCACGGACCTTCTGTATCTTCTTCGGGTCCGCCCGAATTCCTTTTTCCGATACTAATCTCCCCAAGTACTCCACTTCACGGCGGAATAGTTCACACTTCTTGGGTTTCAGCTTCAACCTGTATTCCCGGATTCGTTCAAGAACCAATCGCAGATTTAGCAGACAACCATCGAATGTCTCGCCAAATACAACGATATCATCGAGATACACCAGACAAGACTTCCAGCGAAGGTCGTCTAGCATACGATCCATCATCCGCTGGAATGTGGCAGGAGCATTGCACAATCCAAAGGCCATAACCTTGAATTGAAACAATCCAACGCTGGACAGGAAAGCCGTCTTTTGCTTACTCTCCTCGTCCATCGCTATCTGCCAATACCCACTTTCCAGGTCGAGGGTGCAGAACCATTTATTTCCGCCCAACGCCTCGACACACTCGTCTATTCTAGGGAGTGGAAAGCTGTCCTTCACTGTGACGGAATTGAGCTGGCGATAATCGACGCAGAAGCGTTGAGTTCCATCCTTTTTACCAACAATCACGATGGGTGCTCCCCACGGACTATTAGAATGCTCAATTCGCCCCTGCTCGTACATCTTCCAGATCTCCGCTTCGGCTACTTCACGCTTAGACACCGGAATCCGCCTATAAGCAAGCTTAATAGGTCGAGAGTCTGCAGTATCAATTATGTGTTTCACGACATGGGTGCAACCCGGATCTTCTCTCCAACCATCTCCGGGTAGCGAAAAGCTCCCACGAAACTCATTAAGAAGACCCATCAGCTTTGACCTCTCTGTCGGATCAGTCAAATCAGAGTCCCTTACAAGTTTCTTCAACGGACATTCCGTACTTGGTGGCACAGGGTCATCCGGGGCAATCAAATCCTCATCTACCACAGACGGGTTTTCTACCACCTGTATAGAGTTGATGATCGCATCCTTTATTTTGTCCTCCGGACACATATTCACCCCCTCCGGACTAGTAGTAGGTGACGATAGCAGCGTCACATCACTCACTCGTCCAACCACCATATCAACACCTAAACGTAGGGTTTCTGCGGACGGATTACTAAAGGCCACAGTCGCCGTAGCGTCAGCCGAGATATATGAATCAAGGCATCCCACAGTGTAATCCTTTAGAAAACCCTGGTCTGGCTCAAACATCAAACCCGTTGACGAATCCGAGCACCCGCGAACATCGATCTTAACCAGTGTAGCTGAATAAGGACGAAGGACCACCGCTTTCCGAAGTGTTACCTGTCTTCCATCGTCTACTTCACTAGTTGCAATCATATTCACCGAGGAACCCAATTGCTTTGGCGGATCACCATGCCAGTGATGCATGATCACAGCGTCTTCTCCATCATTCAAAGACAATTTCCCTGACCAGCACACATAACATCTATGCACAAGATTGAAGTCCTGCGCCAAGATTCCAGACTCCGGGCCAGATAAACCCGACACTACCAGACACGTTAACATGTACGTCCGTTTCCCTAACGTCAAAGGGAACAGAGCGCTACCATGCACAGTAATCTGTGAATCGTTTCCCATTGTGCACGCCAACCGGCACGGAACCAGTGGCGGCGGCCGACGCAGGGCGTCATAGAACGTCTTCGTCACCAGGCTAGTGGTAGCGCCTGGATCCCAAAGGAAATCACCAACATCCCCATTCACTGATACTGAAGCGTACCATCTATCCGCAATATATGGATCACGGAGCTTCAACACCCTCTGATCATCCACGGAAACTTTCTGAATACTCGCACCCGTGATGGGACCTGACTCCGCTATCACCAAATGCCCTAACTCAGCTTGGTAACCTGCCTTACCCCAACAAACGTTGTCGGAGTCTGCAACTACAGGAAAATCCCTGGAATCTACACCATTCCTGGAATGAGTGGTCTCGTCCGCTCGACGCGCCCGAACCGCTTTCGTACCTCCCCGGCAGACAGCCCCGGGCTCAGTAGTACTTACGGGAGCTAGAGCCCCACACCCAGTCTTCGTTTTAGACACAGAACGATCATGAACTGTAGTACTAGGAAGCGCAAACAATTCCCCGGATCCCATCTCGCTTCTTATGAGACCCGTTTGGAGTTTTCCGACGACTCCGGCTTCACTGCTTGATCAGCCTTTGTCGCGGAACCTCCCTTACCAGTTGCGTCTTTCCAGACATCCCTCTGCGGACAGCTAGCCATAAAATGACCCTCCTGACCACATTGGAAGCAACCAGTCCGCTTCACACCTCTTTTTCAGTTAAACTTCGATGTTTTACCGGAAAACTTCTGTCCAGACTGTCCTACCCAGGACCGTAGAGCCTGGACGACAGCTTCAGGGACGTCATCGCCACATGAGTCGTCCGCCACAGGTTCGGCAGCTGTAGCTTGCACAGAAACCTTTGGGTTTTTCTTTCTCACATCCGGGCCAGCAGTGGTAAGTGCACTTATAGAGGCAACACTGCCACTCTCCAAGTAACAACTTTCCCACACCTCCGCCCAGTGTATGGCTCTCAGGAGATCCTTCGGCTGTTTCAGGCGAACCCAATCAGCCATGTCCTGATTTGTCACTCCCTGCAGGAATACACGGAGGGAAACTGACCTCAACGTATTATCCAAGGGACCAAAAGCACGTCGCCCCTTCCGAGCAACGTCATTACCAAAAAGTCTAACCGACTGGTTCGGAGTCTGGCGGGAATTATAGAATTCTGCCTGCTTTCTGGGTCTAGACTTCTCGCCAAAGTTTGCCTCCATATGGTCGACAAACTGCACAAGAGTCAAGTTCTCCGGCAAATCTCCCATTTCCGCCAGTTGTCTCCTAGAACCACAGATCAACTGTCGTAACAACTGTTCGGGGCTCCAGTTGTGCGCGGTAGCAATTACTTTCATTTCCGCCAAGTATATCCTCCACGAAATAACACCATCCCACAACCTGGGTACGGATACTTTCGGAGCAATACTCTCACGGGTCGAAGACTGATTGTAATTAAAATCTTCATCCGACTCATCCGGTCCAGTATACTCAAGACCCTGGACAAGAGAACGATCTTTCCGGCGGGACCTACTAGATCTACAATAATCTTTTCCATAGTCGTCATCAGAGTCATCTGAATCACTATCACCTCCAGAAGGCTTCTTCCGGGCTTTAGTACTGGATAACACAGAACTGGGGGAACCAGGGGAACTGCGGTAGTACGTACCATCACAAACTCTACCATTAGGAGCTTTAACGACAGCGTTCCGTGACTTCGGAACAACCACATTGTTCTGTTCCTTGCGCGGGGTAACATTCTTGCCGGCCAAAAATGAACCATCATTTGCATTCCCTTTCGGGGAAGACAAAGCTTGTGCCTGCTTTGAGAACGTAACATGCCTGTCTACATCCTCCGGCCCTTTAGCTGCAACAATGGACGGATCGTCCAACATTGGTGCAAATGACAACTTCGGATCAGCAAAAGTTGACGTCACTGGAGCTTTGGGTGTGTATGCACTTTTAACCTTCAGCAACATACCAAGCAAATCCTCACCCTGCGAAGTGTCCGGCGGGGGCGTATCTTCCGTCCCATCCTCCGAAACACAATCTTCCACCGTTACCGGCGGAGGCGGTCCGTAAACAGCATCATGTATAACTCCGCGAAGAGTTGCATTCTGCTGTGTAACGTCTGCCATACGCGCATGCAAATCTTCAGCAGCACTTCTATGAGCTTTAAAGTCGGCACGCATCTTCCGGAATTCGTGACGGAGTTCATCCTCAGTCAAGTCTTCCGGGGACCGACGCCACTGATTGAAAGCACTACCTGCTCCAACATCTACCCGGTGCACAGAACCATCGCCCTCATAAGCGAAAGTTCCCTCATCCTTACGGGATACAAGATCCTTACGGTCCTGCTCCTTACGGGGACCCAATAGTCCTGTCAACGGAGGACCAAAGGTTTCCGTAACTATATACGACAACTTCGGAGGCTTGATCACAGCAGCGACCTTCGCCGGAGACTTGACCACTTTGACTTTAGGCGGAGACTTCGTGCCCAGCGGGGCAACGGTACCATCCGCTGCTTCAGCCATTTGGTCGGGTCTATCAGCCAATCTCCGAACCACTGCACAACGCAGTCCTGTTTCACCAAGAAACAACAGTCACACTATCAACAAGGTCTGCGGCCAGAAACTGGTTTACGGCACCAATTGTAGTGTTTTTCCGTCTCACACTACCCAAGTTCGATATCTATTCTCGCGAAGGGAAAGAAGACCAGACACACAGCTCTTTAGGTATCACAGGCTTTATTCTCCACACAAACCATGTCCGATAGTGTTTATCGGACCCAACAGAGGTGACCAGGTATTGGCCTCAAAGGACAAGTGGCAATTATGGTACACGATCATTGCAGGTGTTGAGAGACAAACAGTTAACATGGTTTTACATAGGAGTAACACAGTGAAACAACACGGAGTCTTACCGGAGCATCCGGAAGCACTCTAAGACACATTATGGTAAAAGAGTTGACTAGATTTAAGTTACCTTTGATATTGGTTTACTGGAACTCTGTCCAAGTAAGAAAAGGCGGGAATCCGAAAGGCCATTTCTGAACCGGGAGCGCGTTCAGTTGAGGCGCGTGCACCCAATTATAGCAACGCCCGGTCAGACCAATTGTCTCGGATCTATTTAAAACCGTATTCACTACAAAAAATATATTTCTTTTACCATGGTATCATTTACCATCTATAGGAGTTTTGAATGACAGTTTATTTATTCTCCAGTATACACATCCATTTGAAAGCTAATGTCATCTCCACAATTGTAAAAGAACATTTCTCAATATTCCTTTGCATGTATTTTTCAAATGCTTAGCTTCAGTTAATGATTGCAATGTAGTATTTTTAATGATTGTTTAAAAAATACTTTAAATCTGCCACTGAGAGTAAGAGCACGATGGAAAGTAGAGGAAGAATAGAGGTAGCTGTAGAACGCTGGTATGTGAAGAGAAATTATATGTAGTAGAATTGAACATGTATGTAAAGGTGAATTCATGCTATAGAGAAACTAAAATGCACAGGATGGGTACATACAATCCGCTACACTTATTCTATCCAAAGTTTATATCCAATGAAGTTCAACACTTTAGAATCAATTCTGTGATGTGTCCCTACTTTGCTGATTTACTTTTGAATAATTAAATATGTGAGGCAGAAATCACTCTACATAGAAAGGTTTTAATTTAGAAGTGAGATGAGGAGAAATGGACATGGAATCCCCTAGCTTTCTTCTATTCAAGTTTCTATCCCCTGAGCTATCCAGGTTCAGCTATCCTTCCACCCAGCTTACTTCTGAGCTATTCATCCTTCCACCCAGCTCACTACTGAGCTATCCAGGTTGCTGTATACCAGATCCTTCCACCCAGCTCACTACTGAGCTATCCAGGCTGCTGTATACCAGACCCTACCACCCAGCTCACTACTGAGCTATCCATGCTGCTGTATACCAGATCCTTCCACCCAGCTCACTACTGAGCTATCCAGGCTGCTGTATACCAGATCCTTCCACCCAGCTCACTACTGAGCTATCCAGGCTGCTGTATACCAGACCCTACCACCCAGCTCACTACTGAGCTATCCATGCTGCTGTATACCAGATCCTACCACCCAGCTCACTACTGAGCTATCCAGGCTGCTGTATACCAGATCCTACCACCCAGCTCACTACTGAGCTATCCAGGCTGCTCTATACCAGATCCTACCACCCAGCCCACTACTGAGCTATCCAGGTTGCTGTATACCAGATCCTACCACCCAGCCCACTACTGAGCTATCCAGGCTGCTGTATACCAGATCCTACCACCCAGCTCACTACTGAGCTATCCAGGCTGCTGTACACCAGATCCTACCACCCAGCTAACTACTGAGCTATCCAGGCTGCTGTATACCAGATCCTTCCACCCAGCTCACTACTGAGCTATCCAGGTTGCTGTATACCAGATCCTACCACCCAGGGCACTACTGAGCTATCCAGGCTGCTGTATACCAGATCCTTCCACCCAGCTCACTACTGAGCTATCCAGGCTGCTGTATACCAGATCCTACCACCCAGCTCACTACTGAGCTATCCAGGCTGCTGTATACCAGATCCTACCACCCAGCTCACTACTGAGCTATCCAGGCTGCTGTATACCAGATCCTACCACCCAGGGCACTACTGAGCTATCCAGGCTGCTGTATACCAGATCCTACCACCAAGCTCACTACTGAGCTATCCAGGCTGCTGTATACCAGATCCTACCACCCAGGACACTACTGAGCTATCCAGGTTGCTGTATACCAGATCCTACCACCCAGCTCACTACTGAGCTATCCAGGCTGCTGTATTTCAGATCCTACCACCCAGGACACTACTGAGCTATCCAGGTTGCTGTATACCAGATCCTACCACCCAGCCCACTACTGAGCTATCCATGCTGCTGTATACCAGATCCTACCACCCAGCTCACTACTGAGCTATCCAGGCTGCTGTATACCAGATCCTTCCACCCAGCTCACTACTGAGCTATCCAGGCTGCTGTATACCAGATCCTTCCACCCAGCTCACTACTGAGCTATCCAGGCTGCTGTACACCAGATCCTTCCACCAAACCCACTACTGAGCTATCCAGGCTGCTGTATTCCAGATCCTACCACCCAGGACACTACTGAGCTATCCATGTTGCTGTATACCAGATCCTTCCACCCAGCTCACTACTGAGCTATCCAGGCTGCTGTATACCAGATCCTTCCACCCAGGGCACTACTGAGCTATCCACGCTGCTGTATACCAGATCCTTCCACCCAGCTCACTACTGAGCTATCCAGACTGCTGTATTCCAGATCCTACCATCCAGCTCACTACTGAGCTATCCAGGCTGCTGTATACCAGATCCTTCCACCCAGGGCACTACTGAGCTATCCAGGTTGCTGTATACCAGATCCTTCCACCCAGCTCACTACTGAGCTATCCAGGCTGCTGTATACCAGATCCTACCACTCAGCTCACTACTGAGCTATCCATGCTACTGTCAACCAGATCCTACCACCCAGCTCACTACTGAGCTATCCATGCTACTGTCAACCAGATGCTACCACCCAGCTCACTACTGAGCTATCCAGGTTGCTGTATACCAGATCCTACCACCCAGCTCACTACTGAGCTATCCAGGCTGCTGTATACCAGATCCTTGCACCCAGCTCACTACTGAGCTATCCAGGTTGCTGTATACCAGGTCCTACCACCCAGCTCACTACTGAGCTATCCAGGTTGCTGTGTACCAGATCCTTCCACCCAGGGCACTACTGAGCTATCCAGGCTGCTGTATACCAGAACCTACCACCCAGCTCACTACTGAGCTATCCAGGTTGCTGTATACCAGATCCTTGCACCCAGCTCACTACTGAGCTATATATGCTGCTGTATACCAGGTCCTACCACCCAGCTCACTACTGAGCTATCCAGGTTGCTGTGTACCAGATCCTTCCACCCAGGGCACTACTGAGCTATCCAGGCTGCTGTATACCAGATCCTACCACCCAGCTCACTACTGAGCTATCCAGGCTGCTGTGTACCAGATCCTACCACCCAGCTCACTACTGAGCTATATATGCTGCTGTATACCAGATCCTTCCACCCAGGGCACTACTGAGCTATCCAGGCTGCTGTATACCAGATCCTACCACCCAGGGCACTACTGAGCTATCCAGGCTGCTGTATACCAGATCCTTGCACCCAGCTCACTACTGAGCTATCCAGGTTGCTGTATTCCAGATCCTACCACCCAGCCCACTACTGAGCTATCCATGCTGCTGTATACCAGATCCTACCACCCAGCTCACTACTGAGCTATCCATGCTGCTGTATACCAGATCCTACCACCCAGCTCACTACTGAGCTATCCAGGTTGCTGTACACCAGATCCTACCACCCAGCTCACTACTGAGCTATCCATGCTGCTGTATACCAGATCCTACCACCCAGCTCACTACTGAGCTATCCAGGTTTCTGTATACCAGATCCTTACACCTAGGAGACCACTGAGCTATCCAGGTTGCTGTACACCAGATCATACCACCCAGCTCACTACTGAGCTAACCAGGCTGCTGTATACCAGATCCTACCACCCAGCTCACTACTGAGCTATCCAGGCTGCTGTATACCAGATCCTACCACCCAGCTCACTACTGAGCTATCCAGGCTGCAGTACACCAGATCCTACCACCCAGGACACTACTGAGCTATCCAGACTGCTGTATACAAGATCCTTAGACCCAGCTCACTACAGAGCTATCCAGGTTTCTGTATACCAGATCCTTACACCTAGGAGACCACTGAGCTATCCAGGTTGCTGTACACCAGATCCTACCACCCAGCTCACTACTGAGCTATCCATGCTGCTGTATACAAGGTCCTTCGACCCAGCTCACTACAGAGCTATCCAGGCTGCTGTATACCAGATCCTTCCACCCAGCTCACTACTGAGCTATCCAGGCTGCTGTATACCAGATCCTACCACCCAGCTCACTACTGAGCTATCCAGGCTGCTGTATACCAGATCCTACCACCCAGGGCACTACTGAGCTATCCAGGTTGCTGTATACCAGATCCTACCACCCAGCTCACTACTGAGCTATCCAGGCTACTGTATACCAGATCCTTCCACCCAGGGCACTACTGAGCTATCCAGGCTGCTGTATACCAGATCCTACCACCCAGGGCACTACTGAGCTATCCAGGTTGCTGTATACCAGATCCTACCACCCAGCTCCCTACTGAACTATCCAGGCTGCTGTATACCAGATCTAACCACCCAGCTCACTACTGAGCTATATATGCTGCTGTATACCAGATCCTTCCACCCAGGGCACTACTGAGCTATCCAGGTTGCTGTATACCAGATCCTACCACCCAGCTCACTACTGAGCTATCCAGGCTGCTGTATACCAGATCCTACCACCCAGCTCACTACTGAGCTATCCAGGTTGCTGTATACCAGATCCTACCACCCAGCTCACTACTGAGCTATCCAGGCTGCTGTATACCAGATCCTACCACCCAGCTCACTACTGAGCTATCCAGGTTGCTGTATACCAGATCCTACCACGCAGCTCACTACTGAACTATCCAGGCTGCTGTATACCAGATCTAACCACCCAGCTCACTACTGAGCTATATATGCTGCTGTATACCAGATCCTTCCACCCAGGGCACTACTGAGCTATCCAGGTTGCTGTATACCAGATCCTACCACCCAGCTCACTACTGAACTATCCAGGTTGCTGTATACCAGATCCTACCACCCAGCTCACTACTGAACTATCCAGGTTGCTGTATACCAGATCCTTCCATCCAGGGCACTACTGAGCTATCCATGCTGCTGTATACCAGATCCTATCACCCAGCTCACTACTGAGCTATATATGCTGCTGTATACCAGATCCTACCACCCAGGGCACTACTGAGCTATCCAGGCTGCTGTATACCAGATCCTACCACCCAGCTCACTACTGAGCTATATATGCTGCTGTATACCAGATCCTACCACCCAGCTCACTACTGAGCTATCCAGGCTGCTGTATACCAGATCCTACCACCCAGCTCACTACTGAGCTATATATGCTGCTGTATACCAGATCCTACCACCCAGGGCACTACTGAGCTATCCAGGCTGCTGTATACCAGATCCTTCCACCCAGCTCACTACTGAGCTATCCAGGTTGCTGTATACCAGATCCTTCCACCCAGCTCACTACAGAGCTATCCAGGCTGCTGTATACTAGATCCTACCACACAGCTCACTACTGAGCTATCCATGCTGCTGTATACCAGATCCTACCACCTAGCTCATATCTGAGCTATCCAGGCTGCTGTATTTCAATTCCTACCACCCAGGGCACTACTGAGCTATCCAGGCTACTGTAAACCAGATCTTTCGACCCAGCTCACTACTGAGCTATCCAGGTTGCTGTATACCAGATCCTTCCACCCAGGGCACTACTGAGCTATCGATGCTGCTGTATACCAGATCCTTCCACCCAGCTCACTACTGAACTATCCAGGCTGCTGTATACCAGATCCTTGCACCCAGCTGACTACTGAGCTATCCAGGCTGCTCTATACCAGATCCTACCACCGAGGGCACTACTGAGCTGTCCAGGCTGCTGTATACCAGATCCTTCCACCCAGCTCACTACTGAGCTATCCAGGCTGCTGTACATCAGATCCTACCACCCACCTCACTACTGAGCTATCCAGGTTGCTGTATACCAGATCCTTCCACCCAGCTCACTACTGAGCTATCCAGGTTGCTGTATACCAGATCCTACCACCCAGCTCACTACTGAACTATCCAGGTTGCTGTATACCAGATCCTACCACCCAGCTCACTACTGAACTATCCAGGTTGCTGTATACCAGATCCTTCCATCCAGGGCACTACTGAGCTATCCAGGATGCTCTATACCAAATCCTTCCACCCAGCTCACTACTGAGCTATCCGGGCTTCTCTAAACCAGATCCTACCACCGAGCTCACTACTGAGCTATCCAGGTTGCTGTATACCAGATCCTTCCACCGAGCTCACTACTGAGCTATCCAGGCTGCTGTAAACTAGATCCTTCCACCCAGGGCACTACTGAGCTATCCAGGCTGCTGTAAACTAGATCCTTCCACCCAGCTCACTACTGAGCTATATATGCTGCTGTATACCAGATCCTTCCACCCAGGGCACTACTGAGCTATCCAGGTTGCTGTATACCAGATCCTACCACCCAGCTCACTACTGAGCTATCCAGGCTGCTGTATACCAGATCCTACCACCCAGCTCACTACTGAGCTATCCAGGTTGCTGTATACCAGATCCTACCACCGAGCTCACTACTGAGCTATCCAGGCTGCTGTATACCAGAACCTACCACCGAGGGCACTACTGAGCTATCCAGGCTGCTGTATACCAGATCCTTCCACCGAGCTCACTACTGAGCTATCCAGGCTGCTGTATACCAGATCCTTCCACCCAGGGCACTACTGAGCTATCCAGGTTGCTGTATACCAGATCCTACCACCCAGCTCACTACTGAGCTATCCAGGCTACTGTATACCAGATCCTTCCACCCAGGGCACTACTGAGCTATCCAGGCTGCTGTATACCAGATCTAACCACCCAGCTCACTACTGAGCTATCCAGGCTACTGTATACCAGATCCTTCCACCCAGGGCACTACTGAGCTATCCAGGTTGCTGTATACCAGATCCTACCACCCAGCTCACTACTGAACTATCCAGGCTGCTGTATACCAGATCTAACCACCCAGCTCACTACTGAGCTATATATGCTGCTGTATACCAGATCCTTCCACCCAGGGCACTACTGAGCTATCCAGGTTGCTGTATACCAGATCCTACCACCCAGCTCACTACTGAACTATCCAGGTTGCTGTATACCAGATCCTACCACTCAGCTCACTACTGAACTATCCAGGTTGCTGTATACCAGATCCTTCCATCCAGGGCACTACTGAGCTATCCAGGATGCTCTATACCAAATCCTTCCACCCAGGGCACTACTGAGCTATCCAGGATGCTCTATACCAAATCCTTCCATCCAGCTCACTACTGAGCTATCCAGGCTGCTGTATACCAGATCCTTCCACCCAGGGCACTACTGAGCTATCCAGGCTGCTGTATACCAGATCCTACCACCCAGCTCACTACTGAGCTATCCATGCTGCTGTATACCAGATCCTTCCACCCAGGGCACTACTGAGCTATCCAGGCTGCTCAGGGAAGGGTCTGGATGACGTGTTATTGTTAGTTAATTCAACCTTAGATGCTAAGGACACACCTGGGATTACTCCCCTACGATGTACTCTATTTTACTCCATTATACTCCCTGATGTCCAGTATAGGCGAAGGGACAAATTATTATATTCTTCTATGTTCTATTAAGGCTAGTATAGGCCCATCTTTATTGTTATACCATCATGATACGCACAGTATCCAGAACACATCCTGGCAGTATAGGCAGGAATAGTCTAAATAAAGGTAGTCAGGAATGGTTTCCACATTGTAGATTATACTAAAAAAAAATCGCAATCCTAATGGAACTGGAAATACCATCACCAAGCCAAAATAAACGCGACAGTTTGAATTAGGAAAACTGAAACCTCCAAATTGATTGCTTGATGTACTTATACTCTCATTTTATTTGTGTTAAGGGTACCTAGGAAGACCTATTCTTAGAAGGGCTCGCCCATTATGTATACTTTGTGTCATAATCAAAGTTGATAATAATAATAATAATAGTTACTACAACAATAACAAAGATGGAGGGAGAGAGGAGAGAAAGAGTTAGAGGGTGATAAAGGTCCGAGTGTCATTGTTTTTAATACAGACCGCCTTACCATTGAAAAAAATCAGAAAATGTCCACATTATTAAGGACCAAAAACATGGATTGATTTGCCAGCTCATATCCGAAATAGTGACTGGAAAGCCATGAAAAATTTCCTCAAAATAAAAGGAGAACTGGTGGTTATAAACATTTTCAACGACACCCTTCTATTGGACACATTGAAATGTATTGAAATGACCCTCTGTTTGTATCACTCTATAAGGATGCTTTTATTAATTTCTACAGTTATTGGAGAAAAAAAACTAGACATATAACAAAGATATTGTTCGTTATGCCCAATCACTGGGAAAAATGTCTAATATAATAAGTGTCATCGTGCGACCTTCTTGTCTATATAAGAACTGTAATTATATAACAACTTTTATTCAGTTTTGCAGCTTACATATAACATTGCCAATGACATCATACACTGAATTGGAATAACAATACTCTGCATAGCAGGTCTGCTGCAAGATCCAATAGAAAAATAGAATACAATTTTATTATTTCGGTTTTTAATGTTCATTGTTCAATCTCATTTTTGGAAGTTCTGTGTTCATTCCTCGTTGTGTTATGAGATTTTAGTTCAATGTTCATTCCTCGCATTGTAACGAGATTGTAGAATAATTATAAAGTATGATTTTTGATTAACACTTATATCATTTGCTCAATGCTTAATCTCTTATATATAATTAGAACGTCATATAGTACAAACATTACACAAGTACAAATAACATAAAGTACTCTACTATCTTTACTACCGATGTTAGAATAATGCAGATGAAAAATTACAATATTATCTTCCATATATTATGGTTTGGTATAAGCTGTCTGAATATATAGCAAAGACATTACAAATTTTTGAATATATACACAGTACAATGAATGAATATCCCTTCCCCTCCCACTTAACGCCAAAATGAGTCGGCCTTTCGAATCACAGAGCCTACAGATCTGTTTAGTTACCCCCACTCTGGTTAATGTTCTTAACCGAATACCCCCTGATATTATCACTGCTTAAATGACTTAAAATTGTAATATTTTTGCTATTATCTGTCAAATGGTTTTTCCAATTGAGCATCATGAGATTATTATTAACATGGAAATGTACTCAATAAAATTTCTTTTAAAAAAAATCAAATCAAGGAGAGACAAATAGTCAGTCAGTGGTGATGATACCACAATTATAACGCAGGGGTCTTTCTTGGAAATCAATAGTTGAGGATTAGCTTTGATGTTGTTTACATAGCATTCAGGCCAGTGCAATTGGCGTCCATTGAGATTGGGTTCGAGAGAGAGATGGGACTGACAGTTAGTGCGAGAGAGAGAATTGACTGAGATAGAGGGGAAAGCTAAAGCATGCAGGAGACAGACAGAAAGAGATAGAAAGGGAGGGAGACAGAAATGACAGCGAGTCTGGGTGGGGCGGGGAGAGGAAGAGACCTGGATACTGTTTCATAATGAATATTTGGATAGCTTTGTGTGAGAAAGAATCTCACATCTCAGATCCACCATAATATCCATCACGATTCATATGATTAACAATAATTAAACTAACATAAGATACAAAAATACTTAAATTTCCTAAATCGTAAAGTTCTGTGACTGGTGATTCATTTTTCTGTGACACATCACAATTGGAAAACATTATCTAAAGGAATGGTGGAGAAAAAACAACATGTACAGGTAAAGGGAAACAATAGGAGGAGTAACATCCCCCAATATACCTTGATCGTGTTGAAATGAATCAGAATACATAGAAAATACATCGCAGTTATGAAGAGAGACTTTAGACTGCGTCACTTCGGGAGGAAACTGCCTACCGGCTTTGTACTAAGCCGCGATTTGAGACTGGGAGTTCTTTTTGCCAAACGACAATCTGTTTTTGGGTGATTCCCATAACAATAGCTGCAGATGTGAGGGAATTTACAGTTATCAAACGTGCAGCACTCTCTATTAAAGGCCCAGCAAACGGGTCTATACCCAGTCGAGTCTTTCTTTGAATCTTTGACTTGTTTACCCTTTACAGCAGAGGGAGAACTTTGACTTTTCTGAGTTTTAGCAGCATATTCGTGAGACAAGAATCTCATAGATAATTCGATATCGCCCCCGGTATATGATTTAAGGCCATTATCTCTAGCTTTATCACGAACACCTTTGTCATATTTGAGTAATCCTGCCTTACATAAGACTTTGAAGCTGCCTTTTCAGCCAAAAAACAATTGTGTTTGAGCATACCGTTAATATCATCCCCTGACTTGTAACGTTCCAGCATAAAGGCCCCATGGCAGACCCATAACTGCTCAACTGACAAAGTTTTTCTTCTTTCCTCATGTGGAAGGGATCTCTTAATTTTGTACCTATGTTTCTTGTCTTTAGACCTCGAGGACTGGCGGTGACTGTTGCTACTGCGGTGTCAGTGTTTATGGGAAGACAAGGACAAACTGGACAAAGAAGACAAGGATTGGTCTGAATCTGAGGACGAGGAAGAGGTAGAATCTGAAGCCCTTCCTGAGTACTGGCAGCGGCGACAAGACTGACTACGCCTGTAGCCACTGGAATCACGTCTACAGGACTGGCCCCGGCCCAGTCACGGTCATCCTTCCTTCTGTCACCCGAGTCATGCCTGCAAGACCGACCCCGGGTCCGGTCACAGTCACCTGACAGAGCTTGAAACGTCGGCGGGTGTGTGGAATCAGATTTATCCTGACAGAGTTTTGCAAGACAGTTTTCTATGCCAGACAGCTTTTGTTTGACGGCCCTTGGCTCAGTATTAATGGCTTCAAGCTTAATATTCATTCTCCATACATCTTGTCTGCAACTTGAGTCAACAACCGGCGGGGCTTGCTGACCAGACAAAACATTCGGAGGGTTTGAAGGACGTAAAAGAGAGTTAGGCGGAGCTGGGTTATTTGGAACAATCCCCTGACCTAGTCTCACCGACTGAGCCAACATAGGAACTTTCTTAGCTGTCCTAACTCTGAATGCACCTGGCTCCAACACTTGTCTCGGTGGACCAAGTGGAGGCCAGGCCTTAGGCTTTCCCGAACTATTAGCACCAACCATGTCTGTATCCACACCCCTTTCAGAATCAGAAACATGCTCACCAACCTATGTACCAGGTGCTGCTTCGGGGACATCCTCAACGAGAGGGGGAGCCAAGGTAGGAGGATGAAGGCAAGTAGGCTCCTGTTTGAACCAAGAAGATTTAGGAGCTCAGTCATGGCCTGGTGCCACTACTGATGGTCATGTAGGAGGCGCTATAATGACTCACCTCCTACATGTATTATTATTATTATACAACTTTTATTCCATATCAACATATACATAATGGTAATAAAGAATGGGGCTATTGCTCCCTCTCCAATGGAGATTTTCCAGGTAGCCCTTAAATAAAATGACATTGATAATGACACCATATTGAAATAATTGAGAAATTTTAATTCTAATGTCTCTATTTGAGTTCTTCAATTGTTCTTTGTGTGATAGTCTCTTCGGTGTTGATGCATATTAGTGCATTTCTGATAGTTTTTGTCTTGTGGTCTATTAAGTAGCCACTTATATGTTCTTTCTTATGTGTATCCGGGCCTTGATGTTCGCAGTGACTTGACGTGTTGAATAGTTCATTAAATTGATGTTTTACTTCGGTAGATGAAAGTTCTTAGCGATTACTTATTCTTACTGTTCATATTTGGAGACCGTGTATAACAGATCTCTACACGGCTATTTGTTATTCCTAGACTTTGTTCATCTGTTTTCAATTACACCAATTATTTCATACACCAAACAGATTCATGTTAACATACTTATAGAAATCTCATAATTTTACAAAATATTCTTCAATCTTTTAATTAATCTGTCTTGTACATAGCAGAGACAGTTTAGATTTGACCAACACATAAATGTTCATTTGGTAACCTTCGCTTCCATCCTATACTAGATTAAAGAGATTCTGGCTTTTATGAACTAACAAAATTCTCTACTTCGTCCAGACCTATACTGGTGGACTAAGTCCTAGATTAATTACTCTTAAAAATAACGGTTTAAAGTTGTACATATAAAATAACAGTTCAATCAATAAATTTTTCTCCCCACCCTTCCCACATTTTACCGCTGTATCGGTCTTGGAGATAGGTCTTACATGCCTATATATTCCCCCCTCCCCTTGATCATATTAAAGTCTACCATGATTGTCCAATACGATTTATAATACCATTGATTTAGAAAGTCAATCCGTGTCGTTAAGCATTTAAGTTACAAAGTTCAGTTTCATTTCCTTTGGTCATAAGGTACATGTCACTTTCCAGGGGATAAACATTTTTGAGCCATTTTCTGAAGGCTTCCCTGGTTTTTATATCCCTGGGTTGTTGCGATAATTCGTTCCATAGTATTGGCATTCTATATAAATAAGATTTTTTGTAACATTCACTATTCGGTTTAGGCACTTTGAGTTTTTTACCTATACTCAGTCCTCTCAAATTAATTTGTCTATCATCGACATACTCTTGGTCTAAGGATCTACGAAACGCTAATTCCAGCATGTGACCCTGTCTCATAGTAATTAGTGACGACATATTAGTTATTGTATGTATTTCTTTAGTGCTTGTGTATCTTGGGAGTTTGAGTGCTATTTTCAAGGCTGTATTTTGTAAAGATTGTAGTCTCTCCAGGGGGGGCAGATTGATAGAAGATATCACCGTAGTCTATATGGGGTAGGATAGTAGCTTTATATATGAGCATCGTAGTTTGAGTATCGCATACCCTATAAAGTTTGGATAGTGATTTGAGTTTAGTTCTTATTGATTGAATCTTCTTCTCCATAAAGGTTTTAAAATATAGTTGACTGTTAATCTCTATGCCTAGAAATTTATAGAATCCAACTCCCTCCAGATCACATTGACCTATCTTGTACATTTTAACATTTGTGTTCTCCGGTCTCAAACTGACCATTAAATATTTATATTTTTTAGTATTCAAAGATATTTTGTTATTTGCACACCACTTAACTATGTTGTCTAAATCCATTTGTAAACCTTTGTTCATCCCTGTGTTTTTACATCTTTCACCATAAATTACCGTGTCGTCCGCAAAATGCTGGATCTTACAATTTTTTTACTACTTTGTGAAGATCATTCACATATAATATAAACAGAAGTGGCCCTAGAGCCGTTCCTTGCGGAACACCACAACTGACTTCCTGTGATGAAGAAAGAGTTCCATCAATGACTACACACTGAGATCGATTTTGTAGGTAATTTTCGAACCATCGTATTGGGCCATTTTGTAATCCAAAAGTCTTAAGTTTTTTAATTAAAATATCATGATTAACAGTATCGAAAGCTTTTTTAGAATCTAGGAAAATTAAGTCTGTTAAATTTTTATTATTTAAATTTTGATAAGTGTAAGTGAATAAACGATCCAATGCATCATTAATGGATTTCCCGCTTCTAAAACCATATTGTGCCTCGCATAAAATTTTTCCCTCTCAACATAAGAAGCGAGTTGACTCTGTACGCAACTCTCTAAAATTTTGGCTGGGAGGCTGATACATGATATTGGTCTATAATTGCTTGTATTATCTTTAGAACCTTCTGTAGTGATCTTTCGGATCCGATCCGCTCAACTACGCCAATAAAAGACTCCAACAAGGAAAGACCTTTTGCACAGCTTTTATTAAGCAACACAGGACAAGCTCCCCAACGACCTGACCAGTGGAGATGGTCCGGCCACCTCGTAATCCACACACCAACACAAACATGGTGTCACATCCGCAGGTTGATATATAAATACAGAGAGATGACAACCTTACTCTCGGAAGTTATGTACAGAAGTGTGGTACAAAAGGCTTGTAACAATAATATAAAGAGTGACATACATAAAGGGTAAGATAAGAACAATAAGGAAACTTCTTCCTAAAAAGGCAAAGTTAATGATATAAGCTGGTACTGCCCACTGGGTTAGTACAAGCATACCAACCTCAGCGGACAGCACCACACAACAATAAGACGGGACACTAAATGTCCCATGCCTTTCTTATAAGATACCCAAACCCACTACAATACTCCCCCTTTAATAAAAAGAGTTTAACATCAATATAAACTCGGCAACAAGGCAGTAATATACAGCATAAACACACCAGAGACAAATCCGTTGAAACAGTAGACTTCAGACAAATAAAAAGCAAGTCTGAACCACTTACACACATCCGCAGAAGCAAAAAAAAGTTTTTGGCAAATACATATAGGAGCATTTGGTGTCCTCACTATAAAAATCTACAGTATCCAGTGTAAAGCAGTTAGAGAATATAAAATGCAGTCCGAAAAACGGGTTCACATTTCTCCTTCTGAGAAAATGAGAATAAAGTCACTGTTCGTATCCTACTTATGAGCGATATAAAAATATTAATCAACGTCTCACTCTGTTCTGGTGGTTACATAGTCTGAAGGGATGTCCGTGGGCAATGCAGCATGTCGAAGAAGCGTTGCTCGACGCTGACACAGCGGGGGGGAAGGCTTGGAATGCTCGACGCTGCGTCAGCGGAGGCTTACAACTGCGGAGAATTCTGTTTAGGCGACGTCCATGGCACTGTCGTCGGCCTTGTCCGGGTTCTCGGGCTCCTTGGAGGGGTCCGCGGGGGCTGTTCGCTCGGCAGCTGGTTCCTTTGCTTCCTTTAGGGGCGTGACAGCAGCTTCAGGAGTACCGAAGATGCTCCCCAGATAATAGGGATTATCTGCCGTATCCTCAGCGACTGTCCTGCTAACCATAGGTGGAGAGGAACGAGGAGCAGGGACAGAAGCGGGCTTAATCTGCGCCAGCAGCCTGGTCAGCAGCTCGTATTGAGCAGCGTCAACACTTACTGCCGCACCGCCGGACGCAGACACAACTGACGTGCTTGCAACAGCTCCGCTGGACTGGGTGGTCTGCTCCACCTCTTCGCTTCTTACTTCCTGATCCAGGTCTGGAGTACTGGACCTCCCACACTCTGCCAATTCACCTTTTAGACTGGCGTTCTCCTCAGTAAGACTGCGGATAACGCCAGTGCAATTGGCGTCCATTGAGATTGGGTTCGAGAGAGAGATGGGACTGACAGTTAGTGCGAGAGAGAGAATTGACTGAGATAGAGGGGAAAGCTAAAGCATGCAGGAGACAGACAGAAAGAGATAGAAAGGGAGGGAGACAGAAATGACAGCGAGTCTGGGTGGGGCGGGGAGAGGAAGAGACCTGGATACTGTTTCATAATGAATATTTGGATAGCTTTGTGTGAGAAAGAATCTCACATCTCAGATCCACCATAATATCCATCACGATTCATATGATTCATAGAATTCATAGAAAAAAGTTTTTGGCAAATACATATAGGACCATTTGGTGTTTTCACTATAAAAATCTACAGTATCCAGTGTAAAGCAGTTAGAGAATATAAAATGCAGTCCGAAAAACGGGTTCACATTTCTCCTTCTGAGAAAATGAGAATAAAGTCACTGTTCGTATCCTACTTATGAGCGATATAAAAATATTAATCAACGTCTCACTCTGTTCTGGTGGTTACATAGTCTGAAGGGATGTCCGTGGGCAATGCAGCATGTCGAAGAAGCGTTGCTCGACGCTGACACAGCGGGGGGGAAGGCTTGGAATGCTCGACGCTGCATCAGCGGAGGCTTACAACTGCGGAGAATTCTGTTTAGGCGACGTCCATGGCACTGTCGTCGGCCTTGTCCGGGTTCTCGGGCTCCTTGGAGGGGTCCGCGGGGGCTGTTCGCTCGGCAGCTGGTTCCTTTGCTTCCTTTAGGGGCGTGACAGCAGCTTCAGGAGTACCGAAGATGCTCCCCAGATAATAGGGATTATCTGCCGTATCCTCAGCGACTGTCCTGCTAACCATAGGTGGAGAGGAACGAGGAGCAGGGACAGAAGCGGGCTTAATCTGCGCCAGCAGCCTGGTCAGCAGCTCGTATTGAGCAGCGTCAACACTTACTGCCGCACCGCCGGACGCAGACACAACTGACGTGCTGGCAACAGCTCCGCTGGACTGGGTGGTCTGCTCCACCTCTTCGCTTCTTACTTCCTGATCCAGGTCTGGAGTACTGGACCTCCCACACTCTGCCAATTCACCTTTTAGACTGGCGTTCTCCTCAGTAAGACTGCGGATAACGCCGTCCTTCTTTTCAGCAGAGGTGCGGAGAACCTGTATCAGCTTGGCCTGAGTCCTGAGAAGAGGTCTCCTTCTCCTTGGCTGAGGTCGACTTGGAAGCAGTCTTGGTGACAGACTTCATCCGGCGCATAACCCGAAGGTGCTGGGCCGAACAGTATGTCATCCTCAAAAATGCGCTGTTGTTAACAATAGTGGGGATGACATTCATAACCCAACCCACTGCTTTCTCCCGTGCTTGATTATGAATGACTGACTCGCCATTCATCAGGTGTTTCACTAGCTCCACTCTACAATCAAGCATCTGGGAGCAGTTGGGGTAGGGACATATCCACGCCTGGGAGGAGGGAGCATGGACCTCACAGAAGTGGCGGAAGAATCGGGCCCGGGTGGAATAGGCCCTTTAGATTTCGCGGTCGGACATTTCAAGAAATGAACGATACACTTACTCTGCAACAATTAAGGAGAGAAACAATCAAACATAGAGCATAACAGAGTATAACTGGTCACACCCAACTCAACACCCCTTTCGGACAACGTCTCGGACTTAAAGAAAAAGTCTGGTCTTTCACTACCAATCTTAGATTCGGCGAGTCTGAGACCTACTACCGGCGTAATTATAACTTGGTTTCTAGCTCTTAATAACACACTACGTGCACAAGTATGTTACTTTGAGTTCCACCCACATAAAATACCGGGACTTGACAAGGAATGGCGTGTTTAGTCTAGGAACACTACAGTCATTCATTCGCTAGACAAAACAACCAACATGGCGACTATGTGTTTAGCGCCAGACCGCTAAGTCACTTTCAACACCGATATTACAATAAATACCGTACACAAAGTTACCAAAATTCTTGTCACCTTCTTGCAACATGCTACAAACATTTCAAGGCACAAAGCAATAAGTTCATCTATTTGAAAGACTTACAGTTTGAACTTCTTTTCCGTCGTAGCTGTTGCTTGCTTGAAAATCGGAAGCAGAGTGCAAATGGTAAAACACACCGGCGGAACCAGTGGCCACACCCGGTGTTTCCAACCGCCGTCGCTTTTAGCAGCGCCACTGGACTCCCGCGCTCACACTGAGCCTTAGCGCAGACGTGTTTGACCAGTCTGGCTAACCTGTTCTTCCCTGCTGAGACTATACAGGGTGTTTTCCTCAAATTTCCTTGCCTATCTGGACAGGTTCGAGCAACCATCTATTTACTATAAATAGATTCCGGCCTTACAGCAAGTTCCGAGCTACCATCACTCGCAGGGCAAGCCTAGGCCTAGCTTTTTCCTGTCGTTCAAAAGAAGTACTCTCCGAGACCATATTCGTTTCCCAGTCATGTTGGACAGCAATCCAATCTGCCGAAATGGGAGCAAACAATTAACATTCGGTACAAATAAACTGTCTGCTTGACTTCTTGTTGTGTACTTTTTTAGGGGAGGAAAACCAGTTCAGAAATTTCCCTCCTGGATACCATTTTTCTTACTGATTCAACCGAACTGGGGCTTTACGCGTCCGCTGAGCCCTCACCAGTGGTGGGGAGGAGTCCCCCAAATTAGGAAACGGATTTCTCCGCACCCTCCTCTTAGGCAAAGGGGTTGGCAAGGTGACCACTGGAGCTGGTAACTTCCTAGGCCGACCCACTTTCCTTTTAACAGGTAACGAAGGAACAGCTGGTTGATCCGAAATCTGTTTTTTCGGTCTACCCCGCTTTTTCCTTGGAAGAACACCAGTACTAGGCAGGACAGGGGGATCAGCCAATGCTGTTCCGACCCCCGTCCCCCCTTTCTTAGGTCTCCCAGGCCTACGTTTGATACCCTTAGGAACCTGTTTTGTGGCAGGCAATACATGATCACCCGTCTTAACAGCATCCTTTTTCTTCTTCTTAGTCCGAGGGGGAACACTGGCGGGCGAGGTAGAAGTTACCTTCTTCCTCGGCCTACCTCTAGGCTTAACACCTATAGTGATCTTCTCCTTCTCGGACTTGGAAGGACATTCTACTCCCGCTATCACTTTACCAGCTTCCAGCCTGAGTATATCTCTACCCACTTTCTCCAGTTTCCTAAACTCTGGAGCCCTATGAAGGTTGCTAGCCTGGATGGGACCATTCTCATCAAAAGCGGGTTTGAGATAATCAATATGATACCTCAGCAAGCCTTCAGTGGTCTCAAGTTCACAAGTGGTACCGCCTATGAACTTATGTATCTTAAATGGGCCATCCCATTTTTGTCCAATTTTCTTGCTTGCCTTTGGGGGGCAATATCTGTAGACAACATCCCCCACAGCAAACTTCGGTGGTCGTGTACGTTTATTATAATCTCGTTTCTGGTTAACAGCAGAAATTCCGAGATTATTACGTACGTACTTGTGGCCATCACGCATCCACTGCTTCAAATTCTCGACAAAGGAAACCTTACAAGCGAAATCCAACCCATCCGGCTCCACCCCATGAACGATATCCATAGGAGCAACCAGTTTGGTACCAAAAACCACAGAGTTTGGTGTACACAAAGTACTGGCATGTACAGTCGCCCGGTAAGCATGAGCTATACACGGAGCTAGCATATCCCAGTTATCTTCATGATAGTCCGTCAGACAGGAGAGCTGCTCTACAAGAACTCTATTTAGCCGTTCGCTCTGTCCATTGGACTGAGGTCTGTACGGAAGAGTTATGAGCTTCTCAATCCCAAGCATGTCTAAAAGACTTCTCAGCAGCTGTGATCGGAATTCCGGAGCTCCATCGGTCTGTAAAGCTACCGGACATCTGAAGCGCAGAATCCATTCCTTAAAAAGGACTTCCGCACAGCTCTCTGAAGTGTGGTCTCTCATGGGATAGGCTTCGGCCCACTTGGAAAAATGATCCGTCACAACCATTATATAATTGTTTCCTCTAGGAGTTTCTTTAAACGGTCCTAGAATATCCAAAGATATACGGTTCCACCTATCACCATGTTCCTCTTTCTTTAGGAGAGATTTCCCACCTCCTATCTGAGATTTCCTTGTACTGCATTCAGGGCAAGCCCTGATCCAGCGTTTCAGATCATAACGTTGGCCGGGCCAATAATACCTCATCTTGGCTGACCATGTGTTCTTAAAAACACCAAAATGACCTGAGGTCTTCGGACCATGCATGCCCAAAAATATCTCCCTTCTCATTGAAGCAGGGACCACCTTTCGCCAATACTTTCTACCAGTGGCTAGCCGGACCCAGCCCAAGCATAGCACACCGTCCCTCATTTCCATACCGCCAAGATGTTGAACGCAAGTCCGAAATTCATCGGATTCCCCTGCAAGATCCCCCCTGCTAGGAATCTCTTCAGAGCCATCCAACATCGCGATTAATCTCTTGATCATCGGATCAGACTGTTGAGCTTCTTGTAGCTTATTACTTTTAGTCTCCACAACAGGGGAGACTTCAGTAGCAGCTAACACAGCGTCATGCAGTCTGCAATCTTGACAGTCCAGTCTTCCACATTTACGTGTTGGCAGGCGAGAGAGCGCATCAGCATTCTCATGCTTGCGACCCGCTCGGAGCAGGATCATGGCCTGATCCAACCCATACTCCTGCATGGTAGTCAACCACCTAGCAAGCATGTCTGTCGGATCCTTAAAATTTAGCAACCAGCGGAGAGAGGCATGATCCGTCCTCACATAGAAATTCCTATTACCCAGAAGATAATGTCTAAATTTCTTTAAATACGTTAGGACAGCAAGCAGCTCGCGTTTTGTAGCACAGTAGTTCCTCTGAGCCTTAGAAAAACTATTACTGGCATAACCCAAGACAACTTCAGGTCCATCCTGTATCTGTGAGAGGATTCCAGCCATTCCAAAACCACTTGCATCAGTGTCTAAAATGAAATCTCCCACCTTCCGGGGATATCCAAGCACTGGCGCCGTGGTCAGCAATTCCTTGACCTTGCTAAATGCAGCCTGACACTGCGGAGTCCACACTATTGGTCTGGTATAGCGCTTACCCTTACATGCAGCCGTCACAATGTCCTGCAAAGGAGAGACAATTTCGCCAAAATTGGGCTGAAACTCCCTATAATAAGAAGCAAACCCAATGAACTGCCTGACTTCCTTAGCATTTGTGGGAACTGGCCAATTCTGGACCTTCTCATTTTGCTTCGGATTGGCTTGAATACCTTTACCAGAAACAATCCGGCCTAGGTATTCAACTCGCCGACGGAAGAATTCACACTTCTTCGGCTTCAATCTCAAGCCATAGTCTTTGATTCTTTCAAGAACGAGCCTGAGGTTATGGAGACACTCATCAAGTGTCTTTCCAAAAACCACAATGTCATCCAAGTAAACCAAACATGACTTCCATTTGAGTCCGTCCAGCATGGTGTCCATCATACGTTGGAAGGTAGCCGGAGCATTGCACAGTCCGAAAGCCATAACTTTGAACTGGAATAAGCCCACACTGGAGAGGAAAGCAGTCTTTTCTTTGCTAGCCTCATCCATAGCCACTTGCCAATATCCGCTTTCAAGATCAAGTGTGCAAAACCATTGGTTTCCACCAAGAGCCTCGACACACTCATCAATCCTAGGCAGAGGAAAACTGTCTTTAATCGTGACGGAGTTCAACTGACGATAATCTACGCAGAAACGCTGTGTCCCGTCCTTCTTGGCCACCATAACAATAGGAGCTCCCCAAGGGCTACTGCTATGCTCAATTCGGCCTTCTCTATACATCTTCCAGATTTCTGCCTCCGCTTTATCATGTTTAGCAACTGGAATCCGTCTGTATGCTTGCTTGATCGGGCAAGCATCGCCAGTATCAATAACATGACGGACCTTATGAGTACATCCCAAAGCTTTATCTCCTGGTA
Source organism: Sthenelais limicola (assembly GCA_942159475.1). NCBI lineage: Eukaryota > Metazoa > Annelida > Polychaeta > Phyllodocida > Sigalionidae > Sthenelais > Sthenelais limicola. The sequence goes on along the minus strand of OW804100.1, from coordinate 61,720 downwards.
GAGAGAAGCAGCAACGGAATTCCTCCAAGAGATCTAGAGCATTTCGTTTTTCTTGGACTTCGGACAAGTCAGAATCGTCAACCATCTTTGTCAGTGGACACTCCGGAGTGGCCGGAATAGGAAGAGTAGGAGCGATCAGGTCATCATCCGCAACAGGAGACTCCAGCACCTGTATTGAATTAATGATTGCTTCCCTAATCATCTCCTCATTCTCCCCATCGTCAGACAGAGAATCCTGAGCTACCAAAGCAACTTCAAATACTCTGCCAACCACTCTATTCTTCTTTATTTTCAACGTGCGACCGGTCGGATTGGAGAAAGCCACCACGGCCGGAGAACCATCACCTGGTACATAAGTATTCAGGCTGCCCAAGGCTAGATCTTTCAACAATCGTTGGTCTGGCTCGAACATCATTCCTTCAACTGCGACTGAGCCACTGTCAATATAAAGTTTGGCCAAAGTAACTGCTTTGGGTTTGAGGATAACTGTCTTAAGCAGTTTCACCTCTCTCCCCACAATTGCATCCTCAACTTGAACCGCATTAACAGAGGAACTTTTGATTCTGCTAACAGGTTTTTTCCATAACTTACAAGTTACAGAAGACCCGTAATTATCCAAGAAGAAAGTCCCTGACCAATCCAGATTACATCGGTGCACATAATAGAAATCTGCACCTAATATCCCGCTTTCAGGACCTTGCAGTCCACTGACCACGAGACAAGTAATCATATACGTCCGGTCGCCAACTAGTAACGGACAAAGCACGCTCCCATATGTAACAATGGGTGTTCCATCTCCCATCGCACACACCATTCGTACCGACGTCATTGGTGGTGGATTTGGAAGGGATTCATAGAACCTTCTGGTGATCAAACTAGTAGTAGCACCCGGATCAACCAGAAAGCTGCCAGTTTCCCCGTCCATCGTTACAGGGGCATACCATCTTTCCCGTACCAACAATTTGGTAGGGATCTCCAAAGTTCCCTGTTCGTGTACAGAAACCTTCTGAACTCGAGCCGATTTAGTTGCTCCGCCCTTGACCAACACAATCTGATCTCGTTCAGCTTGGAACCCGGACTGCCCCCACCTCACACCTGAGGTAGAATCCGAGTCATCACAAAGCACATGGCCTTGCGACAAGGCTTTACCGTCCGGCAACGATCGCAAATCTCCAGTTTTCGGAAGGGGTTCACCTTGTTGTGAAGCCTCCAACGTAATAGCTGGTGCCTGGGCCTGCCCGCCAATTTCTGTACTACTCACAGCTTCACATCACATCTCGCTCCTTATGAGGGTCTCGCCGCGTTTCCCGAGGCCTTGGATGCAGCAGCATCTGCCTTCGGAACCAATCCAAGAAGAGCTAGTCTTCTGGGGCAAGCTGAGTTGAAATGCCCCTCCTCACTACAGAACCAGCATTCTCGGGTTGGTTTCCAGCGCCTGAATCTACCACGTCCACCTCCGGAGGAGGGAGTGGCCGAATCAGCACCCGGCACGGTCGTCTTACGTTGTTGCCAAGCCTGCAACGCCTGTACAATCACTTCACTAACATCATCCGAAATTGGTCCGGACTCAGCTAATGAAGATTTCTCCAACAGCTCCGTTACTTGGGCTACGGCTCTGGCACTAACTTTCTTCTCACCAAGTCCACTAGGAGCGGCGAACACAGGTGAGGTCATAGAGTTATGGGACTCTACACTAATTTCCTGAAGGGTCACAGAATCTACATCCTGAGTGCAGCTCTCATAGACTTCTGACCAATGAGCGCAATCATTTAGATCATTTGGCTGCTTGAAACTAATCCAAAGAGCCTGCTTCAGGTCAGAAAGTCCCTTCAAAAAGGTTCGGATACCCATGGTATGTGAAGTGCTATCCATCACTGTACCAAAGGCATACCTAGCCCTCTTTGCTACCTCATTAGCAAATGCTCGACCGTTCTGGCGAGGAGTTTGGCGACATTTAAATAGTTCCGCCTCCCTCTTCTCCCTGGAGTGTTCACCATAGTTGGCGTCCATATGTGCGACAAGTTCAGGAAGAGTAACCCCCTGGGGTAATTCTCCTAACTTGGCAATCTGACGCCTGCAACTACTTTTTAGCTGTCTCACGAACATAGTGTCCGTCCAGTTGTGAGCCTCGGCCACAACCTTCATCTCAGCCAAATGGTGAAGCCAAGTGTCCTTAGTGGAATCCCACAATCTGATTGTTCCTAGTCGTGGGCTGATATGTTCTTCGTCAGTATAGAACGTGTATGAGTATCAGCTGGGTCCGGCCCTGCATAAGTCAGGCCTTGCACCAATGACTTATTTCCATAAGCAGACTTCTGGGGACCCGCCGGAAGCAAGGTCAGCGATTGTGAGTGCATACCAGTTGGTACACACACAGTAGTGGTACGAAGCCCATCCGGATCAGTCCCTGTAGTGGAATGAACCAATGCTCTGGGCGTAGTAACCACTGGAGGTGTAGTACCTACCGGATCTCTTCGGACATAGGTCTCGTTAACAACATGTCCGCGTACATAAGAGTTGCTTTTCGGAGTAGCAGGCCTCTTAATGCTAGACATTCCACCTAGCTCAACTACCTTCTCCCCCTCATCTTTAGGCGAGGACTCGGCTACAGCTGCAGGCTCCCTTATAGTAACCTGTCTTTGAGCTCCGAAATGTCTCGGAGTCAAGAGTTTGTAGGAGTCACCCTCCTGATAACCCGGGCCAGCACCCGCATCAGCAAACGTCGAGGTTGCTGGCTGGATTATCTTCAGAGGGGTCATAGACAGAGCAAGCTTCTCTGCTAAATCCGCTTCGGAATCTAGCAGATGGTTGTGGAGCCTTGACAAATCGTCTACCCGAGACGCCTCCGTTCTCAATTTCTCATTCTCAGTTCTTAGCTCCCTAGTGGTAGCAGAAGCATCCCTAGAAACTTCCTCTAGGGTTCCCTGTAAATCCGAGTTCTGCTCAGTTAACTGATCGACAGATTTACGCATCATAATAAGCTGTTGATGAGAGTTGGAGTAGGCTCTTTTCCAACTCATCACCTGAGCTCTTAACGTAGATATCTCTATCTCGTCAGATTCCGTATTCTTAGCCGGATCACGGTAACCCCATGGGTCAAACCCAGCAGCACCTAGAGTTTCTGGTCCTTTCGGAACAGAATCAGGTGACTTCACACTTGGCGGAGCGGTTTTCCGCCTAGCTCCAATGCCAACTAAGTCATCCTTCTCCGGAGAAGCAACTCTAGATCTAGCAAGGTTGTCCTGGATCTGGGTATCAACGTCTACCAAAGGTTTAGCGGCTGCCATACTTTTTATTTTCTCAGAAAATATTTCTTGGAACTCAGAAATGAATCTAGTTCACCAATAGAGGTTTGCCCCGCGGCGAGCTTTGGTCACGGCACCAATTGTAGTGATCTTTCGGATCCGATCCGCTCAACTACGCCAATAAAAGACTCCAACAAGGAAAGACCTTTTGCACAGCTTTTATTAAGCAACACGGGACAAGCTCCCCAACGACCTGACCAGTGGAGATGGTCCGGCCACCTCGTAATCCACACACCAACACAAACATGGTGTCACATCCGCAGGTTGATATATAAATACAGAGAGATGACAACCTTACTCTCGGAAGTTATGTACAGAAGTGTGGTACAAAAGGCTTGTAACAATAATATAAAGAGTGACATACATAAAGGGTAAGATAAGAACAATAAGGAAACTTCTTCCTAAAAAGGCAAAGTTAATGATATAAGCTGGTACTGCCCACTGGGTTAATACAAGCGTACCAACCTCAGCGGACAGCACCACACAACAATAAGACTGGACACTAAATGTCCCATGCCTTTCTTATAAGATTCCCAAACCCACTACACTTCTTTATATAATGGAGTCACTATTGCTGATTTAAACTCTTTAGGCACTGTAGCTGTTTGAAGTGATAAGTTAAATAAGTAAGCGAATTGTTCACTTAGGGCTTTCATACAGGGTTTTAATATCTTGGTGGGCATAAACTTTATCCCTGAGGCTTTGTTATTTTCCACTTTTTTGGAGCCAGTTCTATAGCTGTGCTAGTGATGACATTAAAGTCAAATTCACTTTCCGCTATATCTCCATTTCCATCTTCTTCCCTTATTAGATCACTGTCTATTTTTCTTGCTAGTTCTGGTCCCACATTAATAAAAAATCTATTAAACTCTTCAGCTGCTGCTGCTCCTGTCAGCCTTTCACCGTTTTCATTAGATATCGTTATCTCTTCACTCTTAGACTTGTTTTTCCCACTAGATATAAGTGGTTTTATTATTTCCCAAAACTTACTTTTAATTTCCTTGTTCAATCTACACCTTAGCCTCCTGGCTTCGTCCCAGTCTTTGTCTAAACCAGAACTTTTGGCTTTTGTGTAAGCTTTGTCCCTCTTTTTCAACATGCTTATGATTTCCTTTGTGTACCATTCAGGGGTCCTAATAACATTTTTAAAAGTCTTAATTGGGCACATTTTATTAAGATAATGCTCGATAGTTGTATATAATAATTCCCAGGCTTTATCAACGTCCCTAGTTAAATAGTACTCAGTCCAATCTAGGTCTTTTAATATTTCCTTTAGTATTTGCATGTCAAGGTTCTTAGTATTCCTAGCTTCAAAAGTAGTTCGGATATACTTATTCTTCACTTTTTTTATTTGTATGAATACCGGAATTTGGTCACTAAGATTAATATTTATAGCCCCACTTTCATTAATTTCTCTAATGTTTGTATATATATGATCTATTTTGGATTTCGATTTTTTACTGATCCTAGAGTGGACTTTTATAGACTGTTGCAAATTGTATTTACTGAGAACAGTATTAAATCTGTCAGCCTGTATCGTTTTTCCAGACTCAATTGTATCCGAGTCGTAATTAAAATCACCTAGAACAATTATGTCTTTGGTGGAATCCACTGAATTTAACGCTTGCTTGAGCTTGGCTAGTGTATCCACCAGACATGCCTGAGGTGGCTTATAAACGTTAAAAAGTAATTTTGTTTTCATAAATTTTTTGGAAATCTCCATTTCCTGTATTTCAATATCTTTGTCAGATGCTTTTAGACAATCTAATTCCCCTACACTGACTCCAAGGGACTTGTGAACATACGTGACTAATCCACCTCCTCTACGTTTAGTCAGTCTATCAAATCTTACTAGATTATAATCATCTATTGCTATTTCCCCATCCGCTATGTGGTTATTTAGCCAGGTTTCCTGAAAGGAAAGGACCTGGGGGGAAGCATCCTTAATAAACTGCTTTACCTGATCAATTTTCTGGTATATACTCCTTATGTTCCACGATATGATTGTCAGCCCCTTGAGTTTTTGAAAGTCTCCTACGCTATACTCCATTTCTTATATTTGAATTTGACTCTCGACCTGAATTTCTGTAGACCAATATAAACCCCTTTGAACAAACGTTCATTCCAACGAACAATATAACATGTTTTCCTACAATTAAGTAGGAGGGAAGCGAAACACTCGCTCCTGCTTTCTTTTACAGACACCACATCATCTCCTTCCTCACAAGGATTGACTGTAGATCTAACTACAATGTGTACGACCTGTACCTTGAAACGGTCGTAATTAGCCTTCTTAGGCCACATTTCCTTAGATTTTACCATCTATATCTTCGGGTATTAATTGAGATGTAAGATGTATAATAGGTAATCACTGGAAAACTGGAAGGAAGTTATCGGGCAAAATGCCACAATTTAATAGGCTTGATAACTTTGGTTTATTGTTGCTATCATAAGGGGTGAAGTCGGGTTCGAAAAAACGCACTGTCACACCACCATAATTTAGCAACTTTGTTGAAAGGTAGTCCTATGTATTTCTAAAATTTCTGGAACAACTCATTAACATACATAATATTATCCACTCTCTTCAAATTGAAAACCTAGTACCTAGTACAGTCTCCAATTTTGTCTTCAACTGACATAAACATTGGTCATCTAATAACATATGTTTTCTTCAAAGTTCTACGTAAACAGTTTTACCGAATATTGTCCCTGCATTTCGCACCAATATTTAGGTGTATAGGGTAAATCAGTAATAGTATTAGGATCAATACTCCTGCAACAATTTCATTTACATTTAGTCGTAGATGTTTGAGCACAATACACTATATATGTCCTGACACATTAGACATATTCAACAATACTCATATATACCATGACCTGATCAGTCATTGTTACTATGACATTGGAACCAATATCTCACTCTCATTTCCGCTCTGTCTTTTATCTAGAGTACATAAATTATACTCGTGATTAACAATCAAGGGAAGGCCCTTTCTTCTGCACTCTGATAACAGTGATATATCCTGTAATACTATTCTCAGGGAGTTCCATGGATATGACTAAAAACTATCAGGACAAAAGAAGATTCAAATAATGCTAGACAATGCAGCAAGTTAAAAGTACCTCGGTATCGAGGTGGACTTTTAAGAAATTCATGACAAAGAAGGAGAACAGAGATAAAAACACATTGCTGTTAATATGTAAAGTGATGGTAAGACCAATAATAGATTATGGAGGTGTATTCTACTCTGCTACCGCACAAGCTCGCCTTACTTACTTAAAAATACAAGAAGTATGATACATGTACACTTTAAACACAGTTGCCCCTACAGGCACTCGGCCGAACCCTGTACAGCAAATAGTATAACTAGAAATGCTGAAGTAACTAAGATTCATGAATGTAATGACTCCTCTGTGTTAATAGAAATGTGTATGTTCACTAATGACAACACTGTATGCTTGTATGATGGCGATATTGTTATAGAACCATAGTAGAATGTTAAATATGTTACTGATAATCACTGCTATACCGTTCAGAAATTGAATTTCTTAAATATGGTAATGTAACCCCCATTTTAAGGAAATATGCAATCCAGAAACTGTATTCCTGTGCAAGTAATGGGATTCGAAACCCATCTTAAAAAGTAACAAGTCAATACAACGATAGGGAAAGGGGAAAAGAAAGTGGGAACTATTATGCTATGTTAGTCTGTAGTTGGAGAGATATCAACTCAACGTTTAGGAGGGGAAGGGGGGGGAAGGGTAACAATTTAATTGTAAATGAATAAGGGGGTTGAGTGAAAAAACTAAAACAACTCAACTTACTCAGTAAATGATAATAATGACCAGTAAAGTAGGATATTAAGACAGACACTATAAACATATGAAGTATATCATGTGGACTCTGTTAAAATATGAACCAAAGTAGCTAACTCTATTAAGATTGTTGATTATCCCAGCCGCGAGAAGGAATATAAGGCAAACTTAAAGCAACTTGCTAGCATTAAGAAATGAGGATTGAAGTTGTTGTTTTTATTATTATTATATTGTTTAATGGGAGGTCGTTGGAAGACCTGCATTGATGCAGAGGTCCTAACCCACTTCCTAGATTTTATAACTACTGTTAACCATGAATCATATTATAACCAATTGTAACTGTATATTGAATCTTGAATAAAAGTATTATATATATATTGGTATTAGACTCTTTTTAATAAAGGGGGAGTATTATATTGGGTTTGGGTATAATATTATTCCTGTATGGGACGTACAATGTCGACTTATGTTGTTGTGTGGTTGTGTAAAGGTAGTGTCAGCAATAAAGTCAGTGCAAAATGTGTAATGTGTTTTTATTGCTAAGCTGAGCTGATCGAATCTGAAGATCACTACACAATCATCCTTAATAATAACCCATTTCCTTCTTTCTTTCTGAGATAGCTCTTTCATTGATTTACAAATACAGGTAACATGATCATATACTTATCAAACGAACGTAGACGCTTGCCCCAAAAGTTTATCTTTGTCATTTGCCTAACTTTGGCTGTACCCTCAATTTTTACTAAGAAAGGAATTCTTTTCCGGGGAAAACATGTTGTCAATTTTATACCGTCCTATGTGGAACAATCAGATTGTTTACCTAAATGGACATTTACCACTTTCATCACCAAGGGACAAAAGCCAACATGGATGGTTGGCAAAGGTGAAAAGGTTGTTTACCTCCGTGTGCCTAAACCAGACAGAAGAATCACAAAGTTGTCCCAGAAGGATATAGAAAGATCTTTAAATGTAGCCCATGAACTCATACTTCACCTGCCTCCAGGAATGCATAACACTTCCACAAAAAAATTAAGAAAAGCTATTCTAAGAATAAAACCATCAATCATTCCACAACTTGATCGTTGGTTTCAACTCACACCAAAGATCACTACACTGTCACTGAACTATATTACAAGACAACTTGAGATTCTCAAAACCAAAACTGACCCTGACAACCCGTGGTCTCTCCATTGTGATGGTTGTTTTAAAAACGAATTTGAAACTATTATAGATCCTGAATATGCATGCGAAGGTGAGAATGATATTGATGTATTGGCTATAGTCACCAGCACACCATTGGCCAGGAGCAGCAGAGATGCAATACGCACAACCTGGGGACAATGGTCAAAGAACAATACTTCCAACTTTAGACTTATCTTTCTCTTTGGAGATGGCTGGAGCCATGAGGAAAGCAGCTTACTCAGGCATGAGAGTGTTAAATATGGTGACATTCTTCAGGACAGTTACAAGGATAGTTATTACAACCTAGCTCAGAAGGTTATCAGTGGTTACAAATGGGCTCAGAGAGCATGTTCCCGTGCCAAGTACATACTCAGGGGAGCTGATGATACGTTTGTGTATATCCCAGACATTATAGGCTTCATACGTACATATGGACATCTGCCAAAAGTAAAGGATTACCAATGTGGTCAATGTTTGGTACATAAACCGTACCGCTACCCAGACTTCAAAGGATACCTTTCAACAAATGATTATGCAGATGATTCTTTTCCCCCATATGCTTTAGGAACAGTGTATCTTACATCAATGAATCTAACAAATAGAATTGTCGAGAAATCAAAGGATGTAACATTTATGCCTATAGAAGATAGTTATTTTGGCTTAGTGCTTAGAGAAATAGGGAGTGGATGTTTAGATATTCACCCATTTACTGCTGCTGATAATGCTGTTGACAACATTCAAAAACGTATACTTTTCAGCAAAACGCACTTTCAGGCAACCTAACGCTAAGGTTGGATGTAATGCATTGGATTCATTATAATTTGAATAGTAGCTGGTAGATAGAATATCGAGAGGATGGATCTGTAGGGTTATTGAGTCCGTCGGTGAGTAGCTCATAGGGAGCAGATCGTAACACAAGCACACAACTCAAGATTCCAAATAATATTATGACTAACTTGTTTATTACCCAAAGGGTGCCTCTCCCCCACTCTGCAATATGCAGTAGTGGCAGGAGGGGCCGTGGCACTATCTCCGATAGGCTCACCACCAGGCATGACTCATGGGGGTGGGACTCATGCCATACAAAAGTATAGCATCTTGTATATATATCACACTATATTAAATGAGAGAGACGAGGGATGCGGTTACAACGGCGTCCAAAAGTCCGCCCTTTATTCAATAAACAAATAAACAAAGAAAAATTTTTTCCTCAATGTGAATATGATGTTGCGTACATGGCTGCTATACCAGAACTGGTTGGTTGCTACGACAAACACAAGAGGGGCGGGAAACGGTAGTTAAGCAGAGTCATGCCGCAGATATAGCCCTATTCATAATTACATAATAAATAGAAACCATATCACACTATATTAAATGAGAGAGACGAGGGATGCGGTTACAACGGCGTCCAAAAGTCCGCCAAGTCCCAATCGTATAAATATATAATTAGAATGTAAGAAGAAGAACACACGGTAGAACATGGTAGAATCATTGGTCAAACAATAAATGTCTCAGTAGAAAAAGAAGAGAACTAAGTCTCAAGTCTATCAGCAAATGTTCATCACAGTTCAAATATCACAATTTGGTAATAACGGAAGAGATCTTGCTCTCAATGTCACACTTCCTATCGAAAGGTGTAATCAGATAGGATAACACCGCCATCGACCTCCAATCGCCAATACTTTTTATGTCTTCAAGAGGAACGCCCGAGTCGTGCAAGAATGCCGCGCCACTTCTGCGCAAGGAGTGGAGGCCGACAGAGGAAGGGTCGAGACCAATAGCAGCGGCACAGCTTTTGAGGAAACACTGGACATCAGAGTATAAGACAGGCGTAGGTCCGGACGGCGAGGACTTCAAGAACAAGGGACTGTCCGAGCTGGCAGGAAATCTGTAGAAATGGGTACGTAGAAGAGAACAGGCACATAAAGCCGGCTTCTCTACGAAGAATACAGGAATCGAATGGGTGCGATCTCTGTATTGTAAAGTCTTGGACGAGCGAATGTGGATCACCATGCCCTGAGGAACAAACTCCACATCAGATCTTCTAACAAGGTGGTCATTGGACGTAGCAGAGGTAGGAACAATGTTCGACTTTCTGAGCAACGTCCGAAAGGACAGTGCTAACACACTCCAGAAAGTAACATTGTCTAGTTTGGAGAAGTCCGAGGAGTCATACATAGCTAGAAGATTGGCAACAGATAGACACGCTTTCTGACGAACCTCCTTACCTAGCAACCTGGCTAGGCCCATCAAGGTCAGTTTGACGAGGTATCTATCTCTGAAGAGAGCTGGATATCCAAAGAAACGATGCAGTGTACAAATAGCAGAAACATAGTTATTGCATGTGGAGTACTTAACAGACCTGCCCATGAAAACTAAAAACCGACAGACTGTACGGTCAGTAGCAGGCAAGGGAGCTAGGGAATTTTGTTGACAGAAATCGATAAATTTTCCCCACTGACTATTCCTGGTCTTCAGTGTGTTGAGAGACCATGCAGCGGCTAAAGTAGAGCTGACTTCACCATCCAACGAGGGAATGTCCACCTTGAGACACTTGCGAACTGCAACAGATCAAAAATGGGCATATGTCAGCCACGTCGCCAGAGTGGGCAATTCTAGATAACATGTCAGGTTAATGATTATCAACTCCCCTCACGTGCCTAGCTGTAAGGTGGATATTAGAACGAGCACAAAGCCAGAAAATTTCACGTAGTAGGGACATGCTACACTTGTTCCTGCTAACGCCCTTGTTGATAGCACAAAGAACCTGCGTATTGTCGGAATAAATCACAACATGGAAGTTCGCCCAAGACACAGCAAAACGTAGGAGGGCCAACTTCACAGGCAAAAGTTCCAGGACGTTTATATTATCTAAACAACCATGGGGAACAAACTGTATAGCATTAATCCAGTGGCGATGAGTGGCACAGAGGAGGTCGTGGTTACGAGGGTGCACATCCAGACTGTAATGGCCAGCTTGCCAGTCAAGGCCTGACTGGAAACCGTAGCCACTGAGGCAAGCATCCGTATGTAGGGTAGGACCACTGCCATAATTATACTTGACCATCAGATTTCTGCCATTAAACACAGATGAGAAATCAAGCCACCATTTGATGTCCTCTTGAAAATCAGCAGAAATTCTAATCCTTGGATTACCGTCGGGCAGATTCTTGAGCAGATCAATAACTCGCCGCGAAAAGGTACGACCACCTTTCACGACCTTTGCGGCATGGGCAAGAACACCGCAAAGTCTCTGGACTTGTCTTTTGGTAGCTCTGCGACGGTTCCGGAAGAAAGACAGTTCAAGGTAAAGCTTCAGCATCTTGCTATCCGGTAGGGCTACTTCCATCTTGAGGGAATCAAAGAGGATGCCCAAATACACAGTTGAGGTACTAGGGGACGTACACTTATCCCAAGAGACTTTAAATCCCAAGGAGCCAAGAATTTGTATTAGGCAAGATTGGGCAGCTTGGCATTCTTCAAATGTGTCACCAAAACACAAAAAGTCGTCGAGGTAATTGATACAGGTGGTGAAACCATGGCGATGCAGACATCTCAGGACAAAGTTAGATATCTGAGTGAAGATATACGGCGCACACTCAATGTGAATATGATGTTGCGTACATGGCTGCTATACCCGAACTGGTTGGTTGCTACGACAAACACAAGAGGGGCGGGAAACGGTAGTTAAGCAGAGTCATGCCGCAGATATAGCCCTATTTATAATTACATAATAAATAGAAACCATATATATATATATATATATATATATATATATATATATATATATATTTATATTTCAGAAGAGGGCGCTAAGGATTATATTGAATAGGAAGGATTTAACTTTCTTACAACATACTGGATCAATGTTAATAACCCCAGAGAAGGGAGATTGGATTATTAATTTCATGAGACTACATAAGACTGTCAATACAAGATCTAAATTAAATTATTAATATTAGCAATATTACTACTATATCATAGTGGTGTCTGGTTCCTGATATGCTGACTCAGCTGACCCAACCGGACTAAGCAAACCCTGATAAACCGGACTAATACCAAAACCCTAGACAAATAGATCAAAAGAAAAGGGGAACTAAGCAACAACCTCAGCATAAGGTAGGATCTGAAAATGAGGAAACAGAGAATAGTTTCTTTGGTCAATAATGGTGATTTGGCAATGTATATGCCCAGATGGCAGGTGTTTTTGAATAAAGGATTGTAAAAAACACTCCCAATTTGTAGGACTCGAGGAGGACTTTGCTTGTGATGCATGGTTCTCGCTATAATCAATCCACCACATGTCCCTGGGTGGAACTGTCACAAATACCATTTGTGAAATACCAGCTTTGACCCATCTAGGACACCATATCGGACAAGGTAAACACCTCCAAAAAGTTGTAACTTCTGCCAAAAAGACATGGCAGGGGCATGACATAGACTTTGGAAAGAGTCATCTCTGAACATGACCAGGGCAAGTTGTGGTAGGACAGCAAGAACTGAGACCAAATGGTGCCCCCTATATAGTCTTTCTAATGTGTGGGGGACTTTTAGTATATGGAGATTTATCTATTTAGAAATAAGTAGTTTCGGCATCTTACCGCCCCGAAAAAGCTCGGCAGCCCGCTTTCAATGGTGCTACGGCCATTCCGGACGCGCCGCTGCGCTCAGTGGACGCGTCACGACTAGGCTGACATGTGAGAGAACGTCTATGGGGGTGCGGGATTTTATTCAGGACCACTACCTTGTCCTCGACTGGAGGATGGAAGGAGATGAACTATGTAGTTTCGGCATCTTACCGCCCCGAAAAAGCTCGGCAGCCCGCTTTCGATGGTGCTAGGGCCATTCCGGACGCGCCGCTGCGCTCAGTGGACGCGTAACGACTAGGCTGACATGTGAGAGAACGTCTATGGGGGTGCGGGATTTTATTCAGGACCACTACCTTGTCCTCGACTGGAGGATGGAAGGAGATGAACTATGTAGTTTCGGCATCTTACCGCCCCGAAAATGCTCGGCAGCCCGCTTTCGATGGTGCTAGGGCCATTCCGGACGCGCCGCTGCGCTCAGTGGACGCGTAACGACTAGGCAGACATGTGAGAGAAGGTCTATGGGGGTGCGGGATTTTATTCAGGACCACTACCTTGTCCTCGACTGGAGGATGGAAGGAGATGAAATATGTAGTTTCGGCATTTTACCGCCCCGAAAAAGCTCGGCAGCCCGCTTTCGATGGTGCTAGGGCCATTCCGGACGCGCCGCTGCGCTCAGTGGACGCGTAACTACTAGGCTGACATGTGAGAGAACGTCTATGGGGGTGCGGGATTTTATTCAGGACCACTACCTTGTCCTCGACTGGAGGATGGAAGGAGATGAACTATGTAGTTTCGGCATCTTACCGCACCGAAAAAGCTCGGCAGCCCGCTTTCAATGGTGCTAGGGCCATTCCGGACGCGCCGCTGCGCTCAGTGGACGCGTAACAACTAGGCTGACATGTGAGAGAAGGTCTATGGGGGTACGGGATTTTATTGTGGACCACTGCCTTGTCCTCGACTGGAGGATGGAAGGAGATGAAATATGTAGTTTCGGCATCTTACCGCCCCGAAAAAGCTCGGCAGCCCGCTTTCGATGGTGCTAGGGCCATTCCGGACGCGCCGCTGCGCTCAGTGGACGCGTAACGACTAGGCTGACATGTGAGAGAACGTCTATGGGGGTGCGGGATTTTATTCAGGACCACTACCTTGTCCTCGACTGGAGGATGGAAGGAGATGAACTATGTAGTTTCGGCATCTTACCGCCCCGAAAATGCTCGGCAGCCCGCTTTCGATGGTGCTAGGGCCATTCCGGACGCGCCGCTGCGCTCAGTGGACGCGTAAAGACTAGGCTGACATGTGAGAGAAGGACTATGGGGGTGCGGGATTTTATTCAGGACCACTACCTTGTCCTCGACTGGAGGATGGAAGGAGATGAAATATGTAGTTTCGGCATCTTACCGCCCCGAAAAAGCTCGGCAGCCCGCTTTCGATGGTGCTAGGGCCATTCCGGACGCGTCGCTGCGCTCAGTGGACGCGTAACGACTAGGCTGACATGTGAGAGAAGGTCTATGGGGGTGCGGGATTTTATTCAGGACCACTACCTTGTCCTCGACTGGAGGATGGAAGGAGATGAAATATGTAGTTTCGGCATCTTACCGCCCCGAAAAAGCTCGGCAGCCCGCTTTCGATGGTGCTAGGGGCATTCCGGACGCGCCGCTGCGCTCAGTGGACGCGTATAGACTAGGCTGACATGTGAGAGAACGTCTATGGGGGTGCGGGATTTTATTCAGGACCACTACCTTGTCCTCGACTGGAGGATGGAAGGAGATGAAATATGTAGTTTCGGCATCTTACCGCCCCGAAATAGCTCGGCAGCCCGCTTTCGATGATGCTAGGGCCATTCCGGACGCGCCGCTGCGCTCAGTGGACGCGTAAAGACTAGGCTGACATGTGAGAGAAGGTCTATGGGGGTGCGGGATTTTATTCAGGACCACTACCTTGTCCTCGACTGGAGGATGGAAGGAGATGAACTATGTAGTTTCGGCATCTTACCGCCCCGAAAAAGCTCGGCACACCGCTTTCGATGGTGCTAGGGCCATTCCGGACGCGCCGCTGCGCTCAGTGGACGCGTAACAACTAGGCTGACATGTGAGAGAAGGTCTATGGGGGTACGGGATTTTATTGTGGACCACTGCCTTGTCCTCGACTGGAGGATGGAAGGAGATGAAATATGTAGTTTCGGCATCTTACCGCCCCGAAAAAGCTCGGCAGCCCGCTTTCGATGGTGCTAGGGCCATTCCGGACGCGCCGCTGCGCTCAGTGGACGCGTAACGACTAGGCTGACATGTGAGAGAACGTCTATGGGGGTGCGGGATTTTATTCAGGACCACTACCTTGTCCTCGACTGGAGGATGGAAGGAGATGAACTATGTAGTTTCGGCATCTTACCGCCCCGAAAATGCTCGGCAGCCCGCTTTCGATGGTGCTAGGGCCATTCCGGACGCGCCGCTGCGCTCAGTGGACGCGTAAAGACTAGGCTGACATGTGAGAGAAGGACTATGGGGGTGCGGGATTTTATTCAGGACCACTACCTTGTCCTCGACTGGAGGATGGAAGGAGATGAAATATGTAGTTTCGGCATCTTACCGCCCCGAAAAAGCTCGGCAGCCCGCTTTCGATGGTGCTAGGGCCATTCCGGACGCGTCGCTGCGCTCAGTGGACGCGTAACGACTAGGCTGACATGTGAGAGAAGGTCTATGGGGTGCGGGATTTTATTCAGGACCACTACCTTGTCCTCGACTGGAGGATGGAAGGAGATGAAATATGTAGTTTCGGCATCTTACCGCCCCGAAATAGCTCGGCAGCCCGCTTTCGATGGTGCTAGGGCCATTCCGGACGCGCCGCTGCGCTCAGTGGACGCGTAAAGACTAGGCTGACATGTGAGAGAAGGTCTATGGGGGTGGGGGATTTTATTCAGGACCACTACCTTGTCCTCGACTGGAGGATGGAAGGAGATGAAATATGTAGTTTCGGCATCTTACCGCCCCGAAAAAGCTCTGCAGCCCGCTTTCGATGGTGCTAGGGCCATTCCGGACGCGCCGCTGCGCTCAGTGGACGCGTAAAGACTAGGCTGACATGTGAGAGAAGGTCTATGGGGGTGCGGGATTTTATTCAGGACCACTACCTTGTCCTCGACTGGAGGATGGAAGGAGATGAAATATGTAGTTTCGGCATCTTACCGCCCCGAAAAAGCTCGGCAGCCCGCTTTCGATGGTGCTAGGGCCATTCCGGACGCGCCGCTGCGCTCAGTGGACGCGTAAAGACTAGGCTGACATGTGAGAGAAGGTCTATGGGGGTGCGGGATTTTATTCAGGACCACTACCTTGTCCTCGACTTGAGGATGGAAGGAGATGAAATATGTAGTTTCGGCATTTTACAGCCCCCCGAAAAGCTCGGCAGCCAGCTCTGGATGGTTATGGAGATCCCAATTGACAGTGGACAGCTTATGTAGTGTGGAATGCGATGGAAGGCCCTAGGTCCCAACATGAGGGTTACACTGCTTGCTGATTGATAACAAAAATTGATATTTCTCTTCAGATTAGCATACTGACAAATTCTACGAAATGCTCCGAATTGAAATTCCTTCGGCAGTCTGGTCAAGGAACATGCTTTACGTCTCCTACCAAAATATCTAAGCCTAGCTTTTGAATAAGTTGGTCAAATCAACCGTATCGTGATTTCTCTTCGGTTTAGCATACTGACGAATTCTACGTTTCGAAAATGAAGGGATGCTCTGAATTAAAATTCCTTCGGCAGTCTTGTTGCCGAACATGCTTTACGTCTCCTACCAAAAAATCTAAGTCCTAGCTTTCAAATTAGTTGGCTAAATCAACCGTATCGGGATTTCTCTTCAGTTTAGCATACTGACGAATTCTACGTTTCGAAAATGAAGGGATGCTCCGAATTGAAATTCCTTCGGCAGTCTTGTCGCCGAACATGCTTTACGTCTCCTACCAAAAAATCTAAGCCCTAGCTTTTGGATAAGTTTGTCAAATCAACCGTATTGTGATTTCTCTTCAGTTTAGCATACTGATGTGCCTACAAAGTCCAAAAGTTCGTAGCCACTTTGCAATCTCAAAGGAATTCGACGTTTCGAAAATGAAGGAATGCTCCGAATTGAAATTCCTTCGGCAGTTTTGTCGCCGAACATGCTTTACGTCTCCTACCAAAAAATCTAAGCCCTAGCTTTTAGATAAGTTTGTTAAATCAACCGTATCGTGATTTCTCTTCAGTTTAGCATACTGATGTGCTTACAAAGGCCAAGAGTTCCTCGCCACTTCGCAATCTCAAAGGAATTCGACGTTTCAAAAGTGAAGGGATGCTCCGAATTGAAATTCCTTCGGCAGTCTGGTCAAGGAACATGCTTTACGTCTCCTACCAAAATATCTAAGCCTAGCTTTCAAATTAGTTGGCTAAATCAACCGTATCGGGATTTCTCTTCAGTTTAGCATACTGACGAATTCTACGTTTCGAAAATGAAGGGATGCTCCGAATTGAAATTCCTTCGGCAGTCTTGTCGCCGAACATGCTTTACGTCTCCTACCAAAAAATCTAAGTCCTAGCTTTCAAATTAGTTGGCTAAATCAACCGTATCGGGATTTCTCATCAGTTTAGCATACTGACGAATTCTACGTTTCGAAAATGAAGGCATGCTCCGAATTGAAATTCCTTCGGCAGTCTTGTCGCCGAACATGCTTTACGTCTCCTACCAAAAAATCTAAGCCCTAGCTTTTGGATAAGTTTGTCAAATCAACCGTATTGTGATTTCTCTTCAGTTTAGCATACTGATGTGCCTACAAAGTCCAAAAGTTCGTAGCCACTTTGCAATCTCAAAGGAATTCGACGTTTCGAAAATGAAGGGATGCTCCGAATTGAAATTCCTTCGGCAGTTTTGTCGCCGAACATGCTTTACGTCTCCTACCAAAAAATCTAAGCCCTAGCTTTTAGATAAGTTTGTTAAATCAACCGTATCGTGATTTCTCTTCAGTTTAGCATACTGATGTGCCTACAAAGTCGAAAAGTTCCTAGCCACTTGGCAATCTCAAAGGAATTCGACGTTTCGAAAATGAAGGAATGGTCTGAATTGAATTTCCTTCGGCAGTCTGGTCAAGGAACATGCCTTACGTCTCCTACCAAAAAATCTAAGTCCTAGCTTCGAAAGAAGTTTGGGAAATCAACCGTCTTGTCTATTTCGATTTTTTCCGATTTTTAAAACCACTACTGTATTACTAATATCCAACTGACAACCAAACCAATCACACATTTCGGAAGGTCCGGAAAACCTGATTTAAAGCAATATTTAATCCAAGTCAATAAGTTGCTTAAAAGGTAATAATTATGGAGTTTTCATTTTGGTACTAACTTGGCATGAGAACATGAGAAAATGATCCGATTGCCAATTCCTTTTTGCAGCTGTTATGGCCGGTACCCGTGTTTCGGCACTCCGAATTCTAGAAGTCTAGCCATAGGAGAACTTGTCTGAATCGGCATTCTAAAATGGGAATCAGAAATATCCCAGACACACACATACAATTATCCTCTATTAATCCACACAGACAGACCCACATACACAATCAAGGAATTGAAATTAAGTCTAGATAGCCTGCTTACCTCAAGCTAAACTTAAGAATGGCTGACAGAGCATGTGACAGGAAGTCAAGCCCCAACTCAGGAAGTACTGGTGTTGCCCTCTGGTGGCTCCCCCCAATGATACTTCAGTTCAACTGCCCATATGATTCTGTGGTGGATCATGTTTGTGATTGTTTATGTTCATTTTGACCCGATTAATGATATTCAGTAATTGCTAACTAGTAACTGCCCTTTTCCTTGTTGACCTAATTAGCCATTAACTAGTTTTAATCTTAATTACCCATCTGTTCCTTTGGATTTGAATGACCGGATAATATTGATACTGCCCTAACCCTAATATAACTGCAAGCTTGACAGTTCTCTTGGTTCCTGCCTCATTGGTTATTCAAGTACCCCTTTATATATTCGGTAGTCTTCATGTTAATTGAAATAGGAGGCCTAAGGTCAACAAAGACACATTGGCATAGATGGATTTGGAAAGGTCTTTTTATGTAGTTTAATCAATCTTATATAACACATAGCTGTATTTGAAATAATAAATATGTCAGAGGGAAAACTATGAAAAAATACAAAGTGCCCCCTGGTGGCACCTAATAAGCTGAAAAATAAATGGCACCTATGATTTCCTAAATCTTTGGACCCTGACAGAATTTTCTGTGCAATAAAATTTTAGCATTGATGTCCCCCGGGACTACACAGCGAAGCCTAATAATCTGTTTTTTTCTGGCTGTTCCAACGAGCATTGTGTTAATCGTACATCATCCCCACCGACTAAGGTGTTATAAAGTGAAATACGAAAAGGAAAGTTGTATGAACGAGTGCTTTTTCTCTGATTAGGTAGATGTGATAATTGTTTGAGTGGGTTTTTCATTAGTGCTCGTTACTGAATATGATGTTGTTGGGTGGATTGTGGGTAGAATTGTGTCGTGTGCATGCCGGGGAATTGTGTGGACTTTTTTTTTTTTTTTTTTTACTAGTGGGGAGCAAGGACTGATGTCATTTCTATAGGTGGTATGTATTATGTATGTGCTGGAGGTTACTTCAATCCTCTTTCCAAGTATCACAACTGAGCCGGGGTTACCAAGACAAGGCGCAAGGGCCTGTGTGACGCTTGTGAATCTTTGCTTTTTTTTGTGATAGCCCTATACTTATTACTTCCGAATATAGCCGGTGGAATTTATCTTTTATAAATAGTTTTTCTTCCATTTCTCCACGAAATATATTCATTGAGGGAAATACTCTGTGAAAACCAATCTGTCAAATGCTGGGGGTAGGATTAGCTAGTTAGTAGGGGATGCTAGTTCTTTCAAGAGCGTCTATATGTATATAGACTTAAAGTCCCCAATATATTGGGTCTGTCTTTCAAGACAGTGCTATTGGGACCACATGGAAGGATTATACTTATAACATTTCTGTTGTGACTAAAATGTTTTCCATCATTAGCCAATGCTATATATATAATTAGCTTTCACATTCATATTGTATATTGGCATTGTATAGGAGTTGCAAAATCCTCTGCCTCATGCAGTCATATTGGGTCAGACCCAACAATTTTATTGGGCCCTTCTGACCCTTGATTGACCCAATTCCCAGTGGAATGGAATATATAAGCATGGCATTGTCCATTGGCATTACTGCTATATTTCACCATATATTTTTTATATAGTTAACAACTTATTCGGGCCATTAATCTTATTGTATTTGGTCTGTCATCGTCTATGAGTATGATATTGGATCTGTCACCATACTGGGCCGTTTCATGAATTTAAATAAAAATTTAAAATGAATAACATTGATCATACATCAAAACTAGGATTCAGCAGTTTTCATAAAGTTGGTTTTTATTCTCTATAATAGGTTCTCGATGTATGCAATGTACAAAATTGGCAAGGATTTCTTGCAGTTTGAGGCATTTATTAAGCACTGGCAATGTTTGCTTGATAACAGAATCGTAAACTTCCACTTTTAGTACATTTTATGACGACATCTGTGCAGTATTACTTTAGATAATTCACTGGGATGTGCTGCTTTAGAGCAGTTGCATTTGCATTTGTTGAATTGACAAATTAATCAAGTTTTTTTCCGATAATTGAAAAGCTGGGCTCTGATCTGCAACGCTGTCCTTTCTCGCAAGCATGGGTATTTCTCTTTTGCTGCAGTGATTTGAGTGTTTCTAACTGATGTCATTTTCCCACTCAGGTAGGTCTTGAAAAACGATTTGAGGGCACAGCACTCATCCTGTGACCAGCTCTTTCTTTGCTTTGGAATCGCCCTTTGTTTGCCTGAAATGATAACAAATTATGTCAGTTTTTTATCAGACAAGTGTTTACCGGACAGAAATTAGCTAGTGTGGTACGTTCCATTCATGCCAATGCAGAATCTATGGGAGTTTCCCTTTCAATTGCTTGGCTGCAAATCTAAAGAACACTACTGTCATGATAGGAGAATATGTCTCTTGCAAATAGCTTCTGCAGTCAAAAGCACCTAATACTATTGTAATTATGGAACCATTTGGCAGTAATTTAATTCAATTGCATTTCAAAGTCCCCATGATACTACAAGCCACAAGCTTACCTTTACCAGGAGATAACTTCCGTCTTTTTTTTCCTTTCCTGTCTGGTGCTCCTTCCCCAGCTACCTCTGTGCCACCAGCGTCAGTGTCAGTGTCAGTGTCAGTGTCAGTTTGCTCACAGAGAAATTCTGTGGTAAAGAAAACCAGTGTCATTGAATTTAGCTACAATTATACATAATTATGAACTTCTTTGAAGAGAGTATACTAAAATACGAAGGATAGAACGTCTGAACTTTACTATGCAACTACTTTACACACACCCACACCCTCCACCCCATCCCCCACCCCAGCCCACCCCAGCCTCCCCCCACCCGTTGCTTAAGACTTTGAGTCGGCTAACTATCAAAACGGAATCCTCTCAAACGAGTACCGTGGGGCCATGTATCGGTCCAGAGTTTCAATATCATCTGGGATCTCTTTGGCTCGAGTTCGTAATGGTAACTCAAATTCCGCACCCAGGGGAACTTCATTCTCATACCTGATCTTATTGCGGCGCAGGGCTTGTTCCGGTCCATTATAGTCAGCGTCGATAGTCCCTGTGGCGACTTCTGTGAAGTTCGAACATACTGGACATGTGCGCCACTCGCCAACGATTTCCCAATAACAGGCATCGTGGACTAATGACCCGCAACAGGGCATTCGTGCGGCCATGCTGACCTTCCAGTCGCTTCGTTTCCGAAGCACCCCATATTCAAAACATAATTTGCAAATAAAGGAATATCGTTTCTGACGCAACCTTCTTCTGCGGCCTTTATATATAAATTGACTGATCTTGAAGAAGGATACTCGGGATTGACCTCCCACCTCCACCAGTGACACTGGTATCAAGGACTTGGGTTGAACATCGCAAAAGTGGGTTATATATTCTGCAATGCCGGCTTGGACAGTAATTTTACTTGGGGAGAAGGAATTCTCCCACAAGTGGGTCGACTGGTATCCCATCGTATTTAGTACCTCCCCAATTAGCACATACGCCCTGTCAAACGCCTCCTCAAGAGTCGTGAGAACGCTATCTAGGACGAAGCGTTCATTGAGGAAGTATAAGATGAACTGCAGATGGGGGCCCACTCTGTCTCCGCTCAGCAATGGGACAAGTGAAGATAATACATTTGGATAACTAGGATCATGCAAGAGAGTAAATATGTGTATATACTCCTCTTTACTGAGGACATGGGGCAGTTCTAAAACACTATCAAAACAACCTGCCCCGGAATGTATTTCCAAATTTCTGAAATAAGGCGAATACACTTTTAGTTGGTCAAAATCAACATCTAAGTCAAATTCTTCCATTTTGCGCAAATATCGAAGACGTCTCTGTACCAAGACGCAACGGGTCTGCGAGCTCTGATCGGTAAGCTAAAACACACTGATAACCTATGTATAGGGGCTATCCTACACTCCTTTTGGAAGGAAACAACCTGTACCAAAACACAACGGGTCTTTGAACTCTGATTGGTAAGCTAAAACACACTGATAACCTATGTATAGGCGCTATCCTACACTTCTTGTGGATGGAATGTGGGTAGTACAATCATAAGCGAGCGCAGACATGGGTAGATAGATATTCAACAACACTAAAATACACTATGTATTACGATATAAAGGTGAAACTATTGGGTTTGACTAAGAAAACTTGTAAATACTATGGAGATTCTGAATATTTTTGGAAGTATGTACATTATTGATATACATTAATTCATGGAAGACTGGCATCCCTGCATATGGTTCATTTGAATGAATTGGTAACATTGACGCTCATACCGTCTCACATAATTCACCGATCTAAGTTTGTTTGTACAGATAGGACTGTCAGTGCAGATTCCATTTCCCTACTGGACTACTTATTATGGGGTGATCATCCTTACATTTGCAAGGTACCAACATATATACTCACCATTTACATCTATTTCTGACAGTTTCTTTCCCTGCCACTTGTTCAGCTGTCCCCCTTCCACAGCTATGAGCAGCTGAGAAATCTGATGGGTGAAAGAAAACTCGGAACATAAGTTTCTATTTCAGCTGAACTTTATGCGTCCCTACACTATCCTCAGTTAGAGCTTAATAAACCTTTAGCATCAATGAATCACACAAATCCCTTGGAATATATATATATTTTTTTCTATGAAACAATGTTGAGTCAGATTCAATAATGAAACATGAATAAACTACCTTGGACAACTCCACAGTTGAATGTTGGAGTCTGTAATACTCCTTGTGAGTCTTGACGTCATGTCCCAAATGGGTGGCTAGGCTTTCCACTTCTTTTTCGGTCATATCCATAATCTGAAGAGTAGTAAGACATGGTCAGTACTCGGGACAGTGATGATAAAATGAATGTGCAAAGTAGATAGAGAAAACAAGTTGCATCCGAACTGAACTTGCCCATGCCCAAGAAATTGAGAACAAAAGAAGTATTTTTCTAGTCAACCGGAAAGGTAAAAGGTAAGTTTTCATTTGGCCTCATCAATTCTATCAATGCGTCCTATACTGAACCAGCACACCACCAATACATTACAAACCAGCCACAAGCAATATGTTACAAACTAGACACCAGCGATGCCCAAATACCTGAAGGTACAAAGCAACACCTCTTACATGAAAAGTGAAATACTCAAACATGCCTGGCAGACTGTGGCAATGTATTTTCGCAGTCCTCTGGATGTTATTCTTTCCGGGTGTTGGAGACCAGGGCACTTAGAAGCATATGCGCTCAACTCAGTGTTTCCGGCGAAAGGGGTATTGGCATTTGGCCGTGCAAACAGATACTTGTTTCCTTCTGGGATACCCACCGCCCTCCTGGTTTTAATAAGTAGGTTGATGGCATGCACAGTATCTGGTGGCATAAGTACAAAGGCCTCTATGTTTTTTGTGGACTTCCCTGCAGCTATCACCATGTCCATTCTGCAACAGGATATATATACACATACACATTTTTTAAAGTTTTAGAAAACAAGACTTGTCAAACTCAAAACTAATGAGAGACGAGACTTAGCCGTAGCTTTTTCCAGTGGATATTTTCTTCTTTATCGACTACTACAAACCTGTTCTGACATAATACTAAATGGGTATTTTAGATCTTAGCTCATAACAAATAACCATTCACTCTAACAAGCCATTGTGGAATAATCGGTAGTCATTGGAAAAACACCGTTAGTCATTGGAACTAGTAGTCAAGGGTTGGCTCGGCAGAACTCTAACAAACAGAGAACAGCAGCAACCAGTGTCTGTGCATAGTTCCTCTTCCTGTTATTTGGCGGAAATCAAGTTTCTTATAGATATAGTATACACACCTCTCTGCCAGAAGTCTGTCTGTGGGGGACAGAGCCATGGCCATCTCACCACTCACGTCATCTTTCCAGGATGGCCGTTTCACAAAGTCATTCACAGTAAGGTCCTTCACTTCAGCTCTTCTCCTCATATTGAACAAAATCAGCCTGCACATGGTCAACTTGGCAATTTCTACCCAATCCTTGACAGCCACAGTTGTCTTCAACGCTGCTGACTTCGTTTTTATCTCTTTCAAGATAAATTCTTTGATTAGACGAAGATCCTCTGTAAGAGGGATACATTGAATTGTGTTCCTTCGAACTGTGTTCATCTTTTTGGTGCAAGCTGAGTTGATACGGCCATTCCATTCCACAGTGAAAAGACTCAGAAACCTATCAGCTTCATCGAGCCTCCTGTTATCATTGTTCCTTATTGCAAGGCCTCGTTTCACTTGGATAACATGGCCCAGTAAGTTCCCAATCAATCTCCCCAATGTCAGGACGGGCTCCTCCTTCTCAACAGACATTGCTCTGGTACAATGGACGACCATATCCATGTGCTCTGGTTTTATAAGTTCATCCATTGTGATTGTTGGCTTCTTTATTCGGGCCTCTAGCACCAAGCGGGCCAGAGTTCTGGCTCCCTGGCTGACTCTATGCATGTCGCTTAACTTCTGATCATCTTCATGACCCAAAGACTCTACTCTTAATGCAGCATACCTCTGAATCAGTTTGTCGCAACAGACTATCTCTGTGGCTTCATCTAGTCTCATTCTCTCAATCATTTTCTTTACATTGTTTGAATCTTCATCACTGAATAGGGCACTGTTGAGAAGGCTACGGCCCCTTCTGACAGCATTGCTTTGGATAACATTGACACTGGCATTGCCATCGTCATCTGACGTTTCCCGGTTACCTTCTGTACGAAATTTCTTGACAGAACAGGACCGGTGGTGATACCACATATTTGTTCGGAGAATAAACTTCATGCAGTGTTCGCACGGCAAATAATCGCCTGTCTTGTTCTCATCTACACCTGCTGAGTTGCGTCTAGCGACAACTATCTGGCCCTTCCCCATTCTGAGGACATCAAT
The DNA here is from genome assembly GCA_942159475.1 of Sthenelais limicola. Lineage (NCBI taxonomy): Eukaryota > Metazoa > Annelida > Polychaeta > Phyllodocida > Sigalionidae > Sthenelais > Sthenelais limicola. The sequence goes on along the minus strand of OW804100.1, from coordinate 36,307 downwards.
GTTATGCTTGAAGTTTCCTTCATTCGCCAGGATCTCTAGTTGAATCATCCTTTCTTTTGACCTTTTTGCCATAGTCAGAATGTCATACAGTCTTGGGTCATCTTTATGAACACTTAACAAATGTCTTGAAATTTTACTTTTGATGGGTTTACGGCAAAACGTGCAAAAATTGACTTTGTCATACACCTGCTTGCAGCCATCTTTTACCTTTTCTTTTTCAAACAGCCCCACGCTGTTCTCAACTGAATTATTTCCCACTTTCCTTTTGCGTTTAGCTGGCTGTGTGGCACAGTCATCTGCTGAAGTTGCCTGTTCCCGCTCTTCCTCATGCGCTCTTTCAGGAGTGCACTGGAGTTTTCTTCCTGTCCTTTTTGATTTAGTTTCTCTCCTCTTGTCACTTTGAGAAGCATAACTTACATCTGAAGATGGTGACGAATAAGGAGAGTGATCTTCAGGTTTGTATTCAGAGTCAGAGGAACTGCTCTCACCGTAATCAAGCTCGGACTCCTCTTGGACTCCTCGTAATTCATTGGTGGGCAATGGCTCTTCTACTTCTACTTCTACATCTTCTAGGGAATGAGTCATGGGGTCATACTCCACAACGACATGATCTGAGTGGGTGAGGAAGGGTGTTGACTCCTGCGGAGGGTCAAGGACAGTTATTGGCTCCTCTGGCCTGTTACGCGCTACAGCTACCTTCTGGGCATGGATGGGTGTTGACTTCTCTGAAGTGCTACTCACTGCCAGTTTCTTCTGGGCATCCAAGGAAGTTGACTCCTGTGGAGAGTTGCACCTGTGGACAGTTACTACACCTTGGAAGGATGTTGACTCCTGTGTAGTGTCTTTTGCTGCTGGTTCTTTCCTGGCATGGAAGGAAGTTGAACCCTGTGGCGAGTCACACCTGCGGAGAGTTACTACAAGTTCCTTCTGGGTGTGGAAGTCTGTTGACTCCTCTGGAGTGTTACTCGCTGCTGACCCCTTCCGGGGGTAGAAGGCTGCCTTCTCCGTTGGTTCTTTTGGGGACAGGAAGGGTGTTCCTTCCTCTGGAGCATTTGCAGCTGAAGAAATTAATAATTATGACAAATCTTGGAAAGAAAGGAATACAATTTACTTTTGGCTTTTTTAAACACTTGAAGATCAACTACAATAAAAGTTCTTGAATTAATAATGTACCCTATTCATAGCAAGTTCACCCACAACAGTGATCTCTTTGGTCTCTGCTGTCCAAGCCAACAAGGCCACAAAAGCATTTATACCAGAGAATTCGGCCCAGACTAGTTGGCCTGTATCTTGGGTATCTGCCTGACAATGATGCAATGATATACAATCAGATTGATAAATTAATTAAATATACATAGTGAGATTTCTGTGCAGCAAGCCTCTGTATTAGAGGAAACTGTTGTTGGTGTTGGATGAATGTTTACCTGCAGCCTCCTGTGTATTTGAGTCTGCAGTAGACCTTTGAGTCCCTCTCCTCGTTTGAGGCATTATGGGTGAAAATAATCTACAAAACAAGGGCAACAAGAAAGTTAACATTGTAGTGGTTGAAAGTTTTTCCCTCTCAAAACGGGCATTGACATAGAGGTAGGGTCACGTTGTTATGGATATGGGAATTTACAAGTCACCAGAAGTCAGTTCCAGGTACCGGGAGACATAACCAAAGGATGTGATAGGGTATTGACTTATATATGGATATATATATGTAGTTACCTCTGTTGTCACCAGGTGTCAGTAGCTGATGGCTTATGTGATATACATGACCCAATAAACCTGTTTAAGCAAGTTAGTCCAAAAATGTTTTAAACTCAAATAGAGAAAGAAATAAAGCAAAATATTATTGGGTCCTGAAAAATATTGGGTCTTTGACCCAATAATCACACTTTAGACCCAATAATCACATAGCGACCCAATAGCATGAATCTTAGGGAGACGAAAGACCCAATATAGGGGTGGTTATAAAACTATATATATATATATATTTATATTTCAGAAGAGGGCGCTAAGGATTATATTGAATAGGAAGGATTTAACTTTCTTACAACATACTGGATCAATGTTAATAACCCCAGAGAAGGGAGATTGGATTATTAATTTCATGAGACTACATAAGACTGTCAATACAAGATCTAAATTAAATTATTAATATTAGCAATATTACTACTATATCATAGTGGTGTCTGGTTCCTGATATGCTGACTCAGCTGACCCAACCGGACTAAGCAAACCCTGATAAACCGGACTAATACCAAAACCCTAGACAAATAGATCAAAAGAAAAGGGGAACTAAGCAACAACCTCAGCATAAGGTAGGATCTGAAAATGAGGAAACAGAGAATAGTTTCTTTGGTCAATAATGGTGATTTGGCAATGTATATGCCCAGATGGCAGGTGTTTTTGAATAAAGGATTGTAAAAAACACTCCCAATTTGTAGGACTCAAGGAGGACTTTGCTTGTGATGCATGGTTCTCGCTATAATCAATCCACCACATGTCCCTGGGTGGAACTGTCACAAATACCATTTGTGAAATACCAGCTTTGACCCATCTAGGACACCATATCGGACAAGGTAAACACCTCCAAAAAGTTGTAACTTCTGCCAAAAAGACATGGCAGGGGCATGACATAGACTTTGGAAAGAGTCATCTCTGAACATGACCAGGGCAAGTTGTGGTAGGACAGCAAGAACTGAGACCAAATGGTGCCCCCTATATAGTCTTTCTAATGTGTGGGGGACTTTAAGTATATGGAGATTTATCTATTTAGAAATAAGTAGTTTCGGCATCTTACCGCCCCGAAAAAGCTCGGCAGCCCGCTTTCAATGGTGCTACGGCCATTCCGGACGCGCCGCTGCGCTCAGTGGACGCGTCACGACTAGGCTGACATGTGAGAGAACGTCTATGGGGGTGCGGGATTTTATTCAGAACCACTACCTTGTCCTCGACTGGAGGATGGAAGGAGATGAAATATGTAGTTTCGGCATCTTACCGCCCCGAAAAAGCTCGGCAGCCCGCTTTCGATGGTGCTAGGGCCATTCCGGACGCGCCGCTGCGCTCAGTGGACGCGTAACGACTAGGCTGACATGTGAGAGAACGTCTATGGGGGTGCGGGATTTTATTCAGGACCACTACCTTGTCCTCGACTGGAGGATGGAAGGAGATGAACTATGTAGTTTCGGCATCTTACCGCCCCGAAAATGCTCGGCAGCCCGCTTTCGATGGTGCTAGGGCCATTCCGGACGCGCCGCTGCGCTCAGTGGACGCGTAACGACTAGGCAGACATGTGAGAGAAGGTCTATGGGGGTGCGGGATTTTATTCAGGACCACTACCTTGTCCTCGACTGGAGGATGGAAGGAGATGAAATATGTAGTTTCGGCATTTTACCGCCCCGAAAAAGCTCGGCAGCCCGCTTTCGATGGTGCTAGGGCCATTCCGGACGCGCCGCTGCGCTCAGTGGACGCGTAACGACTAGGCTGACATGTGAGAGAACGTCTATGGGGGTGCGGGATTTTATTCAGGACCACTACCTTGTCCTCGACTGGAGGATGGAAGGAGATGAACTATGTAGTTTCGGCATCTTACCGCACCGAAAAAGCTCGGCAGCCCGCTTTCGATGGTGCTAGGGCCATTCCGGACGCGCCGCTGCGCTCAGTGGACGCGTAACAACTAGGCTGACATGTGAGAGAAGGTCTATGGGGGTACGGGATTTTATTGTGGACCACTGCCTTGTCCTCGACTGGAGGATGGAAGGAGATGAAATATGTAGTTTCGGCATCTTACCGCCCCGAAAAAGCTCGGCAGCCCGCTTTCGATGGTGCTAGGGCCATTCCGGACGCGCCGCTGCGCTCAGTGGACGCGTAACGACTAGGCTGACATGTGAGAGAACGTCTATGGGGGTGCGGGATTTTATTCAGGACCACTACCTTGTCCTCGACTGGAGGATGGAAGGAGATGAACTATGTAGTTTCGGCATCTTACCGCCCCGAAAATGCTCGGCAGCCCGCTTTCGATGGTGCTAGGGCCATTCCGGACGCGCCGCTGCGCTCAGTGGACGCGTAAAGACTAGGCTGACATGTGAGAGAAGGACTATGGGGGTGCGGGATTTTATTCAGGACCACTACCTTGTCCTCGACTGGAGGATGGAAGGAGATGAAATATGTAGTTTCGGCATCTTACCGCCCCGAAAAAGCTCGGCAGCCCGCTTTCGATGGTGCTAGGGCCATTCCGGACGCGTCGCTGCGCTCAGTGGACGCGTAACGACTAGGCTGACATGTGAGAGAAGGTCTATGGGGGTGCGGGATTTTATTCAGGACCACTACCTTGTCCTCGACTGGAGGATGGAAGGAGATGAAATATGTAGTTTCGGCATTTTACAGCCCCCCGAAAAGCTCGGCAGCCAGCTCTGGATGGTTATGGAGATCCCAATTGACAGTGGACAGCTTATGTAGTGTGGAATGCGATGGAAGGCCCTAGGTCCTAACATGAGGGTTACACTGCTTGCTGATTGATAAAAAAAATTGATATTTCTCTTCAGATTAGCATACTGACAAATTCTACGAAATGCTCCGAATTGAAATTCCTTCGGCAGTCTGGTCAAGGAACATGCTTTACGTCTCCTACCAAAATATCTAAGCCTAGCTTTTGAATAAGTTGGTCAAATCAACCGTATCGTGATTTCTCTTCGGTTTAGCATACTGACGAATTCTACGTTTCGAAAATGAAGGGATGCTCTGAATTAAAATTCCTTCGGCAGTCTTGTTGCCGAACATGCTTTACGTCTCCTACCAAAAAATCTAAGTCCTAGCTTTCAAATTAGTTGGCTAAATCAACCGTATCGGGATTTCTCATCAGTTTAGCATACTGACGAATTCTACGTTTCGAAAATGAAGGCATGCTCCGAATTGAAATTCCTTCGGCAGTCTTGTCGCCGAACATGCTTTACGTCTCCTACCAAAAAATCTAAGCCCTAGCTTTTGGATAAGTTTGTCAAATCAACCGTATTGTGATTTCTCTTCAGTTTAGCATACTGATGTGCCTACAAAGTCCAAAAGTTCGTAGCCACTTTGCAATCTCAAAGGAATTCGACGTTTCGAAAATGAAGGGATGCTCTGAATTGAAATTCCTTCGGCAGTTTTGTCGCCGAACATGCTTTACGTCTCCTACCAAAAAATCTAAGCCCTAGCTTTTAGATAAGTTTGTTAAATCAACCGTATCGTGATTTCTCTTCAGTTTAGCATACTGATGTGCCTACAAAGTCGAAAAGTTCCTAGCCACTTGGCAATCTCAAAGGAATTCGACGTTTCGAAAATGAAGGAATGGTCCGAATTGAACTTCCTTCGACAGTCTGGTCAAGGAACATGCCTTACGTCTCCTACCAAAAAATCTAAGTCCTAGCTTCGAAAGAAGTTTGGGAAATCAACCGTCTTGTCTATTTCGATTTTTTCCGATTTTTAAAACCACTACTGTATTACTAATATCCAACTGACAACCAAACCAATCACACATTTCGGAAGGTCCGGAAAACCTGATTTAAAGCAATATTTAATCCAAGTCAATAAGTTGCTTAAAAGGTAATAATTATGGAGTTTTCATTTTGGTACTAACTTGGCATGAGAACATGAGAAAATGATCCGATTGCCAATTCCTTTTTGCAGCCGTTATGGCCGGTACCCGTGTTTCGGCACTCCGAATTCTAGAAGTCTAGCCATAGGAGAACTTGTCTGAATCGGCATTCTAAAATGGGAATCAGAAATATCCCAGACACACACATACAATTATCCTCTATTAATCCACACAGACAGACCCACATACACAATCAAGGAATTGAAATTAAGTCTAGATAGCCTGCTTACCTCAAGCTAAACTTAAGAATGGCTGACAGAGCATGTGACAGGAAGTCAAGCCCCAACTCAGGAAGTACTGGTGTTGCCCTCTGGTGGCTCCCCCCAATGATACTTCAGTTCAACTGCCCATATGATTCTGTGGTGGATCATGTTTGTGATTGTTTATGTTCATTTTGACCCGATTAATGATATTCAGTAATTGCTAACTAGTAACTGCCCTTTTCCTTGTTGACCTAATTAGCCATTAACTAGTTTTAATCTTAATTACCCATCTGTTCCTTTGGATTTGAATGACCGGATAATATTGATACTGCCCTAACCCTAATATAACTGCAAGCTTGACAGTTCTCTTGGTTCCTGCCTCATTGGTTATTCAAGTACCCCTTTATATATTCGGTAGTCTTCATGTTAATTGAAATAGGAGGCCTAAGGTCAACAAAGACACATTGGCATAGATGGATTTGGAAAGGTCTTTTTATGTAGTTTAATCAATCTTATATAACACATAGCTGTATTTGAAATAATAAATATGTCAGAGGGAAAAATATGAAAAAATACAAAGTGCCCCCTGGTGGCACCTAATAAGCTGAAAAATAAATGGCACCTATGATTTCCTAAATCTTTGGACCCTGACAGAATTTTCTGTGCAATAAAATTTTAGCATTGATGTCCCCCGGGACTACACAGCGAAGCCTAATAATCTGTTTTTTCTGGCTGTTCCAACGAGCATTGTGTTAATCGTACATCATCCCCACCGACTAAGGTGTTATAAAGTGAAATACGAAAAGGAAAGTTGTATGAACGAGTGCTTTTTCTCTGATTAGGTAGATGTGATAATTGTTTGAGTGGGTTTTTCATTAGTGCTCGTTACTGAATATGATGTTGTTGGGTGGATTGTGGGTAGAATTGTGTCGTGTGCATGCCGGGGAATTGTGTGGACTTTTTTTTTTTTTTTTACTAGTGGGGAGCAAGGACTGATGTCATTTCTATAGGTGGTATGTATTATGTATGTGCTGGAGGTTACTTCAATCCTCTTTCCAAGTATCACAACTGAGCCGGGGTTACCAAGACAAGGCGCAAGGGCCTGTGTGACGCTTGTGAATCTTTGCTTTTTTTTGTGATAGCCCTATACTTATTACTTCCGAATATAGCCGGTGGAATTTATCTTTTATAAATAGTTTTTCTTCCATTTCTCCACGAAATATATTCATTGAGGGAAATACTCTGTGAAAACCAATCTGTCAAATGCTGGGGGTAGGATTAGCTAGTTAGTAGGGGATGCTAGTTCTTTCAAGAGCGTCTATATGTATATAGACTTAAAGTCCCCAATATATTGGGTCTGTCTTTCAAGACAGTGCTATTGGGACCACATGGAAGGATTATACTTATAACATTTCTGTTGTGACTAAAATGTTTTCCATCATTAGCCAATGCTATATATATAATTAGCTTTCACATTCATATTGTATATTGGCATTGTATAGGAGTTGCAAAATCCTCTGCCTCATGCAGTCATATTGGGTCAGACCCAACAATTTTATTGGGCCCTTCTGACCCTTGATTGACCCAATTCCCAGTGGAATGGAATATATAAGCATGGCATTGTCCATTGGCATTACTGCTATATTTCACCATATATTTTTTATATAGTTAACAACTTATTCGGGCCATTAATCTTATTGTATTTGGTCTGTCATCGTCTATGAGTATGATATTGGATCTGTCACCATACTGGGCCGTTTCATGAATTTAAATAAAAATTTAAAATGAATAACATTGATCATACATCAAAACTAGGATTCAGCAGTTTTCATAAAGTTGGTTTTTATTCTCTATAATAGGTTCTCGATGTATGCAATGTACAAAATTGGCAAGGATTTCTTGCAGTTTGAGGCATTTATTAAGCACTGGCAATGTTTGCTTGATAACAGAATCGTAAACTTCCACTTTTAGTACATTTTATGACGACATCTGTGCAGTATTACTTTAGATAATTCACTGGGATGTGCTGCTTTAGAGCAGTTGCATTTGCATTTGTTGAATTGACAAATTAATCAAGTTTTTTTCCGATAATTGAAAAGCTGGGCTCTGATCTGCAACGCTGTCCTTTCTCGCAAGCATGGGTATTTCTCTTTTGCTGCAGTGATTTGAGTGTTTCTAACTGATGTCATTTTCCCACTCAGGTAGGTCTTGAAAAACGATTTGAGGGCACAGCACTCATCCTGTGACCAGCTCTTTCTTTGCTTTGGAATCGCCCTTTGTTTGCCTGAAATGATAACAAATTATGTCAGTTTTTTATCAGACAAGTGTTTACCGGACAGAAATTAGCTAGTGTGGTACGTTCCATTCATGCCAATGCAGAATCTATGGGAGTTTCCCTTTCAATTGCTTGGCTGCAAATCTAAAGAACACTACTGTCATGATAGGAGAATATGTCTCTTGCAAATAGCTTCTGCAGTCAAAAGCACCTAATACTATTGTAATTATGGAACCATTTGGCAGTAATTTAATTCAATTGCATTTCAAAGTCCCCATGATACTACAAGCCACAAGCTTACCTTTACCAGGAGATAACTTCCGTCTTTTTTTTCCTTTCCTGTCTGGTGCTCCTTCCCCAGCTACCTCTGTGCCACCAGCGTCAGTGTCAGTGTCAGTGTCAGTGTCAGTTTGCTCACAGAGAAATTCTGTGGTAAAGAAAACCAGTGTCATTGAATTTAGCTACAATTATACATAATTATGAACTTCTTTGAAGAGAGTATACTAAAATACGAAGGATAGAACGTCTGAACTTTACTATGCAACTACTTTACACACACCCACACCCTCCACCCCATCCCCCACCCCAGCCCACCCCAGCCTCCCCCCACCCGTTGCTTAAGACTTTGAGTCGGCTAACTATCAAAACGGAATCCTCTCAAACGAGTACCGTGGGGCCATGTATCGGTCCAGAGTTTCAATATCATCTGGGATCTCTTTGGCTCGAGTTCGTAATGGTAACTCAAATTCCGCACCCAGGGGAACTTCATTCTCATACCTGATCTTATTGCGGCGCAGGGCTTGTTCCGGTCCATTATAGTCAGCGTCGATAGTCCCTGTGGCGACTTCTGTGAAGTTCGAACATACTGGACATGTGCGCCACTCGCCAACGATTTCCCAATAACAGGCATCGTGGACTAATGACCCGCAACAGGGCATTCGTGCGGCCATGCTGACCTTCCAGTCGCTTCGTTTCCGAAGCACCCCATATTCAAAACATAATTTGCAAATAAAGGAATATCGTTTCTGACGCAACCTTCTTCTGCGGCCTTTATATATAAATTGACTGATCTTGAAGAAGGATACTTGGGATTGACCTCCCACCTCCACCAGTGACACTGGTATCAAGGACTTGGGTTGAACATCGCAAAAGTGGGTTATATATTCTGCAATGCCGGCTTGGACAGTAATTTTACTTGGGGAGAAGGAATTCTCCCACAAGTGGGTCGACTGGTATCCCATCGTATTTAGTACCTCCCCAATTAGCACATACGCCCTGTCAAACGCCTCCTCAAGAGTCGTGAGAACGCTATCTAGGACGAAGCGTTCATTGAGGAAGTATAAGATGAACTGCAGATGGGGGCCCACTCTGTCTCCGCTCAGCAATGGGACAAGTGAAGATAATACATTTGGATAACTAGGATCATGCAAGAGAGTAAATATGTGTATATACTCCTCTTTACTGAGGACATGGGGCAGTTCTAAAACACTATCAAAACAACCTGCCCCGGAATGTATTTCCAAATTTCTGAAATAAGGCGAATACACTTTTAGTTGGTCAAAATCAACATCTAAGTCAAATTCTTCCATTTTGCGCAAATATCGAAGACGTCTCTGTACCAAGACGCAACGGGTCTGCGAGCTCTGATCGGTAAGCTAAAACACACTGATAACCTATGTATAGGGGCTATCCTACACTCCTTTTGGAAGGAAACAACCTGTACCAAAACACAACGGGTCTTTGAACTCTGATTGGTAAGCTAAAACACACTGATAACCTATGTATAGGCGCTATCCTACACTTCTTGTGGATGGAATGTGGGTAGTACAATCATAAGCGAGCGCAGACATGGGTAGATAGATATTCAACAACACTAAAATACACTATGTATTACGATATAAAGGTGAAACTATTGGGTTTGACTAAGAAAACTTGTAAATACTATGGAGATTCTGAATATTTTTGGAAGTATGTACATTATTGATATACATTAATTCATGGAAGACTGGCATCCCTGCATATGGTTCATTTGAATGAATTGGTAACATTGACGCTCATACCGTCTCACATAATTCACCGATCTAAGTTTGTTTGTACAGATAGGACTGTCAGTGCAGATTCCATTTCCCTACTGGACTACTTATTATGGGGTGATCATCCTTACATTTGCAAGGTACCAACATATATACTCACCATTTACATCTATTTCTGACAGTTTCTTTCCCTGCCACTTGTTCAGCTGTCCCCCTTCCACAGCTATGAGCAGCTGAGAAATCTGATGGGTGAAAGAAAACTCGGAACATAAGTTTCTATTTCAGCTGAACTTTATGCGTCCCTACACTATCCTCAGTTAGAGCTTAATAAACCTTTAGCATCAATGAATCACACAAATCCCTTGGAATATATATATATTTTTTTCTATGAAACAATGTTGAGTCAGATTCAATAATGAAACATGAATAAACTACCTTGGACAACTCCACAGTTGAATGTTGGAGTCTGTAATACTCCTTGTGAGTCTTGACGTCATGTCCCAAATGGGTGGCTAGGCTTTCCACTTCTTTTTCGGTCATATCCATAATCTGAAGAGTAGTAAGACATGGTCAGTACTCGGGACAGTGATGATAAAATGAATGTGCAAAGTAGATAGAGAAAACAAGTTGCATCCGAACTGAACTTGCCCATGCCCAAGAAATTGAGAACAAAAGAAGTATTTTTCTAGTCAACCGGAAAGGTAAAAGGTAAGTTTTCATTTGGCCTCATCAATTCTATCAATGCGTCCTATACTGAACCAGCACACCACCAATACATTACAAACCAGCCACAAGCAATATGTTACAAACTAGACACCAGCGATGCCCAAATACCTGAAGGTACAAAGCAACACCTCTTACATGAAAAGTGAAATACTCAAACATGCCTGGCAGACTGTGGCAATGTATTTTCGCAGTCCTCTGGATGTTATTCTTTCCGGGTGTTGGAGACCAGGGCACTTAGAAGCATATGCGCTCAACTCAGTGTTTCCGGCGAAAGGGGTATTGGCATTTGGCCGTGCAAACAGATACTTGTTTCCTTCTGGGATACCCACCGCCCTCCTGGTTTTAATAAGTAGGTTGATGGCATGCACAGTATCTGGTGGCATAAGTACAAAGGCCTCTATGTTTTTTGTGGACTTCCCTGCAGCTATCACCATGTCCATTCTGCAACAGGATATATATACACATACACATTTTTTAAAGTTTTAGAAAACAAGACTTGTCAAACTCAAAACTAATGAGAGACGAGACTTAGCCGTAGCTTTTTCCAGTGGATATTTTCTTCTTTATCGACTACTACAAACCTGTTCTGACATAATACTAAATGGGTATTTTAGATCTTAGCTCATAACAAATAACCATTCACTCTAACAAGCCATTGTGGAATAATCGGTAGTCATTGGAAAAACACCGTTAGTCATTGGAACTAGTAGTCAAGGGTTGGCTCGGCAGAACTCTAACAAACAGAGAACAGCAGCAACCAGTGTCTGTGCATAGTTCCTCTTCCTGTTATTTGGCGGAAATCAAGTTTCTTATAGATATAGTATACACACCTCTCTGCCAGAAGTCTGTCTGTGGGGGACAGAGCCATGGCCATCTCACCACTCACGTCATCTTTCCAGGATGGCCGTTTCACAAAGTCATTCACAGTAAGGTCCTTCACTTCAGCTCTTCTCCTCATATTGAACAAAATCAGCCTGCACATGGTCAACTTGGCAATTTCTACCCAATCCTTGACAGCCACAGTTGTCTTCAACGCTGCTGACTTCGTTTTTATCTCTTTCAAGATAAATTCTTTGATTAGACGAAGATCCTCTGTAAGAGGGATACATTGAATTGTGTTCCTTCGAACTGTGTTCATCTTTTTGGTGCAAGCTGAGTTGATACGGCCATTCCATTCCACAGTGAAAAGACTCAGAAACCTATCAGCTTCATCGAGCCTCCTGTTATCATTGTTCCTTATTGCAAGGCCTCGTTTCACTTGGATAACATGGCCCAGTAAGTTCCCAATCAATCTCCCCAATGTCAGGACGGGCTCCTCCTTCTCAACAGACATTGCTCTGGTACAATGGACGACCATATCCATGTGCTCTGGTTTTATAAGTTCATCCATTGTGATTGTTGGCTTCTTTATTCGGGCCTCTAGCACCAAGCGGGCCAGAGTTCTGGCTCCCTGGCTGACTCTATGCATGTCGCTTAACTTCTGATCATCTTCATGACCCAAAGACTCTACTCTTAATGCAGCATACCTCTGAATCAGTTTGTCGCAACAGACTATCTCTGTGGCTTCATCTAGTCTCATTCTCTCAATCATTTTCTTTACATTGTTTGAATCTTCATCACTGAATAGGGCACTGTTGAGAAGGCTACGGCCCCTTCTGACAGCATTGCTTTGGATAACATTGACACTGGCATTGCCATCGTCATCTGACGTTTCCCGGTTACCTTCTGTACGAAATTTCTTGACAGAACAGGACCGGTGGTGATACCACATATTTGTTCGGAGAATAAACTTCATGCAGTGTTCGCACGGCAAATAATCGCCTGTCTTGTTCTCATCTACACCTGCTGAGTTGCGTCTAGCGACAACTATCTGGCCCTTCCCCATTCTGAGGACATCAATGTTATGCTTGAAGTTTCCTTCATTCGCCAGGATCTCTAGTTGAATCATCCTTTCTTTTGACCTTTTTGCCATAGTCAGAATGTCATACAGTCTTGGGTCATCTTTATGAACACTTAACAAATGTCTTGAAATTTTACTTTTGATGGGTTTACGGCAAAACGTGCAAAAATTGACTTTGTCATACACCTGCTTGCAGCCATCTTTTACCTTTTCTTTTTCAAACAGCCCCACGCTGTTCTCAACTGAATTATTTCCCACTTTCCTTTTGCGTTTAGCTGGCTGTGTGGCACAGTCATCTGCTGAAGTTGCCTGTTCCCGCTCTTCCTCATGCGCTCTTTCAGGAGTGCACTGGAGTTTTCTTCCTGTCCTTTTTGATTTAGTTTCTCTCCTCTTGTCACTTTGAGAAGCATAACTTACATCTGAAGATGGTGACGAATAAGGAGAGTGATCTTCAGGTTTGTATTCAGAGTCAGAGGAACTGCTCTCACCGTAATCAAGCTCGGACTCCTCTTGGACTCCTCGTAATTCATTGGTGGGCAATGGCTCTTCTACTTCTACTTCTACATCTTCTAGGGAATGAGTCATGGGGTCATACTCCACAACGACATGATCTGAGTGGGTGAGGAAGGGTGTTGACTCCTGCGGAGGGTCAAGGACAGTTATTGGCTCCTCTGGCCTGTTACGCGCTACAGCTACCTTCTGGGCATGGATGGGTGTTGACTTCTCTGAAGTGCTACTCACTGCCAGTTTCTTCTGGGCATCCAAGGAAGTTGACTCCTGTGGAGAGTTGCACCTGTGGACAGTTACTACACCTTGGAAGGATGTTGACTCCTGTGTAGTGTCTTTTGCTGCTGGTTCTTTCCTGGCATGGAAGGAAGTTGAACCCTGTGGCGAGTCACACCTGCGGAGAGTTACTACAAGTTCCTTCTGGGTGTGGAAGTCTGTTGACTCCTCTGGAGTGTTACTCGCTGCTGACCCCTTCCGGGGGTAGAAGGCTGCCTTCTCCGTTGGTTCTTTTGGGGACAGGAAGGGTGTTCCTTCCTCTGGAGCATTTGCAGCTGAAGAAATTAATAATTATGACAAATCTTGGAAAGAAAGGAATACAATTTACTTTTGGCTTTTTTAAACACTTGAAGATCAACTACAATAAAAGTTCTTGAATTAATAATGTACCCTATTCATAGCAAGTTCACCCACAACAGTGATCTCTTTGGTCTCTGCTGTCCAAGCCAACAAGGCCACAAAAGCATTTATACCAGAGAATTCGGCCCAGACTAGTTGGCCTGTATCTTGGGTATCTGCCTGACAATGATGCAATGATATACAATCAGATTGATAAATTAATTAAATATACATAGTGAGATTTCTGTGCAGCAAGCCTCTGTATTAGAGGAAACTGTTGTTGGTGTTGGATGAATGTTTACCTGCAGCCTCCTGTGTATTTGAGTCTGCAGTAGACCTTTGAGTCCCTCTCCTCGTTTGAGGCATTATGGGTGATAATAATCTACAAAACAAGGGCAACAAGAAAGTTAACATTGTAGTGGTTGAAAGTTTTTCCCTCTCAAAACGGGCATTGACATAGAGGTAGGGTCACGTTGTTATGGATATGGGAATTTACAAGTCACCAGAAGTCAGTTCCAGGTACCGGGAGACATAACCAAAGGATGTGATAGGGTATTGACTTATATATGGATATATATATGTAGTTACCTCTGTTGTCACCAGGTGTCAGTAGCTGATGGCTTATGTGATATACATGACCCAATAAACCTGTTTAAGCAAGTTAGTCCAAAAATGTTTTAAACTCAAATAGAGAAAGAAATAAAGCAAAATATTATTGGGTCCTGAAAAATATTGGGTCTTTGACCCAATAATCACACTTTAGACCCAATAATCACATAGCGACCCAATAGCATGAATCTTAGGGAGACGAAAGACCCAATATAGGGGTGGTTATAAAACTATATATATATATATATATAAGGGAGTATATAAGGGAGTCTATTTCTGACAAACTATAAAACTATAGACAGAAATATGTTATTGCTCTCTGTCTCTGATTGTTCTTCTGAGCTAACCCATGAACACTGTCGAAGTTTACTTACCCAAAGCATAATATAAATATGAATATACGTTGCATAGGGTGGGTGGAGATTCTTTAGGCCAAGGGACACTGCAGTTATGGTTTACTTGTATGTGATTAGTTGGTCTAGGGTGTACATTCCTATGGCTGCATTTGTAGTTAACATTGTATCGTCCAGGCTAAGTGCCACTGCATTTATGGTTTAATCATAAGTTATTAAATGGTATAGGGCTTACATTCCTGATTATCTCATTTTCAGCCTTAGTTATTTTGTGTTCTAAAAGGTGAGTAAAGGTTAGATTGTTGTCAATGATAACTCTCAAATATGCATAGTTCTCTGCATGTTTCATTGATCAGAGCAAATACAAATTTGAGTTGTTGTAATCTTGTTTTTGCTTTTGGATGTTGCAATGGTCATGATATTACTCTCGCTTACATTTAGGGAAACTATGTTTGCTCCGCACCAAACATCAATGTTAAAGGGGTCCAATTGCAAGGATCTCTCTGTCATTTTGTTATTTCTATGAGCTGTGTGAATCACTGTATCATCTGCAAACGACTGTACATTATTATTTGCAATAACTCTGTCAATGTCATTGATTTATATTAAGAACAGTGGTGGTCTCAGAGTTCTCCTCATTTTTGGCTACTCTCTGTTTTCTGTTATCAAGCTACACACCAACTTATCAAATGCCTATTGTTGACATTCTCTTTATTAAGATTGAGTGGTTGACAGTGCAAAAACGTAGCAATTGGGGCGAGCTGGTTGAAAGATTAGGGAGTCACAATATGAACCAAGCAATTCACAATACTATCAATTATCATACACATCTCCCATAGAATCAGACTAAACACATATCCCACAAGAAATTATCTAACCTTATATCATGACTTAAGAAACTCATTAGAGTACGACCTTAATTTCATAGAGATAAGAGAAAAATGTTCATAATTAAATATCAAATTACATTTGATTAGTTTAGATAGATTAGAAAACTTTTATTCCAGTCAGTGACTGTGGTGATACTCTCCGGCAGGTGGGATGTTTTCATACCCTTTGATCTTCCTTACAATTGCATGAGTAGAGGACACTACTGCTACATATGGTGAACGGCTCTCCACTATTGTTTTTAATTTAGATATAATATTGTAATGATTCTGTTATGAAAGCTTGAAATTCGGTACAGGCTCATTTTATGTATATTTTATGGGTTAAGGCTATTATTTATGCTCTAAAATTTAATTTAATTGAAAAGTCTGTTGAAACATCTGTTGAAAAGGTAGAAGAGTAACGTGCGGTTCAACAGATGGGTCGACAAGCCTATGGAATTATATTTCATGCCTTCCAGCTGTTACTGTTTATGATGATATTTGGAGTTTACTAATATGTTCTACACATGGGTAAAATACAACTACAAAATCTATTAAATCGTTATGTTTTAACACTTTGCTGAGAGTACCATGCTTACAACTCCAAAGTAAAATAATACATACAAAATAGAGCCTAACAATATCTATATCAAATATATAGACAGGTGTAGTAGTTCTGCTATAATCCTCCATCAGACCTTCCATAAAGGAATGGTTCTCTATCAACACACTAGAGGTGTATTTATGCTGTATCACTCTATAAAACACTCTATTTCCCCTTATGTCTTATATAAACCCTTGTTGTAGTATTCTACTTGTTTCCTGAACCTGTTTCAACCAAGTGAAAATAAAATCTTATGAAAAGAAAAAAAAAACCTGTTTCAGTCCATTTACTTGTTATCACATTCTATATCTATTGCTTTGCAACTGTGTGATTAATCTACAGGGAAGTATAGCTATCTCTTGTTGAGTTTTCCCTTACCTTATCCGGCTGTCAAGGACTAAGGGTCGTTTTACGGACTGTGGTAATAAACAGAAATATGAGGAATTGGCCTTGTTAAGTTGTTTATTCATTGTCGAGACTCTGTGAATCGCTACAATTGGTGCCGTGACCAGTTCTTGACCAGTCCGTTTGACTAAGCCTTGACTGGATTAGGAAATCCGTGGATTTTTGATTTGTTGATTCTCTTTCAGAGATGGCCGCAGCAGCTCCCGGGGCAGAGAGTTTGTTAAAAGCGACTCGTCTGCAGCTGTTGGGAGCTTTTTCAAAACGGAGAAATCCAGGAGACACTGGAAATGGTAATGGATTGGGACTCCGCCTATATACAAAGGTTGATGGTGGAAAATGAAAAATTAAAATGTGAAATTGCTCGAGTAGACGATCATTCTCGTCTTCAGAACACTTCAGGAGATCAGTCAGCAGCAACTCAGACTGATTTTGTAATGTCCCCACTCTGGACTACACCTCCAGCAACAGGCGGAAGGGGTGGAGCTCCTGTTAACACAAGCAGGACAGCTCCTGTATGCTCAACTTTCGCTGAGCAACAGCCTGGAATAGAAACTAGACAAGTTAGAATGGATTTCTTTGGATCTCCAGTGGGCTTGACTGAAGACACAGTAAAGAAAGTGACATTTCGGGACCATAGGAGTTCTGGTATGTCTACTTCTTCTCCTGCTAATGGTACGTTCAGTGAAGGAAAGAGATCACCGCCACAGAAACGACCTCAGACAAGCTTCTCTGTTACCAGCAGGAGTTTTAGCACACAGACTCCCTGTGAATCTGGTACAGTGAAGATAAGTGACTTATCAACCAGTACGGGTACACAGACGGAGAAGATTCCTGAAAAGGGTGGGAAGAAAGATAGTGCTAGTGGCACATACGCTGTCTTTGAGAGAGGTCAGGTAAAAGGGAATGTCTACAAACCCAAAATCTGGGTAGTAGCTGGTTCCCCTGATGATCAATCTGACCCTTGTCTTCATCTTCCTCTGGGTCAGAATCTCCAGCTCCAAAGAAGATGTCAAAGAAATCAGCGAAGAAAAAATCCAAGAAAAGTAGAGAGCGATCAAGGATCGCTAGGAAAGATCGATCCCTGGTCCAGGGATTAAGTTATGATGGGACAGACCACTCGGACTATGGTGAGTTTGAGTACACACAAGGTCCGGGAAAGAGCAAGTACACCATGCGTCAAATACACAACACAAATTATAACGTAACATAACATCACATACCAAATTCCAAAATATCAGCAGACAGGTATAGTTGTGGTTATAAGCATGTCAGGCCGGGAACCTCTCCTTGCAAATACAAGAGAGAGCCTTAGCTAAGTGTAAGGAGGCCGAAGATTTGGACATGTATTGGACCAAGTACTTAGACGTTCAAGCCCTAGAGATTCTGTCTAAGGCTGAGGAAGACCATGCTTCCTTGGATATGGACGAGTTACGTTGCCTTAACTCTCTTCAAAGTCCTAAAATTCATGCTCACTAAAATGGATGAATTAACTACTCAATTCTCTGATGTTTTGAAACTTGTACCTACCAGTGGCGGCTAAGGCCAAGGTTACGGCGGTGGTGGCTCGACGCATGGTGCTATGGCTGGACATCTACTGGACTGGAATTGACCAAGGTGCTCTGTGATGTGGCTCTCTCCTGTACCCCGCAATGTCAATCAAAGACAAAGGTATGCCCCTCCGACCAGGGTATTATGTACAGCATTGGATCAATAAGGTAACAGTTAAAAATCTTGACCACAACAATCTATCCAATTGTGAACTAGTCCATGGCATGGTCTGGGTTGCTGTATCCCTTCTTGAGTTGGGGGGGGGGATACCTCACCAATTACCTCAATCATATGAGTTTCCTCACAGAGGAGGGCATGAACGATACTTTTATGGGCAAAGCTTACTCCCTGTATGATCACCGTATGGTGGATAAGGTTTCCACTGGTAAATTGCCTCATTGCTGGTGATACCTTGTGTGTAGCTGTTGGTTTCAGCCATCTTTCCACAAGCCTGCGGCGAAAACCCCCCAACAACAACAGCAGAACCCTTCAGGCGGTCAACGTAATAAGGGTGCTGCATCCAGAGTTATTCCGGCAGATTTCCCCGACTGGAATAACCGTAATTGTGCAAAATCCAGTGTTAGTTGTTCCCGCAAGTATCACTGCCGTGTTTGCAAACTAGATCACCACGCTTCAGGGTGTCTCCAGAAGAAACCCCGGGATTCTGGGAGTTCCCAGTGACGTCATTCATCGATTGGAACAAGAAACTCATCTCCCTTCTTCAACTGAGTCTTTATCAGCCTCAATTAGCCAATAATATCTCCCTCATGTCTCTCTTCAAATCATGCTCATGGTGATGATTATCTTCCGCCCGTGGACTATTTCCCTGATTTGTGTCAAGACACTGCCACTTTTTGCATGTGTGATGCTGTGGATGTACTTCCACCGTGTGTCGACTCAAGTCTCACCACCTTATGTTTTCCCGCTTACAATAGTACTTGCTGTTCTAATGTCTGTAATCATGAATATTGTCTTGTTGGTTGTACTCCCACTGCTATTGTTGATACTGATTCCCACAATGTTACTGATGTGAACGAATGTACTTCTGTTGATACTTGTGATTTTGCTGGCGTTGATACCTGCCTTGCTTGTATTGATGATGATTGTACTCAAGATGATGTATCTGACCTTGGTGAGAGTTATATTGCTGAAGATATTTACAATGTACCTTGTGATTCTGACATTGTTCATGCAAACTGTGATGATTCATCTTTTGCTAGTACTAGTTATTTGTCATGTGCTGTTGTCCCTGAATTGTGCCAATCACCTTTCACTGACTTATCCCGATGTTACTCCTTGCCTCACTACATTGGTTGTATCCGCTCCCAATTGAATCCTTTCGCCTGGTCCAAGGAATAAGAGGATGAAACTAACCCTTCTTGATCCAGTTTCTGAGCAATGGAATCTTCAATGGTTTGGATATAGTCGACCGTAATGCTTCAATCAATTCATACTGCAGGGATAACTATGCTTCAGTGCTTCAGCCATCTGCCTTTGAGTTTGTCAACAACTTTATACAGCGGGAATTGGATAAGGGTAAATTTCTTGTTGTCCAATCCCCGCCCCATTGTATCCATTGCATTGGTGCAGTTCCTAAACAAGGTGGCTCCTTCAGACCCATCACAGACTGCATGCAGCCGCTTGGTGTCTCAATTAACTGCCATATGTCTAACACCTGCTAACCCTTCAAATATCATAATGTGTAAGGTGTGGGGTTCAATTCTAGTATAGTTGATGGCTATATAACATGGATGTGTAAGGTGTGGGGTTCAATTCCAGTGCAGTGAATGGCTATATAACATGGATGTGTAAGGTGTGGATTTCAATTCCAGTGCATTGAAAGGCTATATAACATGGATGTGTAAGGTGTGGGGTTCAATTCCAGTGCATTGAATGGCTATATAGCATGGATGTGTAAGGTGTGGGGTTCAATTCCAGTGCAGTGAATGGCTATATAACATGGATGTGTAAAGTGTGGGGTTCAATTCCAGTGCAGTGAATGGCTATATAACATGGATGTGTAAAGTGTGGGGTTCATTTCCAGTGTAGTATATGGCTATATAACATGGATGTGTAAGGTGTGGGGTTCAATTCCAGTGCAGTGCAGTGAAAGCTATAAAACATGGATGTGTAAGGTGTGGTGTTAAATTCCAGTGCTGTATATGCATATGTTACATGGATGTGGAAGGTTTGGGGTTCAATTCCAGTCCAGGGAATAGCTATATGACATAGCTGTCTAAGGTGTGGGGTTCAATTCCAGTGTGGTATCTACCTATATAACATGGATGTTTAAGGTGTGGGGTTCAATTCCAGGGCAGGGAATGGCTATATAACATAGATGTTTAAGGTGTTGGGTTCAATTCAAGGGCAGGGAATGGCTATATAACATGGCTGTTTAAGGTGTGGAGTTCAATTCAAGGGCAGGGAATGGCTATTTAACATGGATGTTTAAGGTGTGGGGTTCAATTCCAGGGCAGGGAATGGCTATATAACATGGATGTTTAAGGTGTGGGGTTCAATTCCAGGGCAGGGAATGGCTATATAACATGGAAATGTAAGGTGTTGGGTTCAATTCCAGTGTGGTATCTACCTATATAACATGGATGTGTAAGGTGTGGGGTTCAAATCCACTTCAGTTGATGGCTATATAACATGGCAGTTTAAGGTGTATGGTTCAATTCCAGTCTAGTAAATACCTATATGACATGGATGTGTAAGGTGTGGAGTTCAATTCCAGTGCATTGAATGGCTATATAACATGGATGTGTAAGGTGTGGGGTTCAATTCCAGTGCAGTGAATGGCTATATAACATGGATGTGTAAGGTGTGGGGTTCAATTCCAGTGCATTGAATGGCTATATAGCATGGATGTGTAAGGTGTGGAGTTCAATTCCAGTGCAGTGAATGGCTATATGACATGGATGTGTAAGGTGTGGGGTTCAATTCTAGTATAGTTGATGGCTATATAACATGGATGTGTAAGGTGTGGGGTTCAATTCTAGTATAGTTGATGGCTATATAACATGGATGTGTAAGGTGTTGGGTTCAATTCCAGTGCTGTGGATGGCTATATAACATGGATGTGGAAGGTGTGGGGTTCAATTCCAGGGAGGCCGTGAATGGCTATATAACATGGATGTGTAAGGTGTGGGGTTCAATTCCAGTGCAGTGAATGGCTATATAACATGGATGTGTAAGGTGTGGGGTTCAATTCTAGTATAGTTGATGGCTATATAACATGGATGTGTAAGGTGTTGGGTTCAATTCCATTGCAGTGAATGGCTATATAACATGGATGTGTAAGGTGTGGGGTTTAACTCCAGTGCAGTGAATGGCTATATAACATGGATGTGTAAGGTGTGGGGTTCAATTCCAGTGCAGTGAATGGCTATATAACATGGATGTGTAAGGTGTGGGGTTCAATTCCAGTGCAGTGAATGGCTATATAACATGGATGTGTAAGGTGTGGATTTCAATTCCAGTGCATTGAAAGGCTATATAACATGGATGTGAAAGATGTGGGGTTCAATTCCAGTGCAGTGAATGGCTATATAACATGGATGTGTAAGGTGTGGGGTTCAATTCCAGTGCAGTGAATGGCTATATAACATGGATGTGTAAGGTGTGGGGTTCAATTCCAGTGCATTGAATGGCTATATAACATGGATGTGTAAGGTGTGGGGTTCAATTCCAGTGCAGTGAATGGCTATATAACATGGATGTGTAAGGTGTGGGGTTCAATTCCAGTGCAGTGAATGGCTATATAACATGGATGTGTAAGGTGTGGGGTTCAATTCCAGTGCAGTGAATGGCTATATAACATGGATGTGTAAGGTGTGGGGTTCAATTCCAGTGCAGTGAATGGCTATATAACATGGATGTGTAAGGTGTGGGGTTCAACTCCAGTGCAGTGAATGGCTATATGACATGGATGTGTAAGGTGTATGGTTCAATTCCAGTGCAGTGAATGGCTATATAACATGGATGTGTAAGGTGTGGGGTTCAGTTCCAGTGCAGTGAATGGCTATATAACATGGATGTGTAAGGTGTGGGGTTCAACTCCAGTGCAGTGAAGGGCTATATAACATGGCAGTTTAAGGTGTATGGTTCAATTCCAGTCTAGTAAATACCTATATAACATGGATGTGTAAGGTGTGGGGTTCAATTCTAGTATAGTTGATGGCTATATAACATGGATGTGTAAGGTGTGGGGTTCAATTCCAGTGCAGTGAATGGCTATATAACATGGATGTGTAAGGTGTGGGGTTCAATTCCAGTGCAGTGAAGGGCTATATAACATGGATGTGTAAGGTGTGGGGTTTAATTCCAGTGCAGTGAATGGCTATATAACATGGATGTGTAAGGTGTGGGGTTCAATTCCAGTGTAGTATATGGCTATATAACATGGATGTGTAAGGTGTGGGGTTCAATTCCAGTGCATTGAATGGCTATATAACATGGATGTGTAAGGTGTGGGGTTCAATTCCAGTGCATTGAATGGCTATATAGCATGGATGTGAAAGGTGTGGGGTTCAATTCCAGTGCAGTGAATGGCTATATAACATGGATGTGTAAGGTGTGGGGTTTAATTCCAGTGCAGTGAATGGCTATATAACATGGATGTGTAAGGTGTGGGGTTCAATTCCAGTGCAGTGAATGGCTATATAACATGGATGTGTAAGGTGTGGGGTTCAATTCCAGTGCAGTGAATGGCTATATAACATGGATGTGTAAGGTGTGGGGTTCAATTCCAGTGCAGTGAATGGCTATATAACATGGATGTGTAAGGTGTGGGGTTCATTTCCAGTGCAGTAAATACCTATATAACATGGATGTGTAAGGTGTGGGGTTCAATTCCAGTGCAGTGAAGGGCTATATAACATGGATGTGTAAGGTGTGGGGTTCAATTCCAGTGCAGTGAATGGCTATATAACATGGATGTGTAAGGTGTGGGGTTTAATTCCAGTGCAGTGAATGGCTATATAGCATGGATGTGTAAGGTGTGGGGTTCAATTCCAGTGCAGTGAAGGGCTATATAACATGGATCTGTAAGGTGTAGGGTTCAATTCCAGTGCAGTGAAGGGCTATATAACATGGATGTGTAAGGTGTGGGGTTCAATTCCAGTGCAGTAAATACCTATATAACATGGATGTGTAAGGTGTGGGGTTCAATTCCAGTGCAGTGAATGGCTATATAACATGGATGTGTAAGGTGTGGGGTTCAATTCCAGTGCAGTGAATGGCTATATAACATGGATGTGTAAGGTGTGGGGTTCAATTCCAGTGCAGTAAATACCTATATAACATGGATGTGTAAGGTGTGGGGTTCAATTCCAGTGCTGTATATGCATATGTTACATGGATGTGTAAGGTGTGGGGTTCAATTCAAGGGCAGGGAATGGCTATATAACATGGCTGTTTAAGGTGTGGAGTTCAATTCAAGGGCAGGGAATGGCTATTTAACATGGATGTTTAAGGTGTGGGGTTCAATTCCAGGGCAGGGAATGGCTATATAACATGGATGTTTAAGGTGTGGGGTTCAATTCCAGTGTAGTATATGGCTATATAACATGGATGTGTAAGGTGTGGGGTTCAATTCCAGGGCAGGGAATGGATATATAACATGGAAATGTAAGGTGTTGGGTTCAATTCCAGTGTGGTATCTACCTATATAACATGGATGTGTAAGGTGTGGGGTTCAAATCCACTTCAGTTGATGGCTATATAACATGGCAGTTTAAGGTGTATGGTTCAATTCCAGTCTAGTAAATACCTATATAACATGGATGTGTAAGGTGTGGGGTTCAATTCCAGTGCAGTGAATGGCTATATGACATGGATGTGTAAGGTATGGGTTTCAGTTCCAGTGCAGTGAATGGCTATATAACATGGATGTGTAAGGTGTGGGGTTCAATTCTAGTATAGTTGATGGCTATATAACATGGATGTGTAAGGTGTTGGGTTCAATTCCAGTGCTGTGGATGGCTATATAACAGGGATGTGGAAGGTGTGGGGTTCAATTCCAGGGAGGCCGTGAATGGCTATATAACGTGGATGTGTAAGGTGTGGGGTTTAACTCCAGTGTAGTATATGGCTATATAACATGGATGTGTAAGGTGTGGGGTTCAATTCCAGTGCAGTGAATGGCTATATAACATGGATGTGTAAGGTGTGGGGTTCAATTCCAGTGCAGTGAATGGCTATATAACATGGATGTGTAAGGTGTGGGGTTCAATTCTAGTATAGTTGATGGCTATATAACATGGATGTGTAAGGTGTGGGGTTCAATTCCAGTGCAGTGAAGGGCTATATAACATGGATGTGTAAGGTGTGGGGTTCAATTCCAGTGCAGTGAAGGGCTATATAACATGGATGTGTAAGGTGTGGGGTTCAATTCCAGTGTAGTATATGGCTATATAACATGGATGTGTAAGGTGTGGGGTTCAATTCCATTGCAGTGAATGGCTATATAACATGGATGTGTAAGGTGTGGGGTTCAATTCCAGTGCAGTGAATGGCTATATAACATGGATGTGTAAGGTGTGGGGTTCAATTCCAGTGCAGTGAATGGCTATATAACATGGATGTGTAAGGTGTGGGGTTCAATTCTAGTATAGTTGATGGCTATATAACATGGATGTGTAAGGTGTGGGGTTCAATTCCAGTGCAGTGAAGGGCTATATAACATGGATGTGTAAGGTGTGGGGTTCAATTCCAGTGCAGTGAAGGGCTATATAACATGGATGTGTAAGGTGTGGGGTTCAATTCCAGTGTAGTATATGGCTATATAACATGGATGTGTAAGGTGTGGGGTTCAATTCCATTGCAGTGAATGGCTATATAACATGGATGTGTAAGGTGTGGGGTTCAATTCTAGTATAGTTGACGGCTATATAACATGGATGTGTAAGGTCTGGGGTTCAGTTCCAGTGCATTGAATGGCTTTATAACATGGATGTGTAACGTTTGGGGTTCAATTCCAGTGCAGTGAATGGCTATATAACATGGATGTGTAACGTTTGGGGTTCAATTCCAGTGCATTGAATGGCTTTATAACATGGATGTGTAAGGTGTGGGGTTCAATTCCAGTGCAGTGAATGGCTTTATAACATGGATGTGTAACGTTTGGGGTTCAATTCCAGTGCAGTGAATGGCTTTATAACATGGATGTGTAAGGTGTGGGGTTCAATTCCAGTGCAGTGAATGGCTATATAACATGGATGTGTAAGGTGTGGGGTTCAATTCCAGTGTAGTATTTACCTTATAACATGGATGTGTAAGGTGTGGGGTTCAATTCCAGTGCAGTGAATGGCTATATAACATGGATGTGTAAGGTGTGGGGTTCAATTCCAGTGCAGTGAATGGCTATATAACATGGATGTGTAAGGTGTGGGGTTCAACTCCAGTGCAGTGAATGGCTATATGACATGGATGTGTAAGGTGTATGGTTCAATTCCAGTGCAGTGAATGGCTATATAACATGGATGTGTAAGGTGTGGGGTTCAGTTCCAGTGCAGTGAATGGCTATATAACATGGATGTGTAAGGTGTGGGGTTCAACTCCAGTGCAGTGAAGGGCTATATAACATGGCAGTTTAAGGTGTATGGTTCAATTCCAGTCTAGTAAATACCTATATAACATGGATGTGTAAGGTGTGGGGTTCAATTCTAGTATAGTTGATGGCTATATAACATGGATGTGTAAGGTGTGGGGTTCAATTCCAGTGCAGTGAATGGCTATATAACATGGATGTGTAAGGTGTGGGGTTCAATTCCAGTGCAGTGAAGGGCTATATAACATGGATGTGTAAGGTGTGGGGTTTAATTCCAGTGCAGTGAATGGCTATATAACATGGATGTGTAAGGTGTGGGGTTCAATTCCAGTGTAGTATATGGCTATATAACATGGATGTGTAAGGTGTGGGGTTCAATTCCAGTGCATTGAATGGCTATATAACATGGATGTGTAAGGTGTGGGGTTCAATTCCAGTGCATTGAATGGCTATATAGCATGGATGTGAAAGGTGTGGGGTTCAATTCCAGTGCAGTGAATGGCTATATAACATGGATGTGTAAGGTGTGGGGTTTAATTCCAGTGCAGTGAATGGCTATATAACATGGATGTGTAAGGTGTGGGGTTCAATTCCAGTGCAGTGAATGGCTATATAACATGGATGTGTAAGGTGTGGGGTTCAATTCCAGTGCAGTGAATGGCTATATAACATGGATGTGTAAGGTGTGGGGTTCATTTCCAGTGCAGTAAATACCTATATAACATGGATGTGTAAGGTGTGGGGTTTAATTCCAGTGCAGTGAATGGCTATATAACATGGATGTGTAAGGTGTGGGGTTCAATTCCAGTGCAGTGAAGGGCTATATAACATGGATGTGTAAGGTGTGGGGTTTAATTCCAGTGCAGTGAATGGCTATATAGCATGGATGTGTAAGGTGTGGGGTTCAATTCCAGTGCAGTGAAGGGCTATATAACATGGATCTGTAAGGTGTAGGGTTCAATTCCAGTGCAGTGAAGGGCTATATAACATGGATGTGTAAGGTGTGGGGTTCAATTCCAGTGCAGTAAATACCTATATAACATGGATGTGTAAGGTGTGGGGTTCAATTCCAGTGCAGTGAATGGCTATATAACATGGATGTGTAAGGTGTGGGGTTCAATTCCAGTGCAGTGAATGGCTATATAACATGGATGTGTAAGGTGTGGGGTTCAATTCCAGTGCTGTATATGCATATGTTACATGGATGTGTAAGGTGTGGGGTTCAATTCAAGGGCAGGGAATGGCTATATAACATGGCTGTTTAAGGTGTGGAGTTCAATTCAAGGGCAGGGAATGGCTATTTAACATGGATGTTTAAGGTGTGGGGTTCAATTCCAGGGCAGGGAATGGCTATATAACATGGATGTTTAAGGTGTGGGGTTCAATTCCAGTGTAGTATATGGCTATATAACATGGATGTGTAAGGTGTGGGGTTCAATTCCAGGGCAGGGAATGGATATATAACATGGAAATGTAAGGTGTTGGGTTCAATTCCAGTGTGGTATCTACCTATATAACATGGATGTGTAAGGTGTGGGGTTCAAATCCACTTCAGTTGATGGCTATATAACATGGCAGTTTAAGGTGTATGGTTCAATTCCAGTCTAGTAAATACCTATATAACATGGATGTGTAAGGTGTGGGGTTCAATTCCAGTGCAGTGAATGGCTATATGACATGGATGTGTAAGGTATGGGTTTCAGTTCCAGTGCAGTGAATGGCTATATAACATGGATGTGTAAGGTGTGGGGTTCAATTCTAGTATAGTTGATGGCTATATAACATGGATGTGTAAGGTGTTGGGTTCAATTCCAGTGCTGTGGATGGCTATATAACAGGGATGTGGAAGGTGTGGGGTTCAATTCCAGGGAGGCCGTGAATGGCTATATAACGTGGATGTGTAAGGTGTGGGGTTTAACTCCAGTGTAGTATATGGCTATATAACATGGATGTGTAAGGTGTGGGGTTCAATTCCAGTGCAGTGAATGGCTATATAACATGGATGTGTAAGGTGTGGGGTTCAATTCCAGTGCAGTGAATGGCTATATAACATGGATGTGTAAGGTGTGGGGTTCAATTCTAGTATAGTTGATGGCTATATAACATGGATGTGTAAGGTGTGGGGTTCAATTCCAGTGCAGTGAAGGGCTATATAACATGGATGTGTAAGGTGTGGGGTTCAATTCCAGTGCAGTGAAGGGCTATATAACATGGATGTGTAAGGTGTGGGGTTCAATTCCAGTGTAGTATATGGCTATATAACATGGATGTGTAAGGTGTGGGGTTCAATTCCATTGCAGTGAATGGCTATATAACATGGATGTGTAAGGTGTGGGGTTCAATTCCAGTGCAGTGAATGGCTATATAACATGGATGTGTAAGGTGTGGGGTTCAATTCCAGTGCAGTGAATGGCTATATAACATGGATGTGTAAGGTGTGGGGTTCAATTCTAGTATAGTTGATGGCTATATAACATGGATGTGTAAGGTGTGGGGTTCAATTCCAGTGCAGTGAAGGGCTATATAACATGGATGTGTAAGGTGTGGGGTTCAATTCCAGTGCAGTGAAGGGCTATATAACATGGATGTGTAAGGTGTGGGGTTCAATTCCAGTGTAGTATATGGCTATATAACATGGATGTGTAAGGTGTGGGGTTCAATTCCATTGCAGTGAATGGCTATATAACATGGATGTGTAAGGTGTGGGGTTCAATTCTAGTATAGTTGACGGCTATATAACATGGATGTGTAAGGTCTGGGGTTCAGTTCCAGTGCATTGAATGGCTTTATAACATGGATGTGTAACGTTTGGGGTTCAATTCCAGTGCAGTGAATGGCTATATAACATGGATGTGTAACGTTTGGGGTTCAATTCCAGTGCATTGAATGGCTTTATAACATGGATGTGTAAGGTGTGGGGTTCAATTCCAGTGCAGTGAATGGCTTTATAACATGGATGTGTAACGTTTGGGGTTCAATTCCAGTGCAGTGAATGGCTTTATAACATGGATGTGTAAGGTGTGGGGTTCAATTCCAGTGCAGTGAATGGCTATATAACATGGATGTGTAAGGTGTGGGGTTCAATTCCAGTGTAGTATTTACCTTATAACATGGATGTGTAAGGTGTGGGGTTCAATTCCAGTGCAGTGAAGGGCTATATAACATGGATGTGTAAGGTGTTGGGTTCAATTCCAGTGCAGTGAAGGGCTATATAACATGGATGTGTAAGGTGTTCGGTTCAATTCCAGTGCAGTGAAGGGCTATGTAACATGGATGTGTAAGGTGTGGGGTTCAATTCCAGTGCAGTGAATGGCTATATAACATGGATGTGTAAGGTGTTGGGTTCAATTCCAGTGCAGTGAATGGCAATATAACATGGATGTGTAAGGTGTGGGGTTCAATTCCAGTGCAATGCATGGCTATATAACATGGCAGTGTAAGGTAAGGGGTTCAATTCCAGTCTAGTAATTGCCTATATAACATGGATGTGTAAGGTGTGGGGTTCAATTCCAGTCTAGTAATTGCCTATATAACATGGATGTGTAAGGTATGGGGTTCAATTCCAGTGCAGTGAAGGGCTATATAACTTGGATGTGTAAGGTGTGGTGTAAAAATCCAGTGCTGTATTTACATATATAACATGGATGTGTAAGGTGTGGGGTTCAGTTCCAGTGCAGTGAATGGCTATATAACATGGATGTGTAAGGTGTAGGGTTCAATTCAAGGGCAGGGAATGGCTATATAACATGGCTGTTTAAGGTGTGGAGTTCAATTCAAGGGCAGGGAATGGCTATTTAACATGGATGTTTAAGGTGTGGGGTTCAATTCCAGGGCAGGGAATGGCTATATAACATGGATGTTTAAGGTGTGGGGTTCAATTCCAGTGTAGTATATGGCTATATAACATGGATGTTTAAGGTGTGGGGTTCAGTTCCAGTGCAGTGAATGGCTATATAACATGGATGTGTAAGGTGTAGGGTTCAATTCAAGGGCAGGGAATGGCTATATAACATGGCTGTTTAAGGTGTGGAGTTCAATTCAAGGGCAGGGAATGGCTATTTAACATGGATGTTTAAGGTGTGGGGTTCAATTCCAGGGCAGGGAATGGCTATATAACATGGATGTGGAAGGTGTGGGGTTCAATTCCAGTGTAGTATATGGCTATATAACATGGATGTGTAAGGTGTGGGGTTCAATTCCAGGGCAGGGAAGGGCTATATAACATGGAAATGTAAGGTGTTGGGTTCAATTCCAGTGTGGTATCTACCTATATAACATGGATGTGTAAGGTGTGGGGTTCAAATCCACTTCAGTTGATGGCTATATAACATGGCAGTTTAAGGTGTATGGTTCAATTCCAGTCTAGTAAATACCTATATAACATGGATGTGTAAGGTGTGGGGTTCAATTCCAGTGCAGTGAAGGGCTATATAACATGGATCTGTAAGGTGTGGGGTTCAATTCCAGTGCA
Source organism: Sthenelais limicola (assembly GCA_942159475.1). Lineage (NCBI taxonomy): Eukaryota > Metazoa > Annelida > Polychaeta > Phyllodocida > Sigalionidae > Sthenelais > Sthenelais limicola. The sequence continues at coordinate 6,017 of OW804100.1, read as the reverse complement.
GTGAAGGGCTATATGACATGGATGTGTAAGGTGTGGGGTTCAATTCCAGTGCAGTGAATGGCTATATAACATGGATGTGTAAGGTGTGGGGTTCAATTCCAGTGCAGTGAATGGCTATATAACATGGATGTGTAAGGTGTGGGGTTCAATTCCAGGGCAGGGAAGGGCTATATAACATGGAAATGTAAGGTGTTGGGTTCAATTCCAGTGTGGTATCTACCTATATAACATGGATGTGTAAGGTGTGGGGTTCAAATCCACTTCAGTTGATGGCTATATAACATGGCAGTTTAAGGTGTATGGTTCAATTCCAGTCTAGTAAATACCTATATAACATGGATGTGTAAGGTGTGGGGTTCAATTCCAGTGCAGTGAAGGGCTATATAACATGGATCTGTAAGGTGTGGGGTTCAATTCCAGTGCAGTGAAGGGCTATATGACATGGATGTGTAAGGTGTGGGGTTCAATTCCAGTGCAGTGAATGGCTATATAACATGGATGTGTAAGGTGTGGGGTTCAATTCCAGTGCAGTGAATGGCTATATAACATGGATGTGTAAGGTGTGGGGTTCAATTCCAGTGCAGTGAATGGCTATATAACATGGATGTGTAAGGTGTGGGGTTCAACTCCAGTGCAGTGAAGGGCTATATAACATGGATGTGTAAGGTGTGGGGTTCAACTCCAGTGCTGTGGATGGCTATATAACATGGATGTGTAAGGTGTGGGGTTCAACTCCAGTGCAGTGAAGGGCTATATAACATGGATGTGTAAGGTGTGGGGTTTAACTCCAGTGCTGTGGATGGCTATATAACATGGATGTGTAAGGTGTGGGGTTTAATTCCAGTGCAGTGAATGGCTATATAACATGGATGTGTAAGGTGTGGGGTTCAATTCCAGTGCAGTGAAGGGCTATATAACATGGATGTGTAAGGTGTGGGGTTCAATTCCAGTGCAGTGAAGGGCTATATAACATGGATGTGTAAGGTGTGGGGTTCAATTCCAGTGCAGTGAAGGGCTATATAACATGGATGTGTAAGGTGTGGGGTTCAGTTCCAGTGCAGTGAATGGCTATATAACATGGATGTGTAAGGTGTGGGGTTTAACTCCAGTGCAGTGAAGGGCTATATGACATGGATGTGTAAGGTGTGCGGTTCAATTCCAGTGTAGTATATAGCTATATAACATGGATGTGTAAGGTGTGGGGTTCAATTCCAGTGCAGTGAATGGCTATATAACATGGATGTGTAAGGTGTGGGGTTCAATTCCAATGTAGTATATACCTTATAACATGGATGTGTAAGGTGTGGGGTTCAATTCCAGTGCAGTGAATGGCTATATAACATGGATGTGTAAGGTGTATGGTTCAATTCCAGTGCAGTGAATGGCTATATAACATGGATGTGTAAGGTGTGGGGTTCAATTCCAGTGCAGTGAAGGGCTATATAACATGGATGTGTAAGGTGTGGGGTTCAATTCCAGTGCATTCAATGGCTATATAACATGGATGTGTAAGGTGTATGGTTCAATTCCAGTGCAGTTGATGGCTATATAACATGGATGTGTAAGGTGTATGGTTCAATTCCAGTGCAGTAAATACCAATATAACATGGATGTGTAAGGTGTGGGGTTCAAATCCACTTCAGTTGATGGCTATATAACAGGGCAGTTTAAGGTGTATGGTTCAATTCCAGTCTAGTAAATACCTATATAACATGGATTTGTAAGGTGTGGGGTTCAATTCCAGTGCAGTGAATGGCTATATAACATGGATGTGTAAGGTGTGGGGTTCAATTCCAGTGTAGTATATGGCTATATAACATGGATGTGTAAGGTATGGGATTCAATTCCACGCTAGTATATTCCTATATAACATGGATGTGTAAGGTGTTGGGTTCAATTCCAGTGCAGTGAAGGGCTATATAACATGGATGTGTAAGGTGTGGGGTTCAATTCCAGTGCATTGAATGGCTATATAACATGGATGTGTAAGGTGTTGGGTTCAATTCCAGTGCAGTGAAAGCTATATAACATGGATGTGTAAGGTGTGGGGTTCAATTCCAGTGCAGTGAAGGGCTATATAACATGGATGTGTAAGGTGTGGCGTTCAATTCCAGTGCAATGCATGGCTATATAACATGGCAGTGTAAGGTAAGGGCTTCAATTCCAGTCTAGTAATTGCCTATATAACATGGATGTGTAAGGTAAGGGCTTCAATTCCAGTCTAGTAATTGCCTATATAACATGGATGTGTAAGGTGTGGGGTTCAATTCCAGTGTAGTATATGGCTATATAACATGGATGTGTAAGGTGTTGGGTTCAATTCCAGTGCAGTAAATACCTATATAACATGGATGTGTAAGGTGTGGGGTTCAAATCCACTTCAGTTGATGGCTATATAACATGGCAATTCCTAGACTCAAAATTTATTTTGTATGTTGCATTTCAGAATGGGAATTCTCACTGCTGCTTTGCCTCCTATATGCATGAATTCAGGTACCCACTGGATTCAAATGATGTTTGGGAATTTGATTTTTCTAAATGTTAGAGTAATGAGTAATTAAAAGGGACTTTCTGAAAAAGTAGTTTCCAAGTTGGTAGCTGATTGTTATATAAATCTGAACCATTTGCACCCAATACTTGTATTACCCATCAACTTTAGAACTCCTGCTTTATATCCAATCTTTCATAGCTTCTTAGCTGATTTGGTGAATATATTACATGTTTGGAATTGGGAAAAAGTATTTCGTTGGATATATTCCAACAGATAATGAACATTAACTTATTTAAACTTAAAGCCCTATGCTAGCTTCTACAATGGGACATAGAACCAATCCCTTATACACCAGCCCCTTACACACCAGCCCCTTATACATCAGTCCCTTATACACCAGTCCCTTATACACCAGTCCCTTATACACCAGCCCCTTATACACCAGCCCCTTATACACCAGCCCCTTATACACCAGCCCCTTATACATCAGTCCCTTATACACCAGTCCCTTATACACCAGCCCCTTACACACCAGTCCTTTACACACCAGCCCCTTACACACCAGCCCCTAACACACTAGTCCCTTACACACCAGCCCCTTCCACACCAGCCACTTCCACACCAGTCCCTTACACACCAGACCCTTCCACACCAGTCCCTTACTCACCAGCCCCTTCCACACCAGTCCCTTACATACCAGCCCCCTATACATCAGTCCCTTATACACCAGTCCCTTATACACCAGCCCCTTATACACCAGCCCCTTATACACCAGCCCCTTATACATCAGTCCCTTATACACCAGTCCCTTATACACCAGCCCCTTAAACACCAGTCCTTTACACACCAGCCCCTTACACACCAGCCCCTAACACACTAGTCCCTTACACACCAGCCCCTTCCACACCAGCCACTTCCACACCAGTCCCTTACACACCAGACCCTTCCACACCAGTCCCTTCCACACCAGCCACTTCCACACCAGTCCCTTACACACCAGCCCCGTACACACCAGTCCCTTACTCACCAGCCCCTTCCACACAAGTTCTTTACTCCACAGTCCCTTAAACACCAGTCTCTTACACACAAGTCCTTTATACCACAATCCCTTACACACAAGTTGATAACAGGAGTATTAATTTAAGGGGATTATCTTCAGGATAGAAACTGATTGTGCCGCACCCAAAGAACGAAATATTTAAGAGGTCCTACTTATTTAAAAGGCAGAAATCACTCTACATAGAAACGTTATAATTTTGAACTGAGATGAGGAGAAATTGACATGGAATCCCCTAGCTTTCTTCTATTCAAGTTTCTTCCCCATGAAGTTCTACACTTTGGAATCAAAATGTGTGTGCTAAGTTTCTGAGTCCCTACATTCATACACATCCATTTGAAAGCTAGTGTAATCTCCACAATTGTTCTAGAACATTACTCAATATTCCTTTGCAGGTATCTTCCAATGCTTAGCTTCAGTGAATGATAGCAATGCTTTGGAATCAATGCTGAAATGTGTCCCTACATTGATTATTTAGTTTTGCTTTCTGACTTTTGTATGGATGAAATCGCTCTACATAGATACCTCATAATTTTGAACTGAGATGAGGAGAAAGGAACATGCAATCCCCTAGCTTTATTCCATCCAAATCTTATATACCATGAAGGTAATACACATCCATTTGAATCCAAATATGTGCCCTAAGTTTCTGAGGCCCTACCTTCATACACATCCATTTAAAAGCAACTGTAATCTCCATAATTTTATTAAAACTTTTCTCACTAGTCCTTTGCTTGTATGTTCCAATGGTTAGCCTCACTAAATGTTTCAAATGTAGTGTTTCCAATGCCTGTTTAAATAACAGTTTAAATTTGTCACTTCATGTGAGTGTAAGGTGCCTAAAACTGGTTGGATATCTAATAATAATAAGATGGTGGTAGGAGTAGAAGGTGGTTTCTAGTTAGAGTGAAAGACAAAGCCCAACTGCCAGTGAATAGCCCGCGTAAAGCAACAACCCACTTTGTGTGGTGAGCTATAGACCTCTATATGTAAGAGCTTCCTACAGTAAACTTTCTATATTCACAATGAAGACAAAGACATAAAATGTTGATATCTGGAAGTGAGGATTCTGGACCCCATATCCAAGTCATTACCTATGTGTTTCATTATTAAAAGGATATATTTCTAATATTGTATCCCCCAACACATATATTCAGCTAGACAAGTGAAAAATATTTTTTTTCACCAAGGTATCATTTACCATCTATAGGAGTTTTGAATGAAAATGTATTCAGTCTTTAGCCTACAAATCGATTTTCATCCCCCAAAACTTATATTCAGCTAGATATGTGAAAAATATATTTCTTTTACCATGGTATCATTTACCATCTATAGGAGTTTTGAATGACAGTTTATTTATTCTCCAGCATACCCATCCATTTGAAAGCTAATGTCATCTCCTCAATTGTAAAAGAACATTTCTCAATATTCCATTGCATGTATTTTCAAATGCTTAGCTTTGGTTAATGATTGCAATGTAGTATTTTCAATGGTTGTTTTAAAGATACTTTAAATCTGCCACTGAGAGTAAGAGCACTGTGGAAAGTAGAGGAAGAATAGAGGTAGCTGTAGAAAGCTGGTATGTGAAGAGACTTTATATGTAGTGGAATTGAACATGTATGTATAGGTGAATTCATGCTATAGAGAAACATAATTTTGAAGTAAAATGCACAGGATGGGTACATCCAATCCGCTACTCTTATTCTATCCAAAGTTTATATCCAATGAAGTTCAACACTTTAGAATCAATTCTGTGATGTGTCCCTACTTTGCTGATTTAGTTTTGCATAATTAAGTATGTCAGGCAGAAATCACTCTACATAATAACGTTATAATTTTGAACTGAGATGAGGAGAAATGGACATGGAATCCCCTAGCTTTCTTCTATTCAAGTTTCTTCCCCATGAAGTTCTACACTTTGGAATCGAAATGTGTGTGCGAAGTTTCTGAGTCCCTCTATATAGCTGCATGAGCGACATTGTCACTGCATGAATCTCATTACACCCTCTATGTCACTGCATGACCCTCATTACACCCTCTATGTCACTGCATGACCCTCATTACACCCTCTATGTCACTGCATGACCCTCATTACACCCTCTATGTCACTGCATGACCCATATTACACCGTCTATGTTACTGCATGACCCTTAGTCCCCCTCTATGCCACTGCATGACCCTCATTCCACCTCTTTGAGACGGCATGACCCTTATTTACCCCTCTATGCCACTGCATGAAACTCATTACACCCTCTTTGATACTGCATGACCCTCATTACCCCCTCTATGTCACTGCATGACCCTCATTACCCCCTCTATGTCACTGCATGACCCTCATTACACCCTCTATGTCACTGCATGACCCACATTACCCCCTCTATGTCACTGCATGACCGTCATTACACCCTCTATGTCACTGCATGAACCTCATTACTCCCTCTATGTCACTGCATGACCCACATTACACCC